>CM063510.1:85501561-85546561 GCA_032207245.1 Pardosa pseudoannulata | reverse complement strand
AAGATCAAATTTTGTGTGATAAATCTTGAAATTCCAACTTCACAGTCCGGACAAAAATATCTACTCTCTTTTCTAATTATTTTGCCACTGTCATTCTTTTTCAGTGAACACACATAGCATTGGTTTGCAGGTCTTAGTTTTCTGTCTGTAGGTGGAATTAACTCTAAAAAGTCTTTTTCAATCAGTCTCTTAAAAACTCAAGCCAAAAGTTCAAAGATAAAAACTCGCGGAGTAATGCAGACATATCAGAAAGCGGACACCTATATGGCTAATTTGACATTAAAAATACAAAAGATACGACTTAAATTGTGAGACCTACAAAGAAATCAGATTGCCCGTACACAGTATGGGCAAATCATGAAAGTCACGGTAACCGAGCCCATAGGATGTACGTGCAAAACTGGCAAGAAGTTAAACATCTGTAAGAACTTTCTTTTTATTACTAGTTCTGTATAAGAAGTTTTTACGTTCCTTAGGCTCTATTTAATAGTGTCTGTGATGTCGAGAAAAGGATGTTACATGCTTCAATGCAGTATGACTCTTAGAACAAAAATTCTAACACACTCAGTTGAATCGCGCACTTACAGCAGACTAATTCCTGTAATTTGTAAGTATGAGTATGGAGAAGCTATCTTTTTCACCTTAAGGTCCATTATAACATAAATACCATAAATGTCTGCACACATCCTAAAAATCTGATCTGCTATAGGGTATGCAAACTAAATATCAGCTGTGAAGAAATAAATCCAAAATATCTTATTTAAACAATTTTGTGATACATATGACTTCCATGAAATTGAAAAGTTAGGAAAATTCTCGAAATTTGCAAATTATTTCAGAGCCTTAGACTTGGAGGCCGGTTTGTAAAATTATGTTTTTTTTATATACACGTTTTTATAAGATAATATGTTTTTAAATATATGGTTATATCCAGATTAATTTGCAGTGGTATAATTACTGAGATACTTTATATTTTCTTATAAAGTAAAATGATATAAAATTCCGGATATTTAAGTTTCAATAAAACTCTCCAACTAATATATGTTCTCTTATATCTTTTAATACATTCCAGCAGAGTAAAACATGAAATTATTTTATGTTCGGGATTTTTTCAGGAAAAAAGACTCTTTTTTATGAGTCCTGTTTTATTCCAGAACAATATTTTATGATACCCGAGTGTGTTTGAATCGGAGTCTTTCATTAAAAATTATAAAATATATTTATTGAATTAGTTTTAAAAAGTCCATAATGTTGACTTGCAAAAGCAGTTTTTTTTTTGTTTCTTTAATCTATGAAACTATGATTTGAACTTTTGATCTATGATAATTTTTTTGCTATCTATGAATGCCATCTATGTGCTATCTAATCTATGAAGGTGCACATAATCTATGAAACTATGATTTGAACTTTTGATCTATGATAATTTTTTTTTCGATTGACATAATAAAAGTGGGATTTAAATAACTGGAATTTACAATATTGTTTACAACCAATATTTTCATTACCGATACCATTGAATACCATCTTACAGTTGCATATGGATATATCGATATCTTTTAGTTGCAATACTGGAGGTCGGTATCGTTAATAACCATTAGATTAAGTTTTTTAATATATAATGGGGATTGAAATAAAAAATAAAAGTACACAGCTAACAATCCTAACAATCAGAAATACAAAATTTTATCATTTTACTATATCTTTTTCAAACTATGATTAGATGAACAGATTTAACATACATTAACAGAATGTTTTTATTATATAGAGTGCAGATTGCAATCAAAAGGGGACGTGCCCATATAAATATCATAACAATCCTAAATAAAAATTTCTACCTTTGACATCCAATAATTTCTGAGTTATGAGAGATACATAGATGTGTACATACATACAGACATCACGAGTAAACTAATCATAACCATTAATTGAATAGTAAAAATGTATATTTTAAGCTTCAAAATTTAGAGTCGCGGCAGTTCAGTCGGTAAAGGCAGCGGTCTCGTAACCGAAATGTTGCAGGTTCGGGTCTGGAGCCGGTGTAAGATCCACCATGTTCGTTTAAGGTGACTGAGGCACGTAAAATATGTTCATAGTCACAATGTCCTCGTTCTCAGACGATACGTATGGGGATGGCAGACGAAGCCTGTGGGTCTTCTTCTTAGTCCCTTCTTCTAAATTACAAGGATCCAGCGAGGGTAATGTTACTCCCTTCCGTAGCATACCTTAAACTACATGTGTCCCCCGGGTGGTGCTAAATGGGTAACAGCTTCATAGACTTGTATAGGCGTTAGGATAATGTCTGTAGAGAAAGGTCAAGGTACTTGGTTTTTACGGAGTACTAGCAGTGATAAAATGCACTACTTCAACCTCCTAACGAATAGGGATCAAAAACATAATTTATTGAATCAAGAAAAACAAGTCGCCAAACTAGAGTTTAGTTCGCTTACAGCGGCTTCCAAAAAACGAAAGTAAAAATAGCTGTAAGGTAAAGAAATCATTCACATAACAAAGCATGTGTGAAAAACAACGCGTTGAATGATTAAAAGTAATCATTCTGTACCTTGACAATGAACAAACACATCAAAAAGTAATCAAAATTACACTCAGCCACACCATTGTAAAAGAATTTGGGATGTCTGTATAGTCTGTTGCAATGGAAAATGTTTCAAATTCTAAGTTACATGGTACACACTGTAACAATAAGTTATATTAGGTTCAGCTCCCCGTGGGTCTTCGTCGGGGACATGCCGGGGCAGGACCGGTTTGAATGTAGAGAAACTTCGGACTTCTCCCAGCCAATAGAGGTGTCCTTTCGTTTGGGGAATTTTGACCCCCCTTCGCCGTTCTGGAGTGGACTCCTGTTTTGTCTCCTCGAGCAGTCGAAAATTTTTGAGCTGACAAGGTTGTGTCAAGAAGAAAAAAAAAGGTGAACGGCTGGATTCCTCGGTTTGTGGGAGAACCCTTTGCAAAGAAAGCTTCGCCATTTTTCTATGACTGGCGCCGACTAGATAGCAGACTTCGATCTACAAATGATAAGGTGATTCCAGATGTATTCCTTAGGAATTTATTTAATTGTATAATTTAATCAAGACCTATTTCCATGTGTTTCTTAATAAGTTTTAATTTCTTTCTCAAACACTAGGCCAACATAACATTATTTTTTACACATACATATAGACATAATTCTGAAACTGGTGAAATTTAAGTCAGACATGGATTTCTACCGAAATACTAAAGAAGTATTTCGGTTGAAATTGCACTGAAAGGGATTGTGATTTTAATACTTATTTACTTTAAACAAGAACGTAGAAAATTAAATAAACTTAAGAGTAAAAAAGGTTTAAATAAATCTAATTTACGAGTAAATATCACAGAATTCCAATATTATCCCTCCAACCTTTTTAGTTCTTACATAAAGGCTCACTACTGCAATTGGTCATCTATTCAGAAAGAACCTCATTTCTCCCGTGGTCTGAACTTAATCATAATCCTTCCCGAGGGTTTCCATTACAGGATACGTGGAAAGATGGGCTCGGACACATTCCCTTTTGATTGACGCCGTAATTATCTGACGTGTTAGAACGATGGAATCTAATTGATGTTGCTCTTCGACGGTTCGAATGTCTAACTTTTAGTTCCATGCTCTGCTGTATCACATATTTCTTCTATATTTTGAATAGTTGAAATTCGTTATTTATAAAAGTGTAGAATGGAAGAAAAGCCTATTTACTTGCACATTTGAACTTTTTTATACATATTGATAGAAAATTAACATCTGTAAAAATAAATTTTATGATGGATGGAATGTTATACATTTAGTTTGATGTACTGTTGTAGTTGTACTGTTGTTGTTCTTTTATACTGTGGATAGTTGAAATTAATCTGTTTGAAAATGAGTATACTGAAAAAGCCTATTTAACCTGTGAAAAGGTCAGATGAGTTACCTGAACTAGTTTTGTGCCTGTGTGCAGATGATTAACTAACCACTGGTTATGTATAGATTAATACTATTCTTTCGTATACCCGTCTAAGTTTCGTTGAAGTGGTGGAAATTGAAATAAGTAGAAAATTTGAGTCAGTGATGAGAGATAAAAAGAAATGAAAGATGAATGATATAATTTGTGGTTTAAACTGTCGTTGATGCATCACACGGAAAATAAAGTGTTGATAAGTTTGAAGCTTTTTTTTTAAATGGTAAAATTAGTGATACAACTGAAGAAAATAAAACTAATAGATACAGCTGTCTAAGAGAACGGTATATGCAACGTTACAAACTGATTATTTGAACCTGTTGTTGTTTTTGTTTCTGGTGTCATTTGATCCAACCAAACATAATTGAGCCGTAAACTACTAGTATTAAGGAAAAGAGGTGAGCATTTCGTTTTAATGAGCACCTCAAGGGTGAAAGTAAAACTTTTGTTCAAGTGGGTCTTCTTAATTTTGAAGCATGGGCCAAGCAAAAAAACCCACATTCTTGGCCTGCCACCCCTAGATGTATTGATTGAAAATTTGGAGGACATTGTAACCACGAACCTGTTTTACGTGCCCCAGTCACCTTTAACTAGCACGATGAATCTTATGTCATCTCGGGCTCCAAACCCTCAACCCTCCAGTTCCGAGAACGTTGACTAAGCTAACGTGGTTCATATATTTGAATCCTTCTTTATATTGAAAGAAAAATTAACTTTGGTGTTGGGGATGGAAATTTTACTTAATTCAATAAAAATGTGATTAAGAACTATTAACATGGATTTAGTAAAAACATTGGGGGATCATGCTCTTCAATTTACATTAATGAACCAATCCTTACACATATAATATATGTTAGAGGTGGTGTAGTGTTTTTAACATTCCATAAGGATTGCTGTATACATTCATGTTGCAATCCGGGATGTGAGTCCCGATGGATGACCTCAGAGCTAAATGGGAATCAGGAATACTGTAACGATCCGTTACATGATCCTAAAGAACGAGGAGCCCGAAGGTGACCTTTCGCCTCGGACACTTACGATTAAGGGCAGGTATAAGCGGGTGGTCTAAATACACGTGGATACTTAACTGAAAACTGTTCGTGTGCTGGAGCCAGCGCGTCTAGGGCTTTGTGAGAATGTTGAATGGAAAGACGCTGTGAAAAGATTGTAAATAATTACAGTGCACCTTGTCGCCCATTAGCGGTAGCGAAAAAGGTAATTAAGTTGTTTGGGTCGGCTGATCTGAAGACGGCTTTCCGGCCACATATGGAAACGCACAGCTGATCCAGGCGGGAGGTGACCGCAAGATTGCATCACCCTGGTTCTGGAAGTTTCCCGAAGAATCGTGTAAGGGGAACCTGGTGCCGCTATAAAAGAAGAGTGACGGGGCTAAAGAAAGGTTTTTTCTTCTTGAGGTTTCTTCCTGATAGAGCCTTCGTAGCTCGAGAAGAACAGCTCGTATCTCCGCTTCTGGAGTTTGCTTGATTAAAGACCGCCAGCGTCTATGTTTGCTAAGAAGTCGACCTTCGACTTGTGAAGTTTATTCCCGTTATTTTGATAATTTTTTACTTCGTGCATAGAAGTAGGTAGCCGAGAGCGACCCTTGCTCTAAATTTGGATCGTCTTGCATCCCGAGTTTTTCTTCACGAACCCCAGCGTGATACGCACTCTGAATTTTCGAAACTTGGTGTGAAAGCCGACTGTGCTAATCGTCAGCCCGGAGGTGATAGTGTCAGCGTTTATTACCGGCACTAATTAGAGAACATTTCTAGTGATTAGAAGCCCCAGCCATACTGTATCCGGTACCCCATGCATCCTTATGGTCATCTCAGCACGAGATCCCGGAATATTTAAAATTCTACTGAATCTGTACATAGCTGTACATAATTTGTTCACCTGAATAAAATATTTAGTCTAGATTAGACAGTTTTCTAGCCTGTTTCATTGACGGCTTCGCCTACCATATCTCCAGTACGTTACAATACCTTGAAGAAGATTACAAATCCCACATCCACACTCTCCGCTACACAAATAATTGTAATAAACTCATATTCATTTTCAATTTTCATCATGCAAGGCTGGTTTAACATTTATTACTATTATTATTTTTATGTATAGTAGTTGTTCTGAAACTATATTTGGAAACTTGCATACCCAGACCAAAGACTGGGTGCGAAGCAGCTAGTTTCTATTTATATTCTGAACAATTTAAATTAAATTATTTGAAAACAATTACGATGCATCGAAAAGAGTATTTTACTCCATAGTTGAAACCTTTTTTAATGATATTAAAAGAAAAATGTAATTTTGTACTCTGTAAATAGATTTTACGGTGAATTGAATGTTAAAACTTTTGTGCAATGTCATATCGTAACTGATATTTTATTTTCTAATCAGTTGAGCATGCACATTTTGAAAATAACTAGGTTAAAACAAATAGCCTATTTAACATAAAATTTGAAACTTTTGTGTTTATATTGAAGGAGAAATAAACTTTGTACTGAGTAAATAGAATTATTTTGAATATTTCGGAATATTCTCTGTAAAATGTATCCTTTCAAATTTTAACTAATTTTATTTATTGTAATTTTCTGAGCTTTAGGTGAACCTAAATAATGCGGGGAGAAGTTAATCATATAAATAAGATTTACCATGTACAATAAATAATGGCACATTAATTAATAATAAGTACTATTATTTTGTGAATAAGTGTAAATTTTTTTGTATATATTTATAAATATATATGTGTGTGTTTGTGTGTAGCCAATCAAACTATCTTTCGCCGATTATTCTGGAAAGTAGCCTCCATTATTGAGTAAGACTAGCTTACTGTGGTATAAGAATATCTAAGTAATTTACATTCATGCAGCCAAGATTGGAGAAGTTTAAATTTATAGCGGATAAAAACTGTTTGTCTTTACAAGGCAAGAGCTTCTCATAGAAAACTCAAGAATCCATATTTCGTTCACTATTAACACTAGAATTACGGAAGGGGTCATTTTGACACCTAGCGAACTTTTATCTCTGACAGCTCTTCTATTTTTTTGCAAATATCTTAATCCTTTCTTGACTTTTCCTGAATCATTATGATTTACGAAATCGTAAGGATTTCAAGAAAATCGTGTTTTTATTTTAGCCCTAACAAATGATTATAGAAATAAGGCAGGCTATATACTGATGTTGAAGACAAGTGTAAACTTCATAATGACTCTTTCACTATTTTATTAGCAGAACTGGAAGCATTCAGAGCGTTGTTGTACGTAAGGGGGCATTAGTCGCCAAGGGCTTATCAATTCTCAGATTGTGTTACAAGACTTAGTAACCAAAGTTTTTTCATGAAACTTTGAGTATAGATAGGTTTTCGGAAGTTATGAAATTTCTTCGTTTTGAAAATAAACTAACAAGGTCTTCACGTTTGCAGTGTGATAAATTTACACTAATATCCGATTTATGGAATACTTTTATAGAAAACTGTAAACTTTGCTACAAATCAAATGAAAACATTGCGTTTGATGAACAGTTATTCCCTACAAAAACAAAATGCCGTTTTTTGCAGTATATACCTAACAAGCGATAAATTCGAAATAAAATTTTGGCTAGCAATAGATGTTAGAACAAAATACTTATTAAACGGATTTAAATATTTTGGAAGAGATGAAATGAGACCAAGTGATCAAATTATAGGAGAGAACGTAGTAAATCGTTTAATTCATCCTACATACCTTCAAAGTGTGTATAGTTTTAAAAAACAAACTGTAGTTGTCACAATTTGAGTTATTTTAAATTGTTTTTCACAAATATATTATATCATATAGAGAAATATACAGATATCTTATCCAGGAGTCAAAATGACACTTGCAGTAATTCTAGGTATACAAAAACCACCGTAATTCTAGTGTTAAACACACCCCAAAGCGTGTGATCACTTGAATTATTTCCCCTAGAGACCTACAACTACTCAGCGATTTTCGGAAGTTAAGATAGAACCTTGATTACTTAAGATGGCTCAAAACAAACACAGATATTTAGTTAGTGGAGAAACGAAACCGTTTTAATGGGACAGTTGAGAAATGTGGCAAGCGGAGAGAAAATTATCATTTATACCAGCGTTTGCTTTCAAAGACGAGTAAAAATAATTTAAGTCGGAGAACACTTCTTTTAAATCTGAAATTTTATGGCTGGGAAATGAAGCATTAAAAATGAGAAGGGGGAACAAAAAGAATTTTAGATAGATAATTTAGGTGTATTAATTTTGTAACATTACATATATGTGTGTGTATATACATATCTATATATATATGTTTATAGATAGATATGTGTATATATGTAAATATACACATATCTACATGTATTGTAACGTATTTAATTAATCCTACATACCTGCAAATTCTGTATATTTTTAAAAACAAATTGTAGTTGCCATAATTTGAGTTATTTTTAATTATTTTTCACAAATATATTATATTATATAGAGAAATATACAAATATCTTATCCAAGGGTCAAAATGACACCCGCCGTAATTCTAGATATACAAAGACCACAATTCTAGTGTTAAACACACCCCAAAGAGTGTGATCACTTGAATTATTTCCCCTAGAGACCTACAACTACTCAGCGATTTTCGGAAGTTAAGATAGAACCTTGATTACTTAAGACGGCTCAAAACAAACACAGATATTTAGTTAGTGGAGAAACGAAACCGTTTTAATGGGACAGTTGAGAAATGTGGCAAGTGGAGAGAAAATTATCATTTATACCAGCGTTTGCTTTCAAAGACGGGTAAAAATAATTTAAGTCGGAGAACACTTCTTTTAAATCTGAAATTTTATGGCTGGGAAATGAAGCATTAAATATGAGAAGGGGAAAAAAAAGAATTTTAGATAGATAATTTAGGTGTATTAATTTTGTAACATTAGATATATGTGTGTATATACATATCTATATATATATGTGTATAGATAGATATGTGTATATATGTAAATATACACATATCTACATGTATTGTAACGTATTCGCGTTACAATAATTTAGAGATACAGGCTGATCTACGACCGTGAGAAAAACCAGCCTAACGTAGAAGAATAGTAAACATGCCTTTTGGGAGCATTTGAACTGAGCTTTTCTTTACATAGTGGAAGGACGTTGTTTCGCGCAGAATAGGATGCTGAATAGAGGATTCTTAACACCAAGGACCATTTCAATCACTCTGTCTGAGAAATTCATTGGGATGCTAGTGAAGTGTTTCCAGTGTTCGTTTCAATGGCATTCCGAAGAAAGACTCTCACACGACAGCAATCCTCTACATTGGAAGGGTAACAGCAATACTTTCCTCCAAGGGTTTGTTCAGGGACATCGATTAATGATCTGCGAGATTGCTCCCGATTACGGCAGACTTCCGTGGTACCAGCTGGCGAGAGAGTCTACACGCGCTTTCCCCCCACGTCATCAACCAGCTGTCTGATCAGCTGAGATGGACATTTTGCGGTCAGACGACGATATAAAAGATTAGAATTCGAGAGAGAATTTTTGACCGATGGAGTCTCCTGTGAACTCATCGGCCCAAAACATTGAGGGAGCGACTGAGATTGTCCTCCCCCACCCTTTTTCTCTTAATAAGCTGATTCCTGCAACGATCATCATTTTCATTTGTAGATATTCATCGTTTCATCTGTATTTATCATAACTTCAACCTTGTGTTTCTAAATAAATATCATTAGTCTGTACGTAGGCCTCCGCTATCTTTTTTCGAGCTCACTTAAGGCCCCAGTTCGCTACAGTATACATACATACATATATGTATACATATAAAAAATATATAGATATAGATATATCTTGTAATGTTATCGATAAATTACTATATTGTAAATTTCAAGATTTAGAAGTCATAAAAAAAGTCATAAAACAATTTAGAGGAAATTCTTCCAGAAGGAATTATGATACATAATAATCAATGAAAATTATGTTTAAATTTGAATTTTTTTCAAAAATAACTATTACAGGTGTATACACATACACACACACACACACACACATACACACACACATATATATATATATATATATATATATATATATATATATATATATATATATATATATATATATATATATATATATACATACATACATACATACATATATATGTGTGTGTGTGTGTGTGTAATATATGAAAAAATATTGCCTCAAAGGTCTTCAAGATTTCTATGTTTATTTTTCTTAATTTTAACTTTTACAGCTGCCCAGAATGAAAAAAGGACGAGATTATCAGAGATTTCATTTTATCAACACTGCACAACTAAAAATTGAATTTACAGCCGCTATATGAGACCTCCTATCTCCTATTATATACAAGATGTAAATTATCTGAAGGAAAACTGAGGATCCTTGCTGTCTTTATGCCGTTGATACTTTTTCGCCAAGTGTATTTTTACAGGCTTCATCCTAATAGCCATATTAATCTCCATTATAAATTTAGTATGTGACTATGATATCATGTCTGTGTAAGACGCGTTCGACAGTTCGACGACTTTAAAATGCAAATAAAGCAATTTTATAAGTTTATGTTGAGTTTTACTGCTTTAGTGACATGCCTTTTTTGACATGAGTTTAGAAAACTTGCATTTCCATGCCCTGTCAACTAAAATGTATAAACTATTTTCAGGAGAGTTTTCGAAGATACTTTTTTATCAGTTATACTTGTATATATATAATTTTAAATGAATCATTTATTTTTGTATTACTCGATATATAGTATATTTTGAAATTACATTTTCTACAGAGTAATAACTTTAATTAAAAATTAATTTTATACCGACAAACTGAGAGGGTTTTTTATGACAAAACCCATAAGCAATGTTACGTATTTAAATATTAATCAAAAGATAGGATTGAATAGTAAAATGATACATTTAATATCTGATTTTATTCTTTTTAAGCATTCGTTCTCAACAAAATTTAGTTTTTTTCTGTAAAAGGTATCTCGTTACGTTAGGCTATTAATTTGTTGCGAATATATTTTCTAAATAAAATGACTACTGATAAATCTAATTATTGGTAGAAGCCTTTTAAAAATATCAAATTTTGAGAACTGAATATCTAATAAAATAATGCTGAATTGATGCATCATTGTGAACGAACTAAGAGAATATTAAATGTATTATAAATATTAAACAACAATTATTATTCTCTTTGAAACAATAATTTTCATTTACATGATAAAATAATTGATTTCATAATTCAATTTCAAAACACGTATTATTTCTTTAAAATGATGCCGTAAAGATAATTAAAATATTAACCTTTACATTTCAAATTACATATTTTATATTGCAGTAAATTATAAATTTTCCGAATACGGCTGAAGTATTTTAAACTGATAATTCCGTAATAATTATATTGAAATCAAAATTCTTGAGACAGATATTGAATTTCGTTTACTAGATTTTTAAATGTTCGTTAATGGATACATTGTAGAAAATTTTCTATAAATGATGAATTTTTAAATAAAACATTGATATGTTGAAACAGATTAAAAATTCTGGTATCTTTTAACTTCACAAAATGTTTAAAATATTAGCATTATTCAACCAAGTGTAACTGATAAAATAATTTATTTATAAAGATACTATTTATTTTAGTGTTAAACTGCTTTTACCTTTGATTATGTGACAGAATATAATTTTTAGGTCTTATATAATTTATATTTTAAGCAGTTACAGTTTCTGTAATTTTTATTCAGTTTTCTGATTAAGCAGAGTACTGCAAGTTTTTATATGAATATACCGTATTTATTTGAGTATAATACATACTCTTTTCAGAAAAATTGTACCTTGTGTATATAAGGAGTGCCTAAAATTTGAAATAAAGATTACTTTACAGATTGTAAACCTATTGCTACTCCTTCCCATTGAAGCAAGTTCTAAGAAACTTTCAGTGCCATTCTAAAAATTTCTCTAACACTGTTCTAAACATTTTTTTTTTCAAATATAAACTTAGAATTTCCAAATTAATTAATTTTGATTTTGATCAATCTTCTTAAAAATGTAATGTTATTAGAGAAATAATTGCATGAAAGTATTAACAATTAAAAGATAAAATCTTAATATTTTTAATGCAATTCATTATTATTTGTTACAAAAATGATTGTTAATTGTTTCTTGTCCATGAACATGTATTTTACATTAAATAGGGCAACTTTTATTCAAAGTATGTATTTTAGACCTTATATTGAATTCCTATTGTATGTATTCGCTGTAAATATAGTTAGAAAGAATAAGAATAGTTAAAAAATATTTTTTAGTCCAAAAAAATTAATTGTAATAACACTGCTTTTAATTTCAAGTAGGATTGTTTTTTGCAATTAAATATATATTAGTTTTAATTAGTTTTTATTTTATACTGCACATGGTAAATTGCGAATAGATTTTAAAGGTATATAATTGTTAGAAATGCACTTGAAATGTTTTAGATATTTACAAAATTAAAAACACTTTCACCCCTTTCCTGTGGAATATATTTGAGAAAAAAGTGACTTGCAGGCGAACAGTTGCTTTCTCAATGTACAGTAGGTTGCACCCTTACATGGCCTCTGTTTTTCCTGTTGGAAATGGAATGTTCCAACAAGACAAAGCCCTGTGTCACAAGGCTAAAATTGTGTGCGAGTGGTTCCAGGAACATGATGCTGAATTCTAGCTAATTTCCTGGCCACCTAACTCACCGGATCTCAAACCGATAGAACACATTTGGGATGTCATGGGACGGCAGCTCAGAGTTCAAAGACCACCAATTGCAATATCTCGGATTCGCATAACCGTTGCTTAAACATCTGGTACAATCTGTCTCCGGCCATCTACCAAGGACTTGTGGCATCCATGCAACATGATGCTGAATTCCAGTTAATTTCCTGGCCACCTAACTCACCGGTTCTCAATCCGATAGAGCACATTTGGGATGTCAGGGGACGGCAGCTCAGAGTTCAAAGAAAACCAAATGCAATATCTCGGATTTGCGTAACCGTTGCTTAAACATCTGGAACAATCTGTCTCCGGCCATCTACCAAGGACTTGTGGCATCCATGCAACATGATGCTGAATTCCAGTTAATTTCCTGGCCACCTAACTCACCAGATCTCATTCCGATAGAGCACATTTGGGATGTCATGGGACGGCAGTTCAGAGTTCAAAGACCAATAATTGCAATATCTCGGATTTGCGTAACCGTGGCTTTAACATCTGGTACAATTTCTCTCCGGCCATCTACCAAGGACTTGTGGCATCCATGCAACATGATGCTGAATTCCAGTTAATTTCCTGGCCACCTAACTCACCGGTTCTCAATCCGATAGAGCACATTTGGGATGTCGTGGGACGGCAGTTCAGAGTTCAAAGACCACCAAATGCAATATCTCGGATTTGCGTAACCTTTGATTAAACATCTGGTACAATCTGTCTCCGGCCATCTACCAAGGACTTGTGGCATCCATGCCAAGGCGGGTTGAAGCTGTGTTGCGAGCCAAAGTTAGGCCAACTCGCTATTAACAAGTGGTCATAATGTTTTGGCTCTTGAGTGTCTGTTCCTTGAATCCTGTCTTTCTAAAAGGAGTATTATGGGGTTACAAACCCCAGTAAAAATCATTTCGTGTTTAACGTGCAGCCTAAATTTTTGAAAGAAATTTCGTTAGGCACAAGTAAATGCAGTATTCTTTTTTAATTGACATCAAAAGATCATAATGGATTTCCAAATGATAAATTATGAAATTACTGTTATATATTATTCAGAAAAAAATCTTTTGTTTTAGATAATTCAAATACTTGACTGCTAAATTTAATTGTACTCAAAATGATAACACCTTCTAAACTTATGAAGTTTTCTTCTTTGTTCAGCAACACTTAGTACATAAATATAAACTGTCTCCCTAACATAGGAAGTGCATTTATTGACTTCTTTCCGATTGCACTTTGTTCATGGATTCATTATCTTCCATTATTTTCCCTGCTATCTGCTTTTATACCACGTTTTACCTCTTTCACTTCACTTTGAAAATAAACACAGGCTCGTTCTTGATACATGCATAATTAATTCGTAGAGTAAAAACTAGAGCAAAGCTCACAAATTTTATGTGTTTTTCTGCAAAACTGTAATTTTCTCCACCATCATTAGGATAAAACAATCTATTGGGTACTCTAAATGATATTTTCTCTATATTTGATAGTATGATTACTATCTGTGTCGTGTAGCTATTATTAAGTTTAGGCATTTTCCTATGATAAAATTTATCATTTTAGGTATTTACCTATGATCAAATTTATAGTGGTTATTATTTTGTTAGTCAAAGATTAAATTTTATTTCTCTTGCGTTGTGTAGATTATTTAAGTTTTAAATTTAACTACATGCTCTGACAGACTACAGACTTATTTTTTTAAACTAATAAGCCAAATTAAGAGTTACTAAAAATCAAATATTACACACTTAAACATATACAAGATTGATAGATTAAAATAAAAAATAAGCAAATTTATTATTATGCTATTTACATGTCTATGTACAAAAAATTTGATTCAAACTTCATAAAATTTGCTTTTCCAAACTTTCTACTAAGTGCCACATTATTCAAGATTTAATATTAATAATATCCTAACATTTAGATAAAAAAAATAAGAGAGAGGACCTAATTTCATATTTAAATATTTATAATAAGTACCTATGTGGATCTATTGGGTGTGCCAGTAAGGTACTCAGGTTGGGAACTCTTGGTGAAAGGATGTAGACACTGATGACTTCAGCCTCACCACTGGTCTGGGGCCTTCTAAATGATTGGGGTGATTCAGAAAGGCGGATGCACTGGAACACTTCTGGTGTTTGCGAGATGTCGGCCTCGTTGGTTTTTCAGAGTCTCTCTTGGACAAGTCTTCCTTTGGTCTCCGACTGCCAAACTGTGCTTTCAACTCTTAACTTTTCTTCTTTTGTATTATTTTCATATCTGTCCTTTCTTATTTCTCTTCATCCAATCAGCAGAATTGTATATATCCATTGGTCTCCCTTTCCCCGTCTTTAAACCGCTAACATGGGGAAAACCTTACCCCTTCAAATTGGGCACTGTCACTTTGGGATTCATAAATAACTCCACAAAGGTACATTCTTGTTTAGTGTCATGAACGGAGACACGATTCTAATCTGGGACTGGGATCAGAACCTCCCACAGATCAGAATGAGACTGGGATTAGAATATCGGACATATCGAATCCGTTCAATTAATTTTTATAGGTCCTGTTTTCTTTACAAAAGATGTGATGAGGTCAGATTTAGATTCCAAGCATTTCACTTCTCGTTTTATTTATATCAATTATATTAATTAATTATTTACATTAATTATATCAATATATTAATTATCTATTATATTAATGATCTAAATCGCCTCATCACAATCTGGAAAAGGCATCAATGTAATAAGGATATTTTAAATTTGACATTTTTATTAAAAGTTAAACTAAATTCCCATTTAATTACTTAAATTTTTCTGATGAATTTTCAAGAAAGTGTTGACGCCTTATGTATTATGCAGTTAATATATTCTATAGATCGAACATTTTTTTATCATTTTAATGTAAAACTCTGGAAGCTATAATCATCTGCATTTTCCTTTTAAACGAATTCTGAACCAGAACGAACTCATAGTAGCTTCCATTGGTCACAAATATCCCTACATACGTGACACTTCGATAAATGTCCAATGATGCTAGAAGTTATCTATTCTGGCTGATACTCATTTCTCTCGTGGTTGGACCCTAATCATAATCCTTCCCCTGGGCACCCATTATATGATATGAGAAGAGATATCGAGTCAAACACACTAACTTTTCGCGGACACTGTAATTATCTGGGGTGTCGAAGCAATCAAGTCTAATAAAATGTGACTTGACAGCGTGGGGTTCAATACTTCAAATTTCTCTCAAAAACCCCATTTCTGCACCGGTTTTTTGAAGAAGTTAAAGAAGAATTTTTTTTTATTAGTCCCACAATAAATATATTTCCACCATTTTCTAATAACTGGGATATTTACCGTGTATAAAGTTTCTACCTGACTGAAAATATTAATGGTTAACTTTTAAGACTTTGTTTAGTTGAAAGTAAATTCAGCCTCTCAAAAACAACACTTTATGGTGTCAGTAATTAAGGGGACAGAGTATCTAAAAAGCGGGAGAAAATACCCATAAATACATGTTTTTGTCTCGGAAATGCCAAAGTACGGATACATTTAACACATCGACGGACAGTAGAAACAAATGAAATTCGAAAATTAACACTATATGTTTTTGTAATTTTTAGAATATTAGAAGTATACTTTTACTCATTCTGCTTAAATAAACCTAATTTTCATTAATTCAGCATTTTTAATTAGGTTGGGGCTAAAGCCGTCATGGCGCCAGCGGACTCTAGACACTAAGTAATGGAATTATGGCGGCTATAACAGCAAAACTTTAAAATCGTAAATGTCAGGTTTAATGACTCAAATAAGCAATTTTTTGTGTGCAACACAGTATTTTTGGGAATTTTACACAAAATGTTAGTTTTTAATCAAACAAAAATAAATAAATATCAAAAAATATTATAATTTTATAATTATTTTCGGTGTGAAAAAAGAACAGGTGGAAAATGAAATTCAACCTAAAAAAATTGTTTCGAAAACATGAAAGTAGGCTTCTACTTGTACGTCGATAAATGCACATTTATGTAGCTCTAAAAACGACCGTTTCGTTTTGGACGGCTACTGCGGTCATGACAATTAGTGAACTTCACTTTGACGGCTTTAGACGCAAGTGTCCGACAATGTGTTAATAAACGTGTGAAACGATTACTGTAATTCTTAAAGGATGTAGAGCTCCATAGATAAGATTAAAATGATCTTTTCTTAGTATCATTCCTATTATTGTAACTAATTTTTCTACAAGTGCATGCTCTATTTGAAATACTAACTTTCAATATTTAAAAAGGTAGTAAAATGATTCATCTATAAAATCGAGGTAGCTCAGTTGGCAAAGGCAGCTATTTCGTAAACGACGGGTTTATAAATCGAGTTTCAAGGCAGCCAAAGATCCGCCATGGGGATTAATGGGGGTTATGACACGTAAAATAGATTCTTGGTTTCCTAATTTTTCATACGATACCTCTGAGAAGGGTAAGTCAAGCATGGATATCTTTTTGGACCCTACTTCTAAATTACGAGGACTCACTTGATAAAAGTCGTCTTTTTACTCTAGAGGAGCCCGTCAAACGAAAGTTTCAACCCTTTTTGTGGTTTAATTAGTCTTTAGCCCTCGTAGTTTCCCATTAAGTGATACTATATATTACCCTAAGCCATGGACCCGTCGCATATTGCCACGAGGCCTATTACACCTGATATAGGCTTTCATACACCTGGAAATTGGGTAAC
Source organism: Pardosa pseudoannulata (assembly GCA_032207245.1). NCBI lineage: Eukaryota > Metazoa > Arthropoda > Arachnida > Araneae > Lycosidae > Pardosa > Pardosa pseudoannulata. The sequence goes on along the minus strand of CM063510.1, from coordinate 85,529,159 downwards.
AGATTTCCTCTATAGGCATTGTTTGGAGCTCTACGGTCTACAGTGTTTGATGCATGATAGCTAAATTTGCTCTATAGGAGCTTTCTTTTAACAAAGTGACACTCTAAATGGCTTTTAACTCCATGTTTGTTTTTCTTTGAAGAACAATAGCTATAAAAGAGAAGCACGACTAAATATAAAATTTTGAATTCCTCAGACTAATTGTATTTGATTCTAAACAACTCTATAATGACATTTTTTGTTGCACATTGCTGTCAAAAGTGCAGGTGTTCAGCAAAATAATATAAAAGTTCAAAATGAAATATATCGACCTTCTCTAATTGATTTATTCAAGATACATACATACGTATGTACATATAGACACCAAGAGAAAACTAGTGGTAATTACTCTAAGACTGGTTAAAATGATATTTAATGCTTCGCTATTAAAGCTTCCTTGAATGTACATTGAAACACATGAAAATTCAATCAAGCATGGAAAAAATAAGCTTTCCTTTGAAATGTAACTTAAAAAATGTTTTGCTATTACAACACTTCCTTAAATTAATACAATGAAGTAAAAATTGCTAAGTTTCTAAAATAATCAGTCTAAATTGTTTATAATTAAAATTGTAGAGTAATAAATAGAGGAGAGTTTTGAAAAAAAGCATTATATGTTATATAGCACATATGAGAACAAACCATTATTTGAAATTTAATTTTTTTTATATAAAATACAAAAGAGGCAAAAGAAACTAATATATTTTTTTTCTGCATTTCAGTTTTCCCCCTTGTGATATTTTCTTTCAAAAATGTATACAAATAAAATCTTTACGGTTTTGAAGAGAGGTGTATAAATATACTGTCATCACATTTCTTTCCCCATCCCCCGAAACTCCCACCCCCAGTTTAAAACTGATAACCCCTTGACATTTTAATGGCAGCGGTTTTTGGAGGGTGATTATTGTTTCCAGTGGACCCAATGGCCAATGAGGGACATGTAACGATTACCGCGAAAACCCCTCCTTTTTCGCTCTACTTAAAACTTTTCTACACGGCCGTGCCAGCAATATCGGCAAGGCCAGAAAGAAGATATTACAGGCGCGGCGAAAATCAAGTGGGAAAAAAAAACCTTCCCTTTCCCTCCTTTGCAATTTGTTTCTTGACTTCTAAATGAGTGGGAGCTCATTGATTTATTGAATTTGACAGGGAGCCATTAAAGTTAATGGAGTGGTTGAGAGATGTGGTGGGATTTTTTTATGGTTTTTTTTTTCAAGAAAAGGTTTCAGTTTTTGTTCTCTGTGCCCGTAAGGTAAAATGGTTTTCGTCGGGCATTTTTTGAGTTTTTTTTTAATCTCCAGCCAGCTCTTCCAGATAGGAAAAATTTATTTCATTTTTTATAGTTTGTGTAATATTAACATTTTTTAAGTCGCCTCGTTCTTGATTGTTTTGAGGTTTGGAGAGAAACGAAAACCTTGTGAAGTTTCTCTCTCAAACGGTTATTCTCTTCACTTTTTTTTTAATCGCCCTTTCTCCTGATTTGTGATTCCCAGTTATGTGTTGCATTTGGGATAGAATTGTATGTTTCTTTTTGGGTTATAAAAAAAGCATGGTTATTGTTGTCTATGAATATATTTAATAAAAGTTCAGTAAACTTGTAAAGATAAAAACTAATTCAACTGAACAATAACCACATGCTTTATTATTGAAAAGTTTTTATTATTCATCTTTATTTATCTATACTTTATGTACCATTTTGAGATAATATGATTCAAATAAATACAAAGTTATATAAGTAAGGTAATAAAATTTATTGCAACTAACAAGAAATTGGATTGATTGGATGCAATTTGGTTTTTTTTTTTTGCTACAAGAGTGCTAATGAGACCTCGATATAGCACCTAGTTCTGATTTCAAACGGTACATAAACTAATACAAGCTTTGGAATATTTCCCCTATAGAGCCTGGCTTCTAAAGGTATCGCCAAACCTATTCGGCTAAAAAATAGGCCTGTGAATAGTGGACGAACTAGAAGGAAAATAGCTCTGTAATCATGGTAATAAAATCTCTTATGTTAAATTTAAATATAAGAGATTAAAAGATCAATTTATAAAGCATAATCATGTGCAATTATATAAATTAAATTTCCCAAAATCTTTTGTAATGATGTGGAACTTAATAACAATTAAAAACTCATCCCCAAACATAGTACATGCATAGCACAAGCTAATCATAATCACACTAAAATTTGAAAATATCAAACTACTTAATATCACGTGATTAATATGTACACATCTATTAAGAAGCATTTTCATTCTACTCCAAACTTTTAACTGAAAACTGTGATTCTTCTTTCATTACATTTATTCTGTTACGTCAAAGAGGGTTTATCACACCTAAATCTGAAACTTTTTAAAATCACTTGAATTCTTATTTCTATTGCAAATATAATTCAATAATTCAGAGATATGTCACAAAAACTAATTTAGAAATTTTATGGTATCCACACTAAAAAACTGGGAATACCAAACTTTTCAAGATCACGAGATTAATCTGCACATTTGAAAAAAATAACCCTGTATTCCAAACTTTTAACGTGAAATTGTGGTAACAAATTCTTAGTCAACGATCTTTCTTTCGATGAGGATATTCTTTTATGTTTAAGATCTTTCCCCACACCAAAGTACTAACTTTTAAAAATTACTTCAATTTATATTTATGTAGTAAATATAATCCAATAATCCAGAGTGATGTCTTAAAGAATAATATAGAAATTTTATCATTATCACACTAAAATTTGAAAATACCAAGCTTCTTGTGATCACGTGATTGATCTGTACACATCTTGAAAGTAGGATTTTCCTTCTCTACCAAGTTTAAACGTAAAATTCTAATATATAGTCAATGATCTTTCCTTCATTAAATCTATTTTTGTAGGTTAATGAGGGTTTACTACAACCAAATCACAAACTTTATAAAATCTCTTGAATTCATATCTTTGATGTATATATTATCTAATAATTCCGAGATATGTCAGAAAAAATAACATACAAAATTTATAATATTCACACTAAAAAACTGGAAATACCGAACTTCTTAAGATTATTAGATTAATCTGTACACACCTTGGAAAAAAAATCTTATAAAATTTTAACGCAAAATTGTGGTACAGCCAGCGATATTTCATTCATTAGGTATTCTTGTAGGTTAAAAAAGATTTACCAAACCAAATCACCAAATTTTAAAAATCACTTGAATTCATATTTCAGTTGTAAAAGTAATATAATAATTCAGAGATCTGTCATAAAATATAACCTAAAAACTTTTTGATATCCACACTTAAAACAGGAAATACCAAACTTTTCAAGATCAAGTGATTAATCTGTACACATATTGAAAGAAAAAAATCTCTATTTAATCTTTTAACTCAAAATTGTGGTACAGTTAGCGATATTTCCTTCATTAAAGGTATTCTTGTTAAAGAGGGCTTACCAAAGCCAAATCATCATCTTTTAAAAATCACACGAATTCATAATTCTGTTGTAAATATAATATGATAATTCAAAGATCTGTCACAAAACATAACCTAGAAAATTTGTGATATCCACACTTACAACTGAAAATACCAAACTTTTCAAGATCACGTGATTAATCTGTACATAACTTGAAGGAACAAAGTCTCTGTATATTCTTTTAACACAAAATTGTGGTATAGTCAGTGATATTTCTATCATTAGAGGTATCCTTGTAGATTAAAGAGGGATTACTAAAGCCAAATCACCACCAATTAAAAATAACTTGAATTCATATTTCAGTTGTAAATATAATATAATAATTCAGAGATCTGACACAAAATATAACCTAGAAAATCTGTGATATTCACACTTAAAACTGGAAATACCAAACTTCTTAAGATCACGTCATTAATCTTCACACACCTTGGAAGAAAAAATCTCCTTATAAACTTTTCACACCCTATTGTGTTATACTCAGCGATTTCCTTCATTACAGGTATTCTTGTAGGTAAAAGAGTGTTTACCAAAGCCAAACCACAACCTTTTAAAAATCACTTGAATTCATATTTCTGTTATAAATATAATATAATTCATCTATCTGTCACATAATATAACCTAGAAAATTTGTGATATCCACACTTAAAACTGGAAATACCAAACTTTTTAAGATCACGTGAATAATCTGTACACTTCTTTAAAAAATTCATCCTCCACTCCAAACTTTTAACCTGAAATTGTGGTAACAAATGCTTAATTAAGGATCTTTTCTTCATTAAAGCTATTCTTTTTTGTTTAAGAGTTTTCCCCATAGCCAAACTACCACCTTTTAAAAGTCACTTGAATTCATATTCCTGTAGTATATATAATGCAATAATCAAGATATATGTCTAACAGTATAACATAAAAAACTTATACTAATCACACTAAAATTAAAAAATACGAAACTTCTTAAGATCACGTGATTGATCTGTACATATCTTGAAAGAAACAAAATCTATATATAAACTTTTATAGCAAAATTGTGGTATAATAAGTGATATTTCCTTTATTAAAGGTATTCTTGCAGGTTAAAGAGGGCTTACCAAAGCCATATCACCACCTTTTAGAAAGCACTTGAATTCATATTTCTGTTGTAAATGTAATATAATAATCTGTCACAAAATATAACCTAGAAAGTTTGTGATATCCACACTTACAACACGAAATACCAAACTTTTCAAGATTACGTGATTAATCTGTACACTTCTTTAAAAATAAAATTATCCCTCCACTCCAAACTTTTAACTCCAAATTGTGGTAACAAATTCTTAGTCAACGATCTTTCCTTCATTAAAGGTATTCTTTTATATTTAAGAGCTTTCCCCGCAGCCAGAGTACCAACTTTCAAAAGTCACTTGAATTCATATTCTTGTAGTAAATATAATCCAATAATCCAGATATATGTCTAAAAGAATAACATAGAAAACTTATCATAATCACACTAAAATTAAAAAATACCAAACTTCTTAAGAGCACGTGATTGATCTGTACACATCTTGAAAGAAACGTAATCTCTATATAAACTTTTAAAGCAGAATTGTGGTATAGTCACCGATATTTCCTTCATTAAAGGTATTCTTGTAGGTTAAAGAGGGTCAAATCAGATTCATTTAAAAATCACTTGAATTAATATTTCTGTTCTAAATATAATATAATAATTCAGAGTTGTCACAAAAAATAACATAGAAAATTTATGATATCCACACTTTGAAGTGGAAATACCAAACTTTTCAAGATTACATGATTAATCTGTACAAGCCTTGGAAGAAAAAAACTTTCCTTATAAAGATTTAACGCAAAATTGGGATATACTCAGCAGTTTTTTTCCTTTATCAAATGTATTCTTGTAAGTTAAAGAGGACTTACCAAAACCAAATCACCACCTTTTAAAAATCACTTGAATTAATATTTCTATTGTAAATATAATCCAATAATTCAGATATTTGTCACAAAATATAACCTAGAAAATTTGTAATATCCACACTTACAACACGAAATACCAAAATTTTCAAGATCGCATGATTAATCTGTACAAACCTTGGGAGAAAATCTTTCCTTATAAACATTTAACTCAAAATTGTGGTATAGTCAGCGATCTTTCCTTTATTAAAGATATTCTTGTAGGTTAAAGAGGGCATACCAAAGCCAAATCATCACCTTTTAAAAATCCCTTGAATTTATATCTCTGTAGTAAATATAATCCAATAATTCAGATATGTCCAAAAAAAATAACCTAGAAAATTTGTGATACCCACACTTAAAAACTGGAAATACCAAACTTCTTAAGATCACGTGATTGATCTGTACACATCTTGAAAGAAACGTAATCTCTATATAAACTTTTAAAGTAAAATTGTGGTATAGTCACTGATATTTCCTTCATTAAAAGGTATTCTTGTAGGTTAAAGAGGGTCAAATCAGATTCATTTAAAAATCACTTGAATTAATATTTCTGTTCTAAATATAATATAATAATTCAGAGATCTGTCACAAAATATAACCTAGATAATTTGTGATATCCTCACTTTAAACTAGAAATACCGATCTTTACAAGATCACGTGATTAATCTGCACACTTCTTTAAAAAAAACTATCCCTAAACTTCAAACTTTTAAAGCAAAATTGTGATACCAAATTCTTAGTCAACTATCTTTCCTCCATTAAATCTATTCTCCTATGTTTCAGAGTTTTTCCCACAGCCAAACTACTATCTTTTGAAAATCTCTTGAATTCATATTTCTGTTGTAAATATAATCCAATAATCCAGAGATATGTCTAAAAAAATAACACAGAAAGCTTACCATAATCACACTAAAATTGAAAAATATCAAACTTCTTAAGATCACGTGATTAATCTGTATACTTCTTGGGAAAAAATTATTCCTTCACTCCAAACTTTTTGGCGAAATTTTGGTAACAAATTCTTAGTCAAAGATCTTTCCTTCTAAAGGTTGTTCATCTATGTTTAAAAGATTCCCCACAGTCAAAGTACCAACTTTTAAAAATCGCTTGAATTCATATTTCTTTTGTAAATATAATCCAACAATTCAGAGATATGTCACAAAAATTAACTTAGAAAAGTTATGATATCCACACTAAAAAACTGAAAATACAAAACTTCTTAAGATCACGTAAGTAATCTGTACACAACTTGAAAGTAAAAATCTCCTTATAAACTTTTAAAGCAAAACTGTGGTATAGTCAGCGATCTTTCCTTCATTAGAGTTAATCTTGTAGGTTAAAGAGGGTTTTTCAAAGCCAAATCACCCCCTTTCAAAAATCACATGAGTTCATATTTCTTTTGTAAATATAATATAATTCAGAGATGTGTCACAAAATATAACCTGGAAAATTTATGATATCCACACTTAAAACTAGAAATACCAAACTTATTAAGGTCACGTGAATAATCCTTACATACCTTGGAAGAAAAATTCTCCATTTAAACATTTAAAGAAAAATTGTGGTATAATCAGCAATCTTTTCTTCATTAAAGGTATTCTTGTAGGTTAAAGAGGGTTTACCAAATCCAAATCACCACCTTTTAAAAATCACTTGAATTCATATTTCTGTTGTAAATATAATATAATAATTCAGATATCTGTCACAAAAAATAACCTAGAAAATTTGTGATATCCACACTTAAAACAAGAAATACCAAACTTTTCAAGATCACGTGATTAATCCGTACACTTCTTAAAAAAAATTATCCCTCCACTCCAAACTTTTAACTCGAAATGGTGGTAACAAATTCTTAGCCAACGATCTTTCCTTCGTTGAGGCTATTTCTTCTACATTAGAGAAGATGAGGGAATCTTCTCATTTACCGGAAAGGCCTATAGAGAATTTACGGTGGTGTAATTGTGGCCGTTTTCTGGCCTTTTCTCTGGTCCTCTGGGACGACGTTTATTGCGTGTTCGAAAACACTTCTTTCAACCGAATATCTTTTTCCCTATTCGTAATTGGCTCATAAGTTGCAAGCGTTTAATAGGATTTTCAGATAGTGGAATGGATACAATTACTTGCTGATTGCTCTACCTCTTTTAAGTTTCGATTTATTGCAGCTGGCTCTCCACTTAATATTCACGAATTGGGACATGGAGGGGAGGGGGATACTGCATTTTCTTGAAGCCAAATAAGAGTTAGTCTTGCATATGGTGATGGTCTTTCTGAGATATTGGTTTATCATTATCAGATGTTATAAATCTTGATTACTTCTTTGAAGTAGGTGCACGAGATGTAGTACTTTTACATTAGCACACATTTTCTTGTTTTACAGTGCTTGAGCCTCATGTAAATGTTTTTAAATTTTAAAGCTAATGTTAATTAAATTTTAAGTCGTTGATAAATAAATAAACAGCATTCAAATATATTTTAATAAAAGTTCTTAATTCTGATTCTAGAACAAAATCTAAACCTTTACTTGTGAGAAAATATCTCTATATGTAAAAACAATGCGGAATAATATGTGAGTAAAATATTACAAATTTCTTTTAAAAATAAAACACATTGTATATTAGCTTTTAATACGAATTCAATTTCGAGTGAAAAAATATTAGTTTAACTAGCATATAGTTCGTCATATGACGAGATTAGTAATATTTTTTAATTTTCCAGAATTGTATAGTACCCTCTGAGGCAGGTAAAAAAGGTTTTTTTTTTTTGGCTGAGAATTATCTGGTACACGCTCAATAATTTGTTTATCTTCATACTCCTCTAATGTCTCCCTTCTCTAATCTATTTTAATAAAAGTTCTTAATTCTGATATTAGAACAAAATCTAAACTTTAACTTGTGAGAAAATATTTCTACATGTGAAAACAATGTGGAATAATATGTGAGTAAATTATTACAAATTTCATCTAAAAGTATATCGCATTGTACATTAGCTTCTAATACGAATTCAATTTCGAGTGAAAAATATTAGTTTAACTAGCATATAGCCCATCATATGACGAGATTAGTAAATTTTTAAATTTTCCAGAACTGTAAAGTACCTTCTGAGGCAGGTAAAAAATAGTTTATTTTTTTGGCTCAGAATTATGTGGTACACGCTCAATAATTTGTTTATCTTCATATTCTTCTAATGTCCCCCTCCTCTAATCTATTTTAATAAACATTCTTAATTCTGAAATTGGAACAAAATCTAGACCTTAAATTCTGAGAAAATATCTCTACATACGAAAACAATGCGGAATTATATGTGATTAAACTATTACAAATTTCTTTTAAAAGTAAAACACATTGTTTATTACCTTTTAATACGAATTCAATTTCGAGTGAAAAAGTATTAGTTTAACTAGCATACAGCCAGTCATATGACGAGATTAGAAAATTTTTAAATATTCCAGAATTGTAAAGTACCATTTGAGGCAGGTAAAACAAATGGTTTGTTTTCTTGTTTGAGAATTATCTGGTACATGCTCAATAATTTTTTATCTTCATACTCCTCTAATGTCTATCTCCTCTAGTCTATTTTAATAAAAGTTCTTAATTCTGAAATTAGAACAAAATCTCGACCATTACTTCTGAGAAAATATCTCTACATGAGAAAACAATGCGGAATTATATGTGAGTAAACTATTACAAATTTCTTTTTAAAGTAAAACACATTATATATTACCTTTTAATACGAATTGAATTTCGATTGAAAAAGTAGTAGTTTAACTAGCATATAGCCCGTCACATGACGAGGTTAGTAAATTTTTTTAATTTTCCAGAATTTTATAGTACCCTCTGAGGCAGGCAGAAAAATAATTTGTTTTTTTGGCTGAGAATTATCTAGTACAAGCTCAAAAAATTGTTTATCTTCATACTCCTCTAATATCTCCTGATACTGTGAATGCAGTTTAGAATCACGTTGATTTCAATAAGTCAAACAATGTGGTTATGTATAAAAAAACGTATAAACGAACAAACTTCTTAATATTCAAAGACATATAACTAGATATTTATTAGTCTCTAAAATAGACTACAAAATTTTATAAAAGAAAATTAAATTTTTGTTAATACCGGTGAAAAAAAATTTTCATTGCAACAAAAAATAATTTATGTTTAAAATTAAAATTATCACATATGTACCTAATATATTATTTATGCTTAATATAAAAGAAAGTTATTTACGTTATATCTCAGTTCAGCGATGAAACGTATGAAAATAATGCAGACGATATTTAAATAATTTAAAATAAGAAATGATTAAATGAGATGTTTAAAAAAATGGCGTCATAATGCTAGAAAAAAAATGTTATTTTTAGCTATTTATTATATGATAAACTTAATAGCCTGCTCTTAACTGGGAAAAAAAGGCTTAAAATAATGGCATTGAATGCTCGAATAGGGGGGGGGTGGAATTTCGAACGCTTTAAGGACTTGCTTTGAATTTTGCTAACCCTAAATCATCAAGAATCCTATATGGATGCCCGTATCCATTCCAAGTCCAACCATTTCATAAATTCGACGACAGACGGACAGACAACTTAAGTAACTATGATATAGGGGATTTCAGAAAACTCGATTACCTTTAAAATATGAAAATTTAATATGCTGATACTAATATTGTATAAATGTATCATGAATATGTAAAATGGATAACAAGAATTTTATAATCTTAAAATTTATTTACTTTATTGATAATTATCTATACTTATATTCAGATGTAATATAAAGCCTTTTAACCCTCCGAGTGGTACACACCGAGGAAAAAAAGTCTCCAAAAATATGCTAAAGTTTCATTGTGTCAGTGACCAAAGTGTTCTATGATTTTTTTTACTTCACACTTTGTCGACTAGATTGGAATACGGGAAACCCACCCTCGTTACTGTCCCTTTATTTCCGGTTATAAATAGATATATAAATAGACATTATAGATTGTTAATTTTTAATACACATAAAGCTCAAGTTTCGAAGATCATCCTATACGAAATAATGGGTTCTAAAAGTACAAATAAAAATATTCTTTAAGAGAATGATTTCTATCTTTTTTTACGAAAGTCATCCAAGCTATTTAAGTGGTGCAAATAGAGATACATCTGTTACCGCAAACGAAATACTTCGAAATAGAGATTTACAAGGCCATGAAAAGCTATCAGCGTCTTTGTGCTTCAGAGAGTAGGTGTGCAGTTCCTAAACAATCGACCTGACCCTCCTTCCTCAAAACTCCATAGGGGAAAACACTGGCTGAAATGTACATTACATCCATTTTCGGAACGTTTTAGAGGTCGAAAATTGCACGTGACAACCGCTTTGAAGACATCATCGGTTTGGCGAAATTGTACGTGCGAACCGCTTAGAGGGTTAAATTTAGTAATTATTCGTTACATAACACGCATTGGGGAAAAAAGAAAAATGCTTGATACATCCGGGGAAGGGGGATGATGATTTAAATATTTCACTTTATGGATCATATACACTTAAAACGAATTGTAAATTTATCAATGTAAGTACAGCAATTAAAAGGGATCACTAAAATAAAACATAAAAATGCCATTTATATTTCTAATCTTTTGTATATATGCACATGTGTATTATTATATTGCACATAACAAAATAAATAAACTTATGGAGCTCGATATATCCGAGAGCCCTCGTTACATCAAACCACGATATAACGAGGGGCTAATGTATTATTATATCTAAATTCTTAACAATTAACAATTTATTCTCGTTTTCTCTAAACCTGAAATCAAATCAAAATATTGAATCAAAGTAACTTCATAAATAAGTATAAAAACATTAAATAAAATTTTTGAAATTTTGGACATAACTCTAAGGTATAAAAAGTTAAGATTTTAATAAGTTGACTAAATCAAAATATCAATTTTGGTAAGAAGAATTTATAGTCAATTTGTGATTTTAATGTTTAGACTTTTCTAAAATCATATGATGTCCTTCATAATGATAAACGTTTCAAGTCAAAATTCTGAAACGATAATAAAGTCTTTGGAAAAAGTCTTGCCTAAATATCAAATCCCATAAAATAATTGTTTATAATAGAAGGATGGATAAGTATTTGTACACATATTTATGTATACATATATACATATATATACATATATATATATATATATATATATATATATATATATATATATATATGTGTGTGTGTGTGTGTGTGTGTGTGTGTGTGTGTGTGTGTGTGTGTGTGTGCATATATACGTATATATATGTATATGCATGTATATATATATATATATATATATATATATATATATATATATATATATATATATATATATATATATATATTTTACATATAAAGTTAATTTTAAGTAAATACTTGTCAGTTTTCTTCTAAATTAATGCTCGTATGTAATTTGCTATTATTACGAGTTCAATTTCCAAAATGAATTGTCACTTTAAATTTAGAAAATCCAATTACCTAAAAAATTATAATACACTTATACCTGTATCGAATAACATTTTCATGAGTACATACATAATATTTTATTCGATTCTAGTATAAGAGTCTTATCAAAATTTTCAATCATTTCAAATTTTATCAATGACTTCAGAATACAAAACACTAGTTTAATTTATCTATAATTTTCTATACAGGTATAACAATGCAATGGTTAACATCAAGATTCCAATAAAATAATTATATTAAACTAAAAACGATGGGGTTTGTTCAGATGCTGAAAGTTATTGAAAATATTAAATTATAGTAATCTCATATATAAATAAAAATGCTAAATAAATAAAGGAATAACACCGTATACTTTTGTCATATTTCTAAATTCAAAAGATTAAAATTTAAAATCGTTGACTAGCCCAACATATCGACTTTATTTCGATAATGGAAATCTGGAGGTGTTTTTTTTTCCTCTTTAATTTTTACGACTTTCTAAAAGCATAGGATATCCATTACAGTGATAGGTGTTTCAAGTGAAAATTCCAATACGACAATAAAATCTCAGTAGATAGGTAGCAAAAATCTTGCCCGAATATCAAATCACTTAAAATAATTGTTTAACATGGAGAGTTTGGAATCACTTTTCTAAAGTGAAAGCTTTTATTTAATATAAAAGATGTCCTGACTTTGTTTGCCATTGCTTTTTAAGTGCTGTAACTCTGCACATCTACCTAATTTGATTGCACACGTTCTCAAGAAATATTTTTCAAATTTATTTATTTAATTTTTTCCAGCATAACATGCCAATTTATATTTCTAGCTTGGAAATCATATGTAATTTTGAATGATTGGATTAAGATGTTAGAGATACAGACAATTTTTTCCTACCCAAAGAGTAATGAGAACGGGACCTACCACTTAAAGTCAATTCTCCAACAGCTGTGATTATTCATGTCCATAGCAGGGCTTAAGTCTGCGTACTCTAGTACCGAAGATCAACGTCCTACACATTCTTCATTTGACTTCGGAATTTTAAAACTAATTTATTTTGCTACCTTTTAATTACTATACAGTTTATTTTAAAGCCCTCAATAGCTCTAAATTGTACAATGTTCTACAAAATTAGGCAATTTTAAAGTATTAACAGAATTTTTCGATTTTTTTATTTTCTTAAGCAAAGAATTTTTTTTAGGATACTGATTCGAAAAAGAAAAGCAAATAGTTTAATCACTAAAATTGCATTTTAAAATAAATATTTTACGAAGATTGAAATTGAGAACACCTTTGGTTTATAAGTACCCACAGTTTATAGGTTCACCCACAGTTTTTAGGTACTAGACTCCTTGAAATCAATCTCCTAGAAAATTCAATATGTTATTATTGTGTGGGACCTACTATTTAAAGTCGATTTTCCAACAGCTTTGAACATCCATGTCCATAGCAGGGCTCAAACCCACTAACTCTAGTACCGGAGAGCAACGTCCTACTTATTCGACAGGTGATCGAGGAGATTCAAAACTAATTTATTTTGCTACCTTTAATTACTATAAAATCTATTTTAAAGCCTACATTGCTCTAAAATGTACAATGTTGTACACAATTAGGCGGTATTAAAATATTAACAGTATTTTTCAAAAAAAAATTTATTTTTTTAAGCAAAGATAATTTTTTTGTAATATTGATTCGAAAAAGAAAAGCAAATAGTTTAATCAGTAAAATTTCATTTTGTCTAAATAAATATTTTAAGAAGATTCAAATTGAAATCACCTTTGGTTTATATGTACCCACAGTTTATAAGTTTACCCACAGTTTATAGGTACTAGACTCCTTGAAATCCATCTTGAAATCAATCTCCTTGAAGATTCAAAATGTTATTATTGTGGGGGACATACTATTTAAAGTCGATTTCTCAACGGCTAGGAACATTAATGCCCATATCAGGGCTTAAGCCCACGAAATCTAGTACCGAAGAGCAACGTCCTACACATTCTGCAAGTGACATCAGAATTTCAAAACTAATTAATTTTGCTACCTTTTAATTACAATAAAGTTTATTTTATGGCTTCAATAGCTCTAAAATGTACAATGTTGTACGAAATTAGGCAATTTTAAAGTATTAACAGAATTTTTCAAATTTTTTATTTCCTTAAGCAAAGAATTTTTTTATAATACTGATTCCAAAAAAAAAAATCAAATAGTTTAATCAGTAAAATTGCATTTTGTCTAAATAAATATTTTAAGAGGATTAAAACTGAGATCACCTTTGGTTTATAAGTACCCACAGTTTATAGGTTCACCACAGTTTATAGGTACTAAACTCCTTGAAATCCATCTTGAAATCAATCTCCTTGAAAATTCAATATGTTATTATTGTGTGGGACCTACTATTAAAAGTCGATTTCCCATCAGCTATGAACATTCATGTCCTTAGCAGGTCTTAAACCCACGAACTCTAGTACCGAAGAGCAATGTCCTACTCATTCGGAAGGTTATCTAAGAGTTTCAAAACTAATTTATTTTGCTACATTTTAATTACTATAAAATCCAATTTAAAGAATCAATAGCTCTAAAATGTACAATGTTGTACATAATTAGGCAAATTTAAAATATATGAACAGCATTTTTCAAATTTTTTATTTTCTTATGCAAAGAATTTTTTTGTAATACTGATTCGAAAAAGAAAAGTAAGTAGTTTAATCAGTAAAATTTCATTTTATCTAAATAAATATTTTAAGAAGATTTAGAAGATTAAAATTGAGATCACCTTTGGTTTATAAGTACCCAGAGTTTATAGGTTCACCCACAGTTTTTAGGTACTAGACTCCTTGAAATCAATCTCCTTGAATATTCAATATGTTACTATTGTGTTGGACCTACTATTTAATGTCGATTTTCCAACAGCTATGAACATTCATGTCCATATCAGGGCTTAAACCCACGAACTCTAGTACCGAACAGCAACGTCCTACTCCTTCTGCAACTGACAGCGGAGTTTCAAACTAATTTATTTTGTTACCTTTTAATTACTATAAAATTTATTTTAAAGCCTGGATAGCTTTAAAATGTACAATGCTGTACTCAATTAGGCGGTTTTACAATAATAACAGAATTTTTGAAATTTTTATTTTCTTACGCAAAGAATTTTTTTTTATAATTCTGATTCGAAAATGAAAAGCAAATAGTTTAATCAATAAAACTTCATTTTGTCTAAATAAATATTTTAAGATTGAGAAGATTGAAATTGAGACCACCTTTGTTTTATAGGTACCCACAGTTTATAGGTTCACCCACAGCTTGTAGGTACTAGACTCCTTGAAATCAATCTCCTTGAAAATTCAATAAGTTATTATTGTATGGGACCTACTATTTGAAGTCGATTTTCAAACAGCTATAAACATTCATGTCCAAATTAGAGCTGAAACCCACGCAAAGATTTTTTTTTATAATTCTGATTCGAAAATGAAAAGCAAATAATTTAATCAGTAAAATTTCATTTTGTCTAAATAAATATTTTAAGAAGATTGAAACTGAGATCACCTTTGTTGTATAGGTACCCACAATTTATGGGTACACTCACAGTTTATAGGTACTAGACACCTTGAAATCAATTTTGAAATGAATCTCCTGTAAAATTCAACATGTGAAAGAGCATAACATTCTAAGGTAAAATATAATTTATTTGGAAATTTATTAATTGTTGTTTCAAAAGCACCTTAATTGAAAATGCTCCATACTAATCCTTTTCCCATTTTATAAATAACATAATTTTCGATCGCAGAATAAAATTTAACTTAATGAGAACTTAATGAGAATTCAGACAATTTAATGAAACAATTAAATGATAAAATAAAATAATAATATCTAAAAGATCCATTTCTTCTGTACAAAATGCTTATAAATTTTTTTACAATTGCAGAATGGAAACTTTAAGCCTTCCCACACATTAATGTTTTATACGATATAGGATGTGCAGTCAATAAAAGTTAGAGATACGGCTTTTGTAAATATATTTAGTGTTTTAAATACTAGTAAACACAATTTTGAAAAAAGTGCTATAGTTATCAATATGAATACAGTGAGATCTTACCTATAAGAAGCCAAGGAGAATGAAATATTTTTCCTATAAATATATAATTCAAAGAAGAAAATAATTATAATCTTTGCAAATGGAAACAGTAAATGAAGACATTATTCTTTTTTTTATAAATAAATCTAGATTAAAGGTAAAAACATTACTTTTAATATATGTAAATTATAAAAATAAAATTGATTTTTTTCTTCTTTAAACACATACAAACCTTCAACAAGCACGTTTTATAAATTTTGATGCAAACGCCTGAAAAAGGTACTCACTTTATTATACTTACCATTTCCTATTATAAGGTCTAATTCTAACGTCTTTTCCTTGAAATTCCATAACAAGGTCTTAAAATAGTTTTTTGTCTGAAACGTTGATTTGCTTTTTTATTGATTCTAAAATCTGGGAATTTTGGGTTACCCACTGCACAATCTGGGCAGCTGGTACAAAGTAATAGCCTAAAATTTAAAAAAAATAGAGGGAGATATTAATATTCTTAATTTCTTATCGTGCTATTCTAACGTCTAATCCTAACGTCCTATTCTTAAAATTGCTTATTAAGGTCTTTTAAAAAATGGTAATTTTAGCCTGAAACGTTGATTTTCCAACGTTTTATTGATATTAAATTTTAATATATAAAATTTATTTAATGATATAAAATTTTATTGATATTGATATTGATATTAAATTTTAATGATCATAAATTGGTATTAAATTATAGGAGTCTTGGGTTAACCACTGTATAATCTGGGTAGCTGGTACAGGTTAATATTCTAAAAGGGTAAAAAAGAAAATTACAGGAAGATAATAATATTACCTAAATACGTAACTATAATCCATAGATCACGTAATATTTTCAAAATTGTTTAAGATCTTAACAAAATTAGGTAATTTTAGTATAAATCGTTTATATGCCTTTTTAAAATTGTAAAAAGTTTGTGGAAAATATGGGTTACTTTCGTATAACTGGACAAAATTACATTACGGGACCAGCCATCTTATCGTATAAAGGAGGCTTTCGTATAATTGAATAGCTTATAAGTGAATTATTTTTTCCATGCTTTATAAAGGTATTACCGGGAAACGAAACATTCTTTCTATTAATAAGTAATTCGTATAAGTGGCTTTCCATTATAAATGCATTTATTTTGGGCTGCTAATTGTAATCATTTTAGAATAATGTATATCAAATGTACCTTTTTGCCTCTTTTATTTCATTATATTTCCCATTTCAACGTTGTAGGTATGCCAAATTTCTAGCCAAAATTCACCTAGCTAAAAATCCCATTTCACCTTAAAAACAATATATTAGATATAATTGTGTTAGCAATTTAGTAATCCACTAAAGATGGGCTTGCATTTTTGTGTTACTTAATCGGTTAACCTGATGAAGTTTGCTAATTAAAAGACCATAGTCACAGCTATTTTTTATATGAATGAGAATGAAAAGCTTATTTGCAAGAAAGCAGTTTAAATGTTTAGTATCTTATGTTAATTCTCCCAGTGTGAAGAAGCATGCTTTTTACTTCTAGAAATGGAAATGTAATTGTATTAATAATAATCTGATGGTATTAGTTATTGTGTTGTTAAGTAGGCTGTAATCGCCTCTGTTATAATTTGTGATATCATTTTTATATATTTTGTTATGAGTGAGTTTGTATGCATTGAAAGTAAAATCTGTACCCTTAACAAATTGTTTAAAAGCAATCAACTATTAAAACGTGGAAGGGAAAGAATCATTGAGTAAATGTAAATTTCTTAACTCCAATGTTTTTTTAACTAGAATAAAAGTGTTTTTGCTTATAGCAGTTGGGATGAAATGTCAAAAGAAAGATTATAAGTGAATAATTAGAAATAAGTTCATTTCACTTGGCAGTTTATGGTAAGAATCGTCCGTGGACAAAATCGTTTGGTAACTTGAGGTTTAAATAAATGTTTAATCACACATATATTGATTTATTAAGTGGGAATTTTTAGATGTAGAACCTTATGCATACTTTTTATATATAACTACACACATACTAAAATAACCGCGTCTACAATACTTAAAAGGAAATGCAGATTATGCAATAAGTTTAAAAGTTCCGATCATAAATAGGAAAAGAAATGTAGATGGACCACATGGTGTTATGGTCTTTCCTTACAGTCAGAATATTTCGTCTTTGTCAGGGAAAAAAGGGGGTTGCTTCTTTTGCATTCAATAAAAATAGCATCCACTCAGTTCTACGTTCCAATATGACAGCGAAGAATAACTGTCCACCCTGTTTTCCTAAATAGCTATTTTCCATGTTCGTGGTTCAACTAGTCTTGTCTTTTACTCTAATCGTGGCCATTTGTTTAAGTACATCGCTTCGCCATCTTTTACTGTGAATTTATGTTTATTTATCGCCAAAAGAAAAACCTACAGACAATAAAAAAAAAAATTTCCACGGCCCTGGCAGTTTTTGTATCTCGTCCGCAAAACTGCCTTGGAAATTATCTCAGATACATTTCTGAGACTGACTGAGGAACGAAATGTAGAACAGGCCATAAAAATTGTGTCGTTTGTTTTATGAAGGGCGAGAGTGAGTGTGTTGGAGATTAGAGACATCGTCTGCTTTTTAGGGGTGACGTTAGATTCTTTCCCCCACCCCCATCCCTCCGGCGGCAAGCAGGACTGCAGGGAGGGAGGGGGAGAGATTTCTTAGATGGATCTTTCCGATTGTGGGTTCTTTATAGTTATCGCTCTTATTGTTATTGCGAAGTCCCTATCGCAAGTCGCTATGGTTATTGTTTATAGTTTCGTAAGAAAGTAATGGGACAGAGATGGTACCTCTTTGTATATAGGCACACATATATCTTTGGGGGTAAAGATAGCAATCAGATGTGAAATAGCGTTAGACGAATTTGTAAGGGAAAATATCCTTGAATACAGAAAAAAGGAAAAGAATCCTTCATGTTGAAGCTTTATAGCTTTGTCTTTATAACGACTGAAAAAAAATAAAAGTTTTAGCTTACGTTCTTGGGATGCATGCTAAGAAAAATACTGTATATAAAAATTTTCTACAAAGGTTTCTTAGTGGTTATAGTATGTTACAATTTAATTGTATGTATACTCTTAGACAAAAAAAATTAAATTTAAATTAAAAAAAATAAAAACGACTTACAAAAAGGAGTTATCCAAATGGACGAAAATTGGTTGATGTGGTGTACAGAAACACAAATGATTTCAATTCCAGAAAAATTGGATGATTTATTCAAGGGATAAAGCTTTACAATGTGGAAAACTCAGTAACGCCTTTGTTCAATTCTGGCCTTTATGGAAGCATTTATTTGGCTTACATTGATTGACAGATGTGACAGTTGTCCCCCGAGGGATAATGTGCCAAATTCTGTCCAATGGCTCGTTACAATGTTTAAATCTCGAGTTGGTTGGAGAACCCTTCCTATAATGCTCCCTACTTATTAAAAATATTGAAATTTGCAATATCAATACCTATTTCAATGTATGTAACCACTTAGAAAGGATTTTACAAAATTCAATATCTGATAATGACAATTGCTGCAAAGAGTTCATTTTTGAAACTTTTCTGCAGTTTTTCAAACAAAGTTGCTAAAAGGTTATCTCATACGCACAGACACACACACACACATATATATAATATACACATGTATATATATATATATATATATATGTATATATATATATATATATATATATATATATATATATATATACATACAGGACTGAAGCCCAAAATTGCTTTCCGGAGGGGGATCAAAGAGGAAAAACATTGTTATTTGTGATTGATACTTCAGTAATACAAAATTAAGGTATAAAACCATGGATAAGGTTTGAAAATTATCCACTTTTAACTCACAATTAAAAACACTTGATGACAAACGAGAAAAGGCTAAAGCGTTTCGGCAAAAATTTTTAAAGCCAAGGCAATTTTTTATGAACATGTTCTCATACAGCTAAGTAGATGACACCTACACACACGTGGTACACGTGGTTCTTTTGAAGATATGGTCTTCTAGAATTTCGGGAGGGGACCTGTCTCTCAAATCCCCTTGACTACAGCCTTGTACACACACACACACACACACACACACACACATATATATATCATATATATATATATATATGTTATATATATATATGTGTGTGTGTAGATATATATACATACAACACACACATCTATATATTCCAGGTAATTGAATAATTTGGAGTACATGTTCATATTATTATGCATGTAACCACTAAAAATATCTTTTAATTCTGTAATGAAGAATAATTGGTCACTGAAACTCTAAAAATAGGAGAGTGGAATAAAGCTTACCTTCTTTTGCTAAAATTATTTGACTAACTCCTTCAGCATTTAAAAAAAAAATATTAACCCCAAAACTACACCATACTTTTTAAGATAAATATCAGTGGCAATCCTTGAGTTATCTTTGCTAGGATAAAATAGTATAAAGGTTAATACACAGTTGTAAATCCAAACTATGTAGTTTATAATCCACAAGTTTTTTAACCCCTTAACGCATTTGCCCGTGTCTGACACGGGCAAAATTCAAAATAAATATGCAATCAAATCGTTTACACATTGTTTGTGTAGCAATTTTTTTATAACTTTTACCCCCTTTCTCGCTCTCTAGTCACCACTCAGAACTAAAATTGCAAAAAATAACTTACACTATACTTATATATTCTTTTTCTGTCTTAATGCAAATAATTTTTTGTCAGATTTTCCTAAAAAAATTCGTGATTTAAGGGGTTAATACACTCATGTCCATAAATTAAGGATAATGAAGTTCAGGCAATGAAAGAGACAAAAGCAAAACAAATTTGACTTATTTGTAAAGTCTATTTATTAAACAAAAGGTAAAGAGCAAAAAAGATGCTATATGTTTGACATAATTAATAAAAATTGCGATTTTTACTCCCTGGAGCAAATTTAAAAAAAGAACCTATTTACAGAAAACAGTATAACATGGTTAGTATGATGGTTAATACGGAGTATGTCTCCCGGACGATGCAATACAAGCGTTACAACGCCTACGCATGCTGAGTATCAGATTATCAATCTGATCTTGGGGAAAATTACACCACTCATCAAGCAATGCCCTCCGAAGTTCCGATAGACAGTTGGGAGGGGGTTGACGGGCTGCAATTCGTCGGCCAAGCATGTCCCACACATGCTCTATTGGATTCAAGTCCGGTGAGTATGCTGGCCAATCCATACGGGTGATATCCTCCGATTGAAGGCATTCGTCTACAATGTTTGCACGGTGAGGTCGGGCGTTGTCATCCATATACAGAAATTCAGGACCCATGGCGCCCCGAAACAAACGTACATGTTGTTCCAGAATGACATCCCGATAGATGTGGCCTGTCATCGTTACACTCTGAACATGCAGGTCAGTTCTGGAACCAAGAATAATTCCTCCCCAAACGAGCCATCCTGCACCACCGTAACGGTGTCGTTCAATGGTGTTCTCTTGGTGGTAACGGGTACCTGGCGCTCTCCATATGAAAGTCCGGCGAGAATCAGAATGTAAACTGAACCTGGACTCGTCGGAAAACATCACACAAGACCACTGTTGCGGTGTCCACAATGCATGCTCTCTAGCCCAGCATAATCGCAGGCGACAGTGAGTTGCGGTAAGGGGAACACATCTGACAGGCCTACGAGCATATAGACCAATGTTCCCTAAGCGTCTGTACACGGTCTGCCTTGAAACTGTCGTACCGGTAGCTGAAGAGAGCTGACGAGACAGGTCTGATGCTGTGCTCCGTCTGTTTCTTTTGGCAGTAACTGCCAAATACCGGTCATCATTCGGCGTAGTAACTCGGGGGCGACCTGTGCTGTAACATCTACTCACATTACCATCATGTTTGAATCGTTGCCAAAGCCTGGAGATGACACTCTGGGCGATTCCAAGTTCCTCGGATACTTCCAGCTGGGTACGTCCACATTCCAGTCGTCCGATAATTCTACCACGTAAAAAATCATCCAAATGCTTCCTTTGTGCCATAACTATGCGGTTATTGCACTGAAAGGCTTTTAAAGCGCTTGTGAACAATTTTACTTCTTTGCTACCATTCCTTATATACCCCTTTCATACACTCTCGTCATTGTGACGTACTATCCGCGCCATCTGGTGGTTTCCTGCAATTTGCATATTCTTCTTCAAGATGTGTGGGATAATTCTACAGGTGAAAATTTTATTTTAGAGCTCAATTTCTGTGTGATTCTGAATTATCCTTAATTTATGGACATGAGTGTAGTACAATTTCACCGAGATAGTCGTTACAAGCTCACACTGCCCATTATAAAATTCATGGGATGGAACACCCGTGAAAATTTTAATAACACCAACTACAAGAGTGATACATTGTAGTATTTAATTTTTACATTGTAGAATATAGCGTTTTATAATATGTTTGTGGGATTTAGTATCAATTGCATATATATTGCTGCATATAATAAACGCTTAATACTTTAATATGCATGCTTTACACTAGTAATAAAAATTTATGATCGGAAGATATTCATTTTTTACTACTAAAAGAACACCACGTTTATTCCAAAATACTTCCTACTTTCGTATTTTAATAAAATATTCACATTCATCTTTTTTAAAATATTAAATTCCGAATCTATGATTTTATGTGTCGCATATATTTCTAATAAAATATAGCTACAGAATTATTAGTTCAGCTTTAAGATAACTCAACTCTAAACGGAATAAAGACCTCCAGTATTCACTCAAATATTCAACGTGCTCGCTAAAAATATTTCACTTTCATAAGCAATCCATATCGCAAACATCATAAGATCATTTTCCTTCCTTATACAAAATCCTGCATCTACGAAATTTAATCACTGATAGAATCAGTAACAGAGAGGAGTTAAATAGCTTCTCAAAGGTGCTTTTTCTTTTACTATTATTGAACATTAGATTACGCTGAAAGTATAAAATGACATTTGTGTTTCTATTTGAAGTTCCTCGACAGTCTGCTTTAAATTTCGGTTGTTGAAAGGGCACTGAAAAACTTAAGATAATGCATCCATTAGATCTAATGGATACGGAATTCCTAAACGGACTTTTGGGATCTGCAACACGCAAAAAATATATATATTAGGGAGCTCTTAAAATTGGTTTGAAATATATATATATATATATATATATATATATATATATATATATATATATTATGAGCAAAAAATGTTTCGAAATTTTTAGTACAAAGTAAAGATCGGAAATCTAAATTGATGTTAAGACTTTTCTTTTTCTCTTTCTATATGCTGTTTTCGTTTATATTTGTGGATACAAATCTATTAGGACTGTTTTATCCCGAAAATTGTATTGGCTTCACCATGAAAGTTTTAGTATTTAACACTAGATTTATGGACCGAGCCAATTTGACTCATTAAGAATTTGATCACTATATATATATAAAACTTTACACTTTTCAAAAACATACGTTGGCTTTTAGTTAAGTAATAAAATATATGTAAACTTTCATTCCTCTTCCCCGCAGACCCCTTCATTTCTCATTATCAAATGTGGTATACCTATTTTCACGGTTGTGAGCCAATTTAACTCATAGATTGTATATGAAAATAAATAAATATAGTAATAAATATAGTATAAAGTAAGTATAAAGTATAAATATATAAAGTATAACATAAAGTAACTACAGAGTAGAAGTCGAGAATACTTCCATTCCAATGACAGAAATTCATGCTGCTGACGCACGAAGAATTGTCAAGTTCAACAATCATGCAAAAGAAACAGATGTAGAAACTATTGTGCTAAATGCAATAGAAATGTTTGCGAAAAATGTGTTTCAAAAACAGATTTTATGTATAAAAAATATTTTCCATGAATTTTTTAATAATAAACATTTTATTTAAATTAATTTTTGTTGGTTTGGAGTGATACGGTTTACTTTTTGCGACACTAGAGCTAATGAGACCGGAACCTACAGCTTAAAGCCGATTCCGTACGGCTACGAACATCCATAATACTGTGGGATTTAAATTAATTTGGAACTATTTTCTATGCAAAAAACTTCAATTTCTTGTATGAGTCAAATCTGCTCACTTCAGTAAAAATAGGTATATGATCAACATCCGTAAATCTAATGTTAATAAGAGATTAATAATAATGTTTATTGTAAATAAAGTATATCTTTGTGTTTATATCCTGCCATATTGACATGACTTACTATCCTAATCCTGAGGGAAGAGTAATCACAAGGGAAATTTTCGCTAAAAGTGGTGTGTTAGGCATGGTTTAATTTGGTCTATTTTTTTGCAATTTAGACCTAACATTTTAACTGAATCTCAAAGTGAAGCAATGTTAAAAGTTAATTGTCTGTGTTAAAGTGAAGCCAAGTCCAAATCAATGTTATAGGTTTGAGACTTTCAAAATCCACCCCAATGTTTTAATTTATAAAATTTTGACATTGGTTTGGTTTGGTTGGGAGAGCTACGGTCTGCTGTTTTGCACACGAGTTCTAATGAGACCGGGATCTACAGTTTAAAGCCGATTCCGAACGGCTACAAACATCCATGCCAGCATCAGTATTCGAACCCGCGAACTCCGGTTTCGAAGAGCAGTGCTCTACCATTCGGCCATCGTTCGGTAAAACTTTGACATGTACAGATTTTTATATAACCGACCAACTATTATGAGGAAAGACTCATATGAGTTCTTCCTCTTACATAGCTTATACCTGTATAAAGGAAGACATTTAAATATTTGTATGAATATATATATTAAGATATTTTTTATTTACTTATTTTTGTATTATTCCATATATATCATAAGAAATTAAAAACATCTTAAAGACAATTTTAAGGGCTCTGAATGTTCTCCACCATGGGGTGAGGATTTTAAATGGAGGTGATTAGTTAGACATCATGAGTAAATTTAGTGTAGAAGAGTTTACAGTTTCTGAATAAGCAAAGGGTTATTTGGAATCTATAAAAATAATTTGGAAAAGGACCTCGGCCAGTTAGGGGGAATAAGGAGAGTCTAAAATAAGTAAGTATTTTTATGAAAACAATAATGTTGATCGAGATAGTCGGTGAATAAGTTTATAATTGGTAACTACATTACATATGCTATCAATCACTTGTCTTATTCAAAAAATCCAACTTTCCTAAAAATTCTTACTTTAGCCAGGTCACAATGTATTCACAATATGAGTAACTTATTTCTAAACATTTTATACAAGTTTTTTTACTAAAACAATAATGTTGATCGAGATAGTCGATGAATAAGTTTATAATTGGTAATTACACGACATGTGCTATCAAACACGTGTCTTATTCAAGAAACCTACCTTTCTGAAAATTCTTACGTTAGCCACATCACGATGTATTCACAATATGAGTAACACAACTCTAAACATTTTATACAAGTATTTTTATGAAAACAATGATGTTGATCGAGATAGTCGGTGAATAAGTTTATAATTGGTAACTATATTACATGTGCTATCAAACAAGTGTCTTATTCAAAAAA
The DNA here is from genome assembly GCA_032207245.1 of Pardosa pseudoannulata. Taxonomy (NCBI): domain Eukaryota; kingdom Metazoa; phylum Arthropoda; class Arachnida; order Araneae; family Lycosidae; genus Pardosa; species Pardosa pseudoannulata. The sequence continues at coordinate 85,503,671 of CM063510.1, read as the reverse complement.
TCCAACTTTCCTAAAATTTCTTACGTTAGCCACGTCACGATGTATTCACAATATGAGTAACTCATCTCTAAACATTTTATACAAGTATTTTTATGAAAATAATAATGTTAATCGAGATAGTCGGTGAATAAGTTTATAATTGGTAACTATATTACATGTGCTATCAAACAAGTGTCTTATTCAAAAAATCCAACTTTCCTAAAAATTCTTACGTTAGCCACGTCACGATGTATTCACAATATGAGTAACTCATCTCTAAACATTTTATATAAGTAATTTTATGAAAAAAATGATGTTGATCTAGATAGACGGTGAATAAGTTTATAATTGGTAACTACGTTACATGTGCTATCAAACATTTGTCTTATGCAAAAAATCCAACTTTTCTAAAAATTCTTACGTTAGCCACGTCACAATGTATTCACAATATGATAACGCATCTCTAAACTTTTTATGCAAGTATTTTTATGAAAACTGTAATTTTTATTGAGATAATCGGTGAATAAGTTTATAATTTGTAATTACACTGCATGTGAAATCAAACATGTGTGTTATTAAATCCAATCTTCCTGAAAATTCTTATGTTAACCACATCGCGATGTATTCACAATATCAGTAAGGGTTGGTCTCTCCAAAGTAATTTAACGAGTAATCGCAATTAATATCTGTTTTAAAGATAATTTCTTTTTATCATTTCTCGTTGACATGGATTAATCGCTGTTAGACTTTAATTGACTTTGGTGAGACGGTCCCTAACTCAGTTTTAAATATTTTATGTATTTTTATGAAAGCAATAGTGTGGATAGATATAATCGGTGAATAAGTTTATTATTGGTAACTACATTACATGTGCTGTCAAACACGTGTTTTATTCAAAAATGCAACCTTCCTGAAAATTCTTGCGTTAGTCACACCATGATGTATTCACAATATGAATAACTGAGCTCTCTCTAAGCATTTTATGTAAGTATTTTTATAAAAAAAAAACAATAATGTTGATAGAGATAGTCTGTGAATAAGTTTGCAATTGGTTACTACATTACGCTTGTCTTATTCGAAAATCCAACATATCTAAAAATTCTTGTGTTATCTACATCATGATGTATTCACGATATTAGCAACACAGCTCTAAACATTTTATGTACGTATTTTTATGAAAACAATAACTTTGATCGAGATAGTCGGTGAATGTTTATAATTAGTAATTACACTGCATGTGGAATCAAGCATGTGTCTTATTAAAAAATCTAATCTTCCTGAAATTTCTTACGTTAACCACATCACGATGTATTCACAATAAGGCGATTTCACACAGCAGGATATATCTCACCTTTATGACGATTCTGGCTTTCGTTTCAAATAGAAGGGCAGCTTATTGTTTCTCTATTGGCTGTTGTAAACATGAAAATGAATGGGAAGGGCATTAAAATACTTCGCGACGTTGCGTCCAATTGCTCTATATGAGTAAGGGTTGATCTCACCAAAATCCTTTAACTGATAATCGTGATTAATACCTGCTTGAAAGAGAACTGCGTCTTACCATTGGTTGGTGGCATGGGTTAATTGCGGTTATACTTTAATCGACTTTGATGAGACCACCTTAATTCAGCTTTAAATAATTTATGTAATTATTTTTATAAAAACAATAGTGTGGATCGAGATAATCAGTAAATAAGTTTATAATTGGTAACTACACTACATTTTTATGTAAGTATTTTTATGAAAGCAATAATGTTGATCGAGATAATCGGTGAATAAGTTTATAATTGGTAACTACACTACATTTTTATGTACGTATTTTTATGAAAGCAATAATGTTGATCGAGATAATCGGTGAATAAGTTTATAATTGGTAACTACACTACATATGCCATCAAAGAAGTGTTAAATTTAAAAATCCAACCTTCCTAAAAATTCTAACGTTAACCACATCACGATGTATGCCCAATATTATTAACTCAGTTCTAAATATTTTATGTAAGTATTGTTGTAAAAACTCTAATGTTGATCGATTTAATTGGCGAATAACAATCAGTCTTAAATGGTCAGTTCCAAAAATTAAGCTTCTTGGGTATTAGCTGAAATTAGCAACAAACTATACTAGCACTAA
>CM063510.1:85459061-85496561 GCA_032207245.1 Pardosa pseudoannulata | reverse complement strand
TAAAAAATTTGATGTTTTTTTTTAGCTAAAAATTACTATAGTATAGAAAAATAGTATAGTTTATGAATTAAAAAGTATGTAAAACATATCCCGTTTGTTCGTATATATATCTGAATATTTGTTATATATATATATATATATATATATATATATATATATATATATATATATATATATATATATATATATATATATATATATATATATATATATATATTTAAATCAGACTTCTGTCTAAAGTATAGGCATTTGACAGTTAATCGAACCCTTTAAAAACAAATTAAAAGTTCTTAAAGTTATAACTTGTTTGTAAATATATGCATTTAGTTTTATAAAATAGGAATTAATGGCTGAATAAAGAATAACGATGTCAAAACAAAAAGGAAGGTCAACACACAATTGACTGAACTGACACTGTTATCTTCCAGGAAGCTTTAACCCTTTAACGGACAGTGGTTTCGGAGCTAAACCACCTGTTCAATTCTTTCTCTGCTTTTGAAAGACATAGGGTGGGCTTTTAGATTCTCTATGTTTATAACATTTCCAACTCACAACAGAGTATACAAGAGCTCTATACTTCATTTGAAATATACGTGGCTAAACTTACTTTACCTGGAAAAGTCAGTAATATGATTTTTTTTTACTTATAAGCCCAAATAAATGTCTATCCAAACCACACTATAAATTATTTATATTTGGTATGGTCTACTGTTTTTCAACACGAGTGTGAATTAGACCGAGAACAACAGCTTAAGGCCGATTCCGAATTGCTACGAACATCCATACCTGCAGTGGGATTTTAACCCATGAATTCCGGTACCAAAATGCAGCGCTGTACTATATGGCCATCTTTCGGGTGTAAATTGGTTAGTTTTTCTTTATCATACCCTTTTACATAACAATCATGTTCCCGCAGCATAATTAAACCTTTAACCCCTTAACGCATTTACCCGTGTCTGACACGGGCGAAATTCAAATTAAGCATGTAATAAAATCGTTTACACTTTGTTTGTAAAACAATTTTTTTATATACTTTTTACTCTTTCCAAGCTCTCTAGTCACCCCCAAAACTGAAATTGCAAAAAATAACTTACATTGTACCTATATATCCCTTTTCTGTGAAGAAAATATGTCATATTTTATAATTTTTTCTAAACTAAACTCGTGCTTTAAGGGGTTAAAAAAAACATTTTCCCTCCGTACAAGGGGCTAGATTTTGCATTTTAACCACCCCTCAAATTCCACCCCCTTAACGATATGTAAAAAAATCATGCATTTACATTTATAAAGTTCAGAGATACATTTATGAAATAACTTCATTAAATCCCAAAAAATTTATAATAGTGACCTTTAAAGGGTTAAAAATGACACGATTGGGCTAAAGTGCCCGTAAGTTCATCTAGCACAGCCTACCTAGTACATTGTACAGTTTTTCCCTAAGGGATAAATATGCATGGTATAATTAGGTAGCATAATCACTATTAGCTTTCGTTATACGTCAAGAAAAAAGTTACATATAAAACAATAGACGCTAAATGCTGGTATATGTGTTTCAATCCTTGTATCAAATACCAGTGCAGTTAATTGAAAAACTTAATTGAAAATACAATTATGTATAGATTAAAATGACGAACTTTAATAAAATAAACTATTAGCTCTTGTTATATGTCAAGAAAAAGACAACATATAAAACAATAGACGATAAATGCTGGTTCATGTGTTTCAATCTTTGTATCAAATACCAGTGCAGTTAATTGAAAAACTTAATTGAAAATACAATTATGTATAGATTAAAATGACAAACTTTGATAAAATAAACTATTAGCTCTTGTTATATGTCAAGAAAAAGACAACATATAAAACAATAGACGCTAAATGCTGGTATATGTGTTTCAATCCTTGTATCAAATACCAGTGCAGTTAATTGAAAAACTTAATTGAAAATACAATTATGTATAGATTAAAATGACGAACTTTAATAAAATTAAATATTAGCTCTTATATGTCAAGAAAAAGACAACATATAAAACAATAGACGCTAAATGCTGGTATATGTGTTTCAATCCTTGTATCAAATACCACTGCAGTTAATTGAAAAACTTAATTGAAAATACAATTATGTATAGATTAAAATAAGGAACTTTAATAAAATTTACCTTTTTACCGATAAATATATTGACGGAATAAAAATAAAACCCACGCTGTAAAGTGTTTTTTCGTCATTTCTTTTCTTTAATAAACAAATTATAAAAATGTGTAATTAAATTGCATGTAATTACTCAAATCTCCTACTAAGTTTCGCTTGCAAAACAAGATAATCCATGCGCACATTTTTAGACACCTACTGATGTTCTTTTTCTCAATATTAATGCCACACGATCCATCTCAAAAATTATAAAAAAGAAATAGAGAGAAGGTATTTCAAATGAAATTTATTAAATATTTTTAATGAATAGATTCCTCAATGAAAATAATACCAGAGATTTAAATTGTAGGAGAATCAAATACTATTCTTACAAATGAAATGAGAAAATATAATAATGTGATGACAACTAATTCCACATTAATGAATAACTAGAGGATAGGAATAATAATCAACAAAGAAATGCAAGTAAAAAAATTAAAGACATGAACAGAAAAAAAATTGTTGCTTAGGAACTACAAACAAATACGTTTCCCAAATCTCAATTATTTCAGTTTCAAATCTCATTTTGTTTTATTTTTTTCTTTAAATTTCTCTAAAAATGTTATTCTCCGTAATTGAAGACTTGATTAAAAGATAATGGAACAAATCAACCGAGAACTTTGGAATCCCTTCGTTTATAAAAATTTTTTTTCTTCATCATTCTTTTCCTGCAGCATTTAAATTCAATCACGTTTTAAATCAAGCATAGAAAAAGGGGGGAAGATTCAAAGTCAACAATTAATTTTCAAACTCGTTTGTAATTAGAGCCAGTGATAAAGAAAAGCAAAAGATGGAAAAGGAGACGGAAAAAAAATTGCGCAATTAAATTTGCCGCTTCGTATATAATACACAAACACTAAATTCCAATAAAGCATTAATGCCGGGTTTTTTTTTATTATTATTTCTTTTTTGGAGGCTAACGTATTCTGAAAGTTATAATTTTGTTTTCCTGTGAATCTCGGCTCGCATTCCTTTGTTGCTGTCGATGAGAAGGCTTTTATATATTTTAGATTGGAAATAAATTGGTTTCGAATAAATGTATCACATTCCATTTAAACCATGGTAATCGTATCTGCCTTTTTGACGGAATTATTCCCGGCACCCAAAAATGTGCTGCCACCTTTAATGAAAGAGAATTAGAATTTTGTTCCGAAACAACACAGAAATCGCTTAGGAATGTTCTCCCAGATTTTTCCTTTTCATTGTTAATGAAAAACTGTCACTCAAATTAAAGGCATTTTGAACAGGGGGGAAATGCTCAGGGAGTCAAAAGAAAGAGGAAGTCTTCCAATTAATGATTGATTAGTCGATATTCACTCTAAAGCACTTCTTATAATTTCCCTAGCAAAAGAATGAAATCTCTGTTTTTAGTTTATAAGTACATTCACACATAAACACGTGCAGGCTTTGGGCTATCATAAAGTTTTAATTATGACTAAGAAATAGACTAGATATTAGATTTATTGTGTTATTATTTAATCATTATGTGCATCATGTTTAAGAAGACACATTATCTTTAACCCCTTACCTGTGGAATATATTCGATAAAATCTTGCCATAAATGGAGAAAAAATTCTCTTTAACACATTATATGCGGGACAAGTACTAATACATTTTCTGATGATTGATACTTGACCGCGGGACACATACTAGTACGTTTTCTGACGATTAATACTTAAACGCGTGTCACGTACTAGTACGGGTTAGCGTAACAACATGGTTTGTTTGTGGGTACAAAAATAACGGTATATACAGGAAACCGAGGACGAATGTTCTTGTCTACTACATAGATTCTGGAAAAATTCAGGCAAACACGTTTTTCATCACTCGATGCGGAAGGTTGATTAAAAAAATCTTTTTAGATGTAAAATTAACTTTTTATTTATCCTTGCGAAAATGATATTATATATATGTATATTTATATATTACATATATATATATATATATATATATATATATATATATATATATATATATATATATATATTTGAACTTATATATGTTTTTTTATTTGTCTATTCATATATTTGTTTATATATTTCAATATAAAATACGAAAAGTTCGTTAAAAAATTAAATAATTTTCGATCTATTGAGATTTAACTAAATAACTAAATTTATGCGCAAAACGCCCTCTCCCGGTACAATTCCGCTGCCAAATATACTCGCACGCATTGTGTTAATTTTGTTCTTTATTTTCATGAAAATATTAAAAATAGATTTTTTTTTAAATAATGTAATTGAAATAACTACTATTTTCAATATTTTTACATATATGGGAAATACTAATGGATTATAGCAAATTTTGCTCAAATTAAGGCAAAATAAATGACATAATGTTCTGAATAAAAAAATAAACTAATATAACAATAATATTATATCTATCAAATGTCATGAATTCTACGTTCCTCAGATTATTTTGTATTTCACTAATCTTTTACAATATCCGAGATAGAGAGACAAATGCCGCGAAAGTGCCGAAATTTTCGCAGGAAATTATCTCTATCTATTGGAAAAAAGGTAAATTAAATATTATGCACTGGACGAACCAATTTCGGGCTTCACAATACCTCTTTTTGTCTTGCCCAAACTCAGGGCGGGCATTCCAAAATTGGCACATATGAGTTGCTTGAACTGTTTTGGTTTGGAGTGCTACGGTCTACATTTTGCAACACGAGAGCTAATGAGACCGGGACCTACAGCTTAAAGCCGATTCCGAAAGGCTACGAGCATCCATGCCATTGTGGTATTCGAACCCACAAACACCGGTACCGAAAGCCAGCACCTTAACCAATCGGCCATCGTTCGGCTTGCTTGAGCTGAAAGTGGGAATCCAAGGCAAGATGTTAAGCAACATTAAATGGAAAAATGTTTCTTATTTTTTACTTATTTTTTTAAAATTTATTATCGTAAACACATGATATTTTCAGTGTTTGTTCTGTTTTCTTTTAACTTTTTTTCCTGAATTAACACAGGGTTTTCGAAAGATAAGAAGTTTTTATTTAAAGTGAAAAGCGAGAGCTGGTTTCAAAAATGTTTTTAAAAATTCTGATAAAATGTGCACAGACTTACAACAACATAAGTGAGTTACATTAACCCCTTAACCGTTTCCTTTTTTTTTTTCACGAATTCGATGCAAAAAAAAATGTTACATTTTTTATTGCATATTTTTTATCACCTTACATTTATAGTCCGGAAAATGTTATTAAAAGTAATATTTCTAATTATTTTAAACATGTATAACTTTTTTACAGGAAATAAAATATTTTTTCCTTGGAAGTTGTCTTTAGTCTTTCATGTGCTCCGGATATGGAAATTACGTTTACAGTTGTGCATTTAAGAAATACAAATATTTTCGATTACAATTACTACACACTTATTTTCGAATGCAAATACTACAAGTACATTTTTTTAACTTGTTTTTTTAAAGATGAGATTTAGTGAGTTAAGTCTTGAAAGAGGGCAAGACGCATAGTCCAATGTAATAGTTCGGATAAAAATACCTAGTCTCTTTTCTAATTCTTTTGCCACTGTCATTTTTCTTCAGTGATACACATAGAGCTATTTTGCAGGTATTAGTATTTTTAACTGTAGGTGGAATTACCGCTAAAAGGTCTCTCTCAATTAGTCTCCCTTAAACTTAAAGATAAAAACTCGAGGAATACTATAAAACCTATCAGAAAGCCCACGCTTTAAACCAAACAGAATACACTTCGAAAACTCACATCTTGTGAGCACCTATATGACTAACTTTACATTAAAAATATAAAAGATACGGTCAAAACAGTGAGAACGATAAAGAAATCAGATTGCCCGTACGCCGTACGGGCAAATCATTAAACGCACGGTAATCGTGACCGTACGGTGTACGTGCAAAACAGGCAAAGGGTTTTTATTTTTTTTATTTAGTTAAAGAATTTTTTTTTTTTTTTTTTATTTTTTTTTTTTTATTTTTTTTTTTTTTTTTTGTTTTTTATTTTTTTTTTTTTAATTTTTTTTTTTTTTTTTTTTTGTTTTTTTTTTTTTTTTTTTTTTTTATTTTTTTTTTTTTTTTTTTTTTTTTTTTTTTTTTATTTTTTTTTTTTTTTTTTTTTTTTTTTTTTTTTTTTTTTTTTTTTTTTTTTTTTTTTTTTTTTTTTTTTTTTTTTTTTTTTTTTTTTTTTTTATTTTTTTTTTTTTTTTTTTTTTTTTTTTTTTTTTTTTTTTTTTTTTTTTTTTTTTTTTTTTTTTTTTTTTTTTTTTTTTTTTTTTTTTTTTTTTTTTTTTTTTTTTTTTTTTATTTTTTTTTTTTTTTTTTTTTTTTTTTTTTTTTTTTTTTTTTTTTTTTTTTTTTTTTTTTTTGATTTTTTTATTTTTTTTTTTTTTTTCGAATTTTTTTTTTTTTTTTTTTTTTTTTTTTTTTTTTTTTTTTTTTTTTTTTTTTTTTTTTTTTTTTTTTTTTTTTTTTTTTTTTTTTTTTTTTTTTTTTTTTTTTTTTTTTTTAATTTTTTTTTTTTTTTTTTTTTTTTTTTTTTTTTTTTTTTTTTTTTTTTTTTTTTTTTTTTTTTCATTTTTTTTTTTTTTTTTTTTTTTGTTTTTTTTTTTTTTTTTTATTTTCTAATAAACTGAGAACATATTATATTTGAATTTTATATTTCAATTTAAAAAAGTATCATAAATGCCGAACATCAGAAATATTTTTAGAAGAGTATCAAAAATAATTTGAATGAATGATTGAGAATATTTTATCAGATTTACTAAATTATTAAAAGCACTGTAATTCTTATTACGTACAAAACAGGCAAGGGATAAAGGATATCTTCTTTTTAGTAAACAGTAATTATTAGTTATAATTCTTCACTTATTTAATTTTTTAAAAAGTATCATAAATGCGGAATATCAGAAATATTTTTAGAGGAGTATTATTTGAATGAATGATTGAGAATGAATGTGATAGTTATAATAAAATCAGAAATAAAATTTCTCTATACTTCTTAAAGCCTAGTTTTTATCATAATACCTAATTAATTTTAATATATGTTTAAAATAAGAAATTTCATTTCGATTTTTTAAAACCTATATTCAATCCTTTTGAATAAATAATCTATATTGTAATCCACATCGTATTTTCGCTAAAAAGACCTCCATCCATTAACTCCTAAATAAGTCCTTCTAAACATGCCAGGGGTGGCCAAGCTCCTTGATAGTCCTAAACATTTTACAAAATTTGAAAATTTTCGAAAGCCGCAATAAAATACGTATTTAAAAGGAATGCAAATAAAGGTATTAAAAATTGTTTTTTAAAGAAATTATATTTAATGAATGTCAATTGAAAGTTCTTCGTCCTTTAATTTTTCAAGGAAATTTTTTCATTGTTGATGATTTTTTGCATTGGTACGAATGTAATTTACAATGTATTACACTGTTTTCCTAACATCAAGATATTTTAAATATTTTGTAACGAGATGTTCTAGGTGAATAATGCAGTGAATCGGTATGAATTGTGGAATTTGAGGATCATCTCTTAAAAGCTCAATAAGACGATTTTTTCACCCAGCATTGCCGGAGCTCCATCAATTGTAATATTATTTTAATTATAATAATAGAAAAATGAAAGGGAACTTGGGTACATTTAACGAGAGCCTCAAATAATCCTTCAAAGAACCGCATGTTGCTCGCGAGCCACAGGTTAACCACCCCTGAAATATACATTGATTAATATTTTAAACCTAGAATTGAGTAATATTTTAAATATAGAATTAATTAATATTTTAAATTTAAAATATTATTTCATTTCTCTTCTGTTCACAATTCAATAAGTGTACTGATTGTACTGTGTAGAAAAATTATGAGATTTGAGGAAATCTCTTATTAATTTAAAACTACAGCCTGTTTTCACTCTTTAGTGACCCATATATTTTAAACACCGTAAAATATCCTTCATAAATTGAAAAATTACAGAGTACCAGATTTATATGCTGCCTTATGTAAACACAAAACTCTAAATTGAATTTCTAAAAGCGAAATATTTATTCGTCCTGATTTACCTACACATAAACTAAATTTATGTGCGAAGCTTAAGGTCTCCCCTGTACAGATAATTTTTTATCTTAGACTGTTTATCCAAAGGAAATCCCTTTTGTTATATTTCATATCGGTCATTTCTCTGTCGAATTTCTCATTTTTTAGCATTATTTGCATTGTTAATTAATTTTTACTTACTTAGAATAGTATATTTTCATTTCATATATTTTTGCAATAATAACTCTACTGTCATTAAATGGATATTTCTTCAATTGTTATATTTTATACTGGTCATTTCTATCACGAATTTCTTGTTTTTTGACGTTATTTGCATTGTTAATTAGTTTTTAAAAACTGAGAACAATATACTAGCATTATGTATAGTTATTAATACAATAATAATCATAACATCACATAGAAGGATATTTCTACTTTAGAGTGTGAAAATGTTTTGATTTCTATTTATTTTTATCTCTAATTATTGGATGTACTTCTTACTTTTTGACATTATTTGCAATGTTAATTACTTTTTTACACGCTTAGAAATTTATAATTTCATTATATAGAGTTATTGTTTCAATAATAACCTTAATATCACATAAAGGGATATATGTTTCTACTTTAGCGTGTGAAAGTTTTTAGATTTCTGAGGTTTCAAACTCAAGGAATACTTTATGTTTTTTCTTACCTCAACAATCTGCATACCGATGCTTGATTAGTAGTCTAATGCGATTGTTAGTGAACCGAAAATTTTAAAGCGTTCCCGGTACAAATTTCTCCTTAAGTTACAATTCCCTAGAAAATCTCTTTATGTTTTCTATCGGTCAATTTTCTTACGAATTTTTCACTTCCTGACAAAATTTAGTAATATTTATATTCATAAAATAAGATTTCATTACGTAGAATTATTTTTACAATAATACCCATGATATTATATGAAAGTTTGTATTTTAACGAGTGACAATATTTGGATTTTTAATATTTCAAATTGAATACTCAATTCTGTTTTTTGTCTTCTCTCAAAAATCTTTATACAGATACCTCATTAGTAGCCTAATATGATTGATGAAGAACCCAAAAATTTTAATCCTTCCCATCGCAGATAAATTTCTTTTAAGTCTACAATTTCCAAGAAAACTTATTTATATTTACTACCGGTCACTTCTCTTGACAATATTCATTAATTTTTATATGTATAGAAAATAGATTTTCATTTCGTAGAGTTATTTTTACAATAATACCCATGATATAATATAAATGAATGTTTTTACTTTAACTTGTAAAAATATTTAAACTTCTAGAGCTTCAAACTAAGAGGTTATCATGTGCTCTTGTCTTCTTACTTCGAAAAATCCTCACTCACATAACTTCTCAGTGGCCTAATATGATTGTAAGAGAATCTCAAATTTTTAAGTCTCCCCGACAGAGATCTATTTCTTCTTAGATTACAATTCCATTGAAAATGTATTTATATTTACTATCTGTCACTTCTGTTACGAATTTTTCATTTTCTGGCATTTATATTCATAGAATAATAGATTTTCATTACGCAAAGTTATTTTTACTGTAAAACCTGTATCATAAATAAATGTACGTAAGTGACTGAAATGTTTAGATTTCTGATGTCTAAAACTTAGAGCATATCATATGCTGTTGTCTTCTTCCTTCAAAAAATCCTCACTTTTATGTCTTCTCAATAGACTAATATGATTGCAAAGGAGTCGTAAACTTTTAAGTCTCCCAGGCATACCGGAATAGATAGATTTTTCATTAGATTACAATACCTTAAAAATCTATTTATATTTAATACTGATCACTTCTGTTACGAATTTTTCATTTACTGACATTATATAGTAATTTTTATATTCATAGAATAATAGATCTTCTTTAAGTGGAGTTTTTTTTTACAATAATACCTATGATATCATATAAATGAATGTACTTAAGTGAGGGAAATATTTAGATTTCTGGTGTTTCAAACTCAGTGGATACCATATGTTGTTGTCTTCTCTCTTCAAAAAATCTTCACTTTCATTCCTTCTCAGTAGCTGAATATGATTTTGACGGAGCCACAAACTGTGAAGTCTCCCCGGCGTAGATACATTTCTCCTTAAACTATAATTCCCTTAAAAATCTATTTATATTTACTACTACTCACTTCTGTTACGAATTTTTCATTTACTGGCATTATTTAGTAAGTTTTATATTCATAGAATAATATATTTTCACTACATAGAGTTATTTTTACAATAACACCCATGATAACATATAAATGTATGTTAGTACTTCCGCCAGTGAAAATATTTAGATTTCTAATGTTTCAAACTCATAGGATACCATATTCTGTTGTCTTCTTCCTTCAAAAAATCCTCCCTCACATGACTTCTCAGTTGCGTAATATGATTGTAAGAAAAACGTAAACTTTTAAGTCTCGCCGGCATAGATTTATTTCTTCTTAGATTGCAATACCCTTGAAAATCTATTTATATTTACTACTGTTACTTCTGTTACGAATTTTTCATTTGCTGACATTTATATTCATAGTATAATAGATTTTAATTACGCAAAGTTATTTTTACTATAAAACCTGTATCATAAATGAATGTATGTTAGTGACTGAAATATTTAGATTTCTGATGTCTAAAACTTATGATATCATATATGCTGTTGTCTTCTTCCTTCAAAAAATTCTCACTTTTATGCCTTCTCTGTAGCCTAATATGATTGCGAGGTAACCGCAAACTTTTAAGTCTCCTCGGCATACCGGCCTAGATAGATTTTTCCTTAGAATACAATTCCCTTTAAAAACCTATTTTTATATACCACTGATCACTTCTATTGCGACATTTTCATTTCCTGATATTATTTAATAATTTTTATGTTCATTCAATAATAGATCTTTTTTATGTAGAGTTATTTTTACAATAATACCTATGATATCATATAAATGAATGTTTGTACTTAAGTGAGTGAAACATTTAGATTTGTTATGTTTAAAACTCAGAGAATACCATATGCTGTTGTCTTCTTCCTCCAGAAAATTCTCACTTACATCCCTTCTCCGTAATCTAATATGATTACAAGAGATCCGCAAAATTTTAAGTCTCACAGGCACATATTTTTTTTCCTTAGATTACAATGCCCTTAAAAATCTATTTAATTTACTGATGGTCACTTCTCTTAAGAAATTTTAATAGGCTGGTAAAATATCTTCACTTTCATGCCATCTCGGTAGCCTATGAATGTAAGGGAGCCACAAACGTTTAAGTCTCCCCTGCTCAGATATATTTCTCCTTAAACTATAATGCCCTTGAAAATATATTCATATTTACTACTGCTCACTTCTGTTACGAATATTTCATTTGATGCCATTATTTAGTAATTTTTAAATTGTTATAATAATAGATTTTTACTAGAGTTATTTTTTAAATAACACCCATGATAACATATAAATGAATGTTAGTACTTCAGCCAGTGAAAATATTTAGATTTCTAATGTTTCAAACTCAGAGGATATCATATGCTGTTGTCTTCTTCCTTTAAAAAATCCTCACTTTCATGCCTTCTTGGTAGCCTAATATGATTGTAAGGCAGCCGCAAACTTTTAAGTCTCCCCGTCTCAGATATATTTCTCCTTAGACTATAATTCCCTCGAAAATCCCTTCATTTATATTTACTACCGGTGATTTCTCTCACGAATTTTCCAATCTTCTGATAACATCATTTGCACTGCCATTCCATTTCAATTAGAAAACTCGAACCGGGTTTTTCCTCCCCTCTAAAACCTTTTCCTGGTACATTTTTCTAAAAACCATCCGCCCGATAATCAATTGCGGATCTAGGGCTCTAATTTCCGTAAAAATGACTCTTCTCGACTTTTAACGGGTTTTCTGCCGATAAGTCACTCGACTTTTAATCCGGACCCTGCTCTCTTAATAGCGTTTGAAACTTAATGTCTTATGAGTGAAGATTTGGACTTTTTCAGCCTAAGGCGGGGTAACGGCGGCCGCCTGCCTAAAGAGAGCTGCGAGAGTTTTATCGGCAAAAGAGGAAAAGGGGACAAACATGTGGGGAATCTTATTTAATTAACCCGTGCGACTAATGCATTGAGAACTCTTGCAGGAGAATTAAAGTTTGGAAAACTGGCGGATACGTTGGAAAAGATCAGAAGTTCAACTTGAGCTTGTTTATGGTTGATTTTACGCATTTATTTATTTATTTGTTGTGGAACAGTTTCCGTAAGCGATATCTTCGGCTGTCTAGATTACTTTCTCGATACCTCGAGGATTTTTATTTTTTAAGTGGTGGGAGCTTTCAAAATTAAAATGACTTAAGAGATGAAAACTTTTCCTAATATTTCACTGAAATATTAGTTGCAGGACCAAGATATGTGTCGCATGTCGCCTGCAATAAATACTTTCTGGTTAATAGTTTACATAGTTCAAATTCAAAGCTGAGGTTTTGTAATAAACAATACGAAAATATTTAAGGTTAATAAATTATTTTGTAACTATTTTAAATAACTATTTAAATTAAACTAATTTTTAACTCAAAATTTTGCCAGAGGACCAATATACATGTAGAATTTTGTGTGCAGAAAGACTTTCTTATTATAAATCAATATAAATGGTTTGATCCCTTTTAGGTTGAATTTGACTTCTCGGGACATATAGAGATTTCCTAACTTACTTTTCCTAATATTTCACTGAAATATTAGCTGCAGGACCAAGATATGTGTCGCATGTCGAATGCAATAAATACTTTTTAGTTGATAGTTTACATAATTCAAATTGGAAGCTGAGGTTTTGTAGTAAACTGTACGAAAGTATTTAAGGTTAATAAATTATTTTGTAACTATTTTAAATAACAATGTAAATTAATTTAATTTTTAACTCAAAATTTTGCCGGAGGACCAATATATATGTGGTATATTGTGTGTAGCAAAACTTTCTCGTTACAAATCAAAATAAATGGTAAGGTCTCTTTTAGGTTGAATTTGACTTCCTTAGGACATATAGAGATTTGGTTAAACAATACATTAAAGACTTAATAAAGTTTACATGGGAAATAACAGGAACAGAGTGATTGACTTCCTATGTTTTCCACATAGTTACATTACTTAACTATTGTTATGTTTTCTCAAAATTTTATACAGTTCAACAATTTTTTTACTGTTTAGTTGCTACCCCCCACGGGCACACCTCCTTCAGGTGTGTAAGGGGTTCAAGATCCCGGAGTACCCGAGTGATCTTTCTCTAGCTTTCTTCCTGGTATTCACGAGCTTACCTCTGTAGTGTTTGCTCCTTACCGGGTTGGACCATATTAAAATCGGACCATGACGGGCCTCTCATAGGTCAACGATGGATTAGTAGCCATTTATGGGTCACTGTTGCGGCACTGTCATCAATAGTTGCTGCTGTATGTCTTCGGATGGGTCAGCTTAAAACACACTTACTGTTTAGTTGATAACAGTTTGGGTTGCTATCGTACTCTCAGATCATTCAGATCCTCGACTAGTTGAGAAAGAATTCGCTTATTGATCAGTTGATTGTTGTAAATCGTGTCCGTAGAATCTGTAATGCTGACAACAAAATCTCATCTAAAATTTAAATTCAACTCGAAAAGGGTAATAGTCCATTAAAGTAATAGTTTTGTATACTTTTATTATCATGTAATTATGTGATGCTTCTTTTTTAGATTTACAGTGGATGTTTTAGAGAAATTTACTCAAAAATATTTCATGTTATTGTCCATAAAATTTTTTAATAACAAAGAATTAATTCAATTTAAACTTTCTCTGACAAATTATAATTTGAAATTATTATGATAATAATTCTTATGAACTCAATATATATGAATAGATACAAATATTTGTTATTAAAGAAAATGTTAATCAAAGGATAGCACAAAGTACTTGTATAAACTACTTAATGAGAGTTACGAATTTTTGTGCTCATATGTATCGTAGTATAAGAAAAATAATTACATTTTGTATTACATTTTCAAATGATTAGGTTTTACGAACATTTTGTTAATATTTTTTAAATTATCATTGTGATTTAATTTTGTAGATGCCTACAAAATTTTTAGTAATCACTCCAAATATGTATATTAAAACTAGGGCTGGAAGATAGCATAAATGTAATACCGCAATATATCCTCAATATTGATATTATTGATACATCGCGATGAAACTTTAAAGCTCGACTATTTTTGAATAACCTTAGCTTTATTTCCTTCCAAACCATTTTCTGTTAATTAAAATTCTTAGAATTACAATTCGATTTTAAAAATTAGGAATTCTAAAAGTTAGAAACAACTTTTTAAGAGTAATTCATTTTAACACTTAAAAGAAATATATGCTATTATTATCATTGCAGACAATAACACAGGAAAAGAAAAAAAAAGTATTTTAATTTACACATACCTAATGGTATGAATATATATATATATATATATATATATATATATATATATTATATATATATATATATATATATATATATATATGTGTGTGTGTGTGTGTGTGTACATAGATTATTCTTATTGGCTAAACCAAACATATGTTGTTTTTATCTTTGTGATGTTCTAGCATTATACTAATAAAGAGGATAATATATCCTTTAGAGTCAAAAAATGTTTATTTTTACGTCATTTGTTTACCTTTTATCTATAATTCTATTTTTCTTTATACTCTTGAAAATTTATTTTTAACATAATTTTTTTTATTTGGGATATATAATACAGAACTTACAAATTACGGTTAGTAAAGATACAATACAGATTTTTTTCTTGTTTCACAGTGAAAAGTTTATGTTGTAATATAATAGTAAATTATTAAGAAGAAATTTAAAGGGAATATCTCCCAGTAATTTCAAAGAATATTTTTGCTTACCTTTTAATTAATTTTTCGTAGTATAATATGTCTATAAATGTCAAGCAAACTCAATTCCATTACTAGCACCGCCAGAACTAGAAGGCTTGGTCCAAGGAGTTCTGTAGCTAACTCATCCTGTGAGATTCAGGAGTGATATAGTAAATGGATAGTATTATAACCACCCAAAAATTGGACTTCGAGACTCATTGATCTGCGTTTTAGAGTTCAATGTGACAAAAAATATGACTTCTAAAATTATATCTATATCTGTGGGCGCGTGTGTATCTATGTATGTAAACATGATAACTCGAATAATTTAAAAGAGACCAGAATTGGAATGCGTACATTACAACAAAATGACAATTCTGTACCAACTCTTGGGTTACCTCCGGCAACCAAAAGTTGCAGTTTACTTCAAACTTCTTGTTACTGGATTGCTACTTCCTGTAAAATATCATTGCATACATGACCTTCTATCTTTTTATGAATAGCTGGACTCTGAAAGGTGCAGAATGTGACAAAAGATGTGAAATTATCCAATTAAATCATGTGGGTATTTATAAATGAAATGAATTAATATGATATTAATTAAAAACCGACCAAAATTCTAATTAATTATGGGGCACCATCATTTTCAGTATTTACCTGCCACGAATAAATGTATGTTCTTTCATTGTTGATATCAATATCAACCGAAATTTGGTATTCCATTCAACATATATATCTACAGTATTAAAGTTCTCATATATACAAAATTATAAAATTATTTTGAAGAATCCTTTATAGCTAAATTTATTTCAACTATTCAAACTCTAAAATTACAATAATTTTTATAAAAAAAATAATGAAAAATGCAACGTGTTATACCATATATTGACTGCAATTACATCTATCAGTCACGCGTTATTATTTTCTGATTTAAATCAATATCTCATGTTCTTGATATGAACAATATGAAAACAATATGAGTAAATGAGAAAGTCCATAGGTTTACCCATTTTTAGATCTGTTCTTCTTTGTTATATCAGAAAAACGTTTACATCTCAACCACTGATATAGTTTGCCGCTTCAAATTTCTGAAATATAATCTAGTACACATGGATTATAATTAAAGATATTCTTTTATATTTAAATAATTCTTTAAATAATTGTACTGTCACAGTAATGGAAGGAATTATTATTTAAGCAAAATTTATCTGGTTAATCCCCAATCAGTGGTGCAGAAAACATTTCATCAAATTCATATACAAGCTAGGCTTCCCAGATCCACTATGGGAATAAAACTTTATTACTAATGATATTATCAATCGATATTAATTAATAAATATATAGTCTGCTATTCGTGTATTACACTTGATAATATTCGTATGGTCAAGTAATAAGTTATTTAATTTTAAAAAGTTGACACAAAAGTAAAATAAATAATTATTATGTTAAAAAATAATAATGAATATTCTCTAACAGTCTAAAAAAATATTTCAATTTTTCTTTTTTGTTTTATTTGACTTTCAAGCCAGTATTTTCCTATTTAATTGTAAGATAATTATTGTGTAGCTGATGATCGCGTCTATAGTTTCAAATGTGCAATGTACAATCTATTATACATGAATAACTCTTAAGAAGATTCTTATAATTAAAGGAAGATGCTACAGCAGTATAATGATTATGTGGTTAAATTAATATGGAAAAATCTCCAGTCATCTGAAAACACATAACTTCTTTTCTCTTTCTTCATTATTTTTTATGTAATTTTAGTTTACATAAAGTAATGTCTTAACCAAAGATTTATAAATACTTTCTTAACCACCTATCCAGCCTATTGTTTTCAATTTGCAGCATATAACACACTGCACGTGGATTGAGCTAAAGAAGATTCTTATGCAGAAGTCATACATCATTTGGTCGAAAGAAGTTGACATTGTAAAGGAACATTAACTTCCATTCAGCTCATGAAAAAAAAAAAGAAAAGATAAAATGTACTACCACTTTCTCCGAATGCTCAAAATGCTTGCAATCCCAACTCAAATATAAAAACAACTTTAGAATGCTTTTTAAAGTTATATTTAAGAAAAAAAAGTAAAACTCTCCGAAAATTGAGCCGGCTTTTAAATGGTTATCGATAATACCGAGACAGAAACAAATAATAACAATAAAAGGAGAAAAAAAAGCAACAAAAAGAAGAAACACCATTTCGTTTAGCCTGAATAAAATAAACATTTAAAATTCTATGACAAAACAGCTTCGGAAGTTTTTCTTGGAAGAAAAACTTTCGGAGGGGCAAAGGAAGGAGGAAGAAGCTCAACTCTTCCCAAACGAAGGCATTTCATCTGTGAAGTAAAAAGGGGGGATTTGGGAGAAGATGCCTTTTCTGTTTTGCTAAACGGGGTGCATCACTTTAAATTTGCCAATTCCGAATACATTAGGCTTAATTTGTCTCGGCTCTAGAGGCGGTGGCTGTCAGAACCTGCTGCTCCCAGAGACAGGAGGCTGTCTCATCTCATCCGGGACACTGTCCCTCAGTGCTGTCTCCCCCCCTTGCTGTTAACTGATGGCTTTTTAATGCCACCTGCACAGGGGGTTAAAGCCCTTTTCCCCCTCCAATTTCTGTCATCCGCACGCAAAGCATCTAAGACCTCTTTTGCCCAGCCGTTTTGGAAAAGATGGCTTTGGCTGACGGAGGTTACTTGCTTGTTTTAAAAATATTTTTAAAGTCGCCGAACTAGGCGCCAAGGGATCGCCAAGTACGTCCGTGGAACCCTTAAACAATGATAAGTGGTTATGTATGTATATATATACATATATATGTGTGTGTGTGTATGCATGTATATATGCATATAAATGTATGTAGTATTTATGTCTATACACACATGTGTGTAAGTACGAATATATATAAATGTAATTAATTTATATGAACAAATATAAAAATATGTGCAAAAGGTATTTAACAATATTTTCTTTAATCATCAACCATAAAAAAATGGGTTGGACGTTACCTTTAGGTAGAGGAATATATGTGTCTAAATCTGCTGTTGGCTTAGATATTTGTAGCCGTTTTGGAGCTTGTTCTAAGAATCCGTCACCAGTTTCATTGCCACTCGCACAGCCAAAAGTTGACTGTAGAGTTCTCAATCATGAACGAACCAACTAACCATGTTTTATTGAAACAGTACAAATCAGTGTAATTTTTTTCATTTCAGCAAAACTTTTCGGCAACAAGTGTCACAATGAACCTGCGTCTATGTGAAAATTATCCCAACCTCAGAAACTGAACAAGCCGTTCTTAATTTGAGGTATCATTTTTCTGTCAGCTGTCGGACATTTGGACCGCAAAACTATAGCCCAAAATACATTTATAATTTTCTTGATTTCCTGGAAAATTGACATCGGGGTAAGAAAAAGAAAGGCAGTGCCACACATTTATCCTTTACTACTTCAGCCTATGGTTTGATAATCGTGGAAAGAATTCAATCTCAAAGAGACATTTTCTTTCTTATTATTTTGAGTGAGAATTAAAATTGGGAGTTATGAGAATGTTAAGTAAGTCAAGGAGAAATAATTTTTGATTCATATTACACACACACACATATATATATATTTATATATATATATACACATATATACATATATATATATATATATATATATATATATATATATATATATATATATATATATATATATATATATATATATATATATATTTATATGTACGTGTTGTGTGTGACTATGACCTGGGTTCTTCCAAACTACCCGAGTATGCTAACTAAAACAATCAAAAAGAAAGAAACTCTCTTTCTTTATATATATATATGTGTGTGTGTGTGTGTGTGTGTGTGTGTGTGTGCTAATTTGTGTCACTGATAAAACTGAAAACAACTTGAAATGCTCTTAATAAAGGTTTTTTTTCTTACTTTGCACACATCACATTTTCAACATGGCATTTGACAAGGCACCAAACCACCAGAAAAAGAAGAACTCTTCGATGAGGAGCCACCAGTCTACAATTTTAATTATTTTGCCTCCAATCCTGCCACGCTCTCCACTTACATAGTTATATTCACCCCCAAGAACCTTGCGAATTAGGAAAGAGTTAGCTCTGTTTTTTTTAATTACACCTTTAATTTTTACAAGTAATTTTCAAAACCTGACATGCATACATATACATACATATATATGCATATATATAAGATGCATTTTTTAAAATTTATTGCACAGAAACAGTTTTGAGTGTATTATAATTTATAAATCTGCAGGACATTACATAAAAAAATGTATATATACTCGAAGCTTTCATCTATGCCCCCTACTATATTAAAGAAGTCGGTGTACGTGATTCATGCACATATTTCCCTTTCAGATCCATTGTAATATTTGAAGCACTATTACTGTATTCGACCAAGGTTTAAAATCCTTATTTATGAGATTACTATTATCTTTTAAGAGAGCCAAGAAGCTCAAAATTACAAAATTTGTTTAAAATTTCGAAAATTTTTTGTGGCACCAAAATATTAAACTCGGCTTATAAATCATAATTATCGTGTTTTACAATCAAATGATTATTTTGTATCGCTAAATCCTCTTTTTGTCTTTTTTTCTCAACTTAGAATATACAAAAATATATTTTTTTTTTACATCTTAAAATTGGCTTACAACAATCCTAGCTATACTAATACTTTTTCTAATTGTCTCAAACCTCTGGAGTATGTCTCGTACTGAGATATTCATAAAAGTTTTATTTGAATTGCAAGTATTTAATCTAATCACTGACTGTGTAGGCAAAGTATTAGAAAATCTTGCTAAAAAATGGTTAAGTATAAATTTATAGAATTAAAAAAAATTGTATATCGTAAGTAAAAAATTTTATACCCTTTTTTTCCATTATAAATTCTAAAGGAAGATTTAAAGGAGATAGCAGTTAACTTAATCCTCAGTATAGTATACATACCTTAATGGTTTGTACTTTTTTAAGGTACTCAATTTTTATAAGATCATAAAATTTTATGCACAATTTTTTTTGTGCGTAGGAAGCGCTAAGGCCATTGTATTTTGCTGTACTGGAATATAATGTTTGTTCCATAACTTGATGTTAGTAGCTGTTCAGGAACAGCTACGAACATGATTCGTACATTATGATAATTCAAACACGGAATTCGAGTACCAGGCCGAAGTCAGTGGGAGCGGTGAAGTGAGGGTTCGATGAGTGCAAATACAACCTCCCCCCAGCAGAAAAAAATCATAAATCTGAATTTTTTTTCTTTTTCTGTTGTTTTCTTATATACGAAAGATACGGCAATTTATATTTAACTATATTGTATGCCTGAATATGCTGAACTAGAATGGGACTTGTAGTATCTCAAGTGATACCAAATTAACCCAATTTTAGACCTAAATTTTGGCCCAAAATTTATAAAGATTTTTAAATGATCAAAATTTAGGTGAAGCCATTGCTAGATGCACTGAAAGAAAGAACTGACAATGCAATTTTCCCGAATATTACTGACATTTACCTAAAATTCCTTAATATATGTGCATATATGATTTCTTTCAAGTACAGAGCCAAATACTTTCATCAATTTTTTTGTTAGCTATATAAAGTGCATACTATGAGTCTACAGGTGTACATGTACTAAAATGCCACATAAGAAACAGGATGCTTGGACGGAGATATTTTAAAAAGCACTAATGGGTAAGGGTCGACAACATTTCCTGAAATCAGAGGAAATTGTATGTAAATGACTTTAAATAGCAGTGTGGCAGACATTATTGATGTCAAGTTTAGTTCCTTTGATAATCATTTATGCTTGCCCACACCTAATTAGGCAAATGCTATTGTCTGTCTTTTTGTGCATAATTGGCCTTTTTCAACTTTATTTTATTTCAGAACAATTTTAAAATTTATCAAAAGATTCCATTTAAAAGATAGCTGTGTGTATTCATTTTATAGTACATAAGTTGCTTCAATATAATACTGACTTCATGGTTTAGTTCAGGAAGTGTAACGACAAAAACTATTTCATTTGTTCAAACCTTTTTAAACCAGAAAAGGCACAAATCACCACTTTCGATGAATACAAAATGCTAAAAATCCTTGGTTTGGAGGGATGAGGTCTACTTTTTTGCAACACGAGGGCTAATGAGACCGGAACCTACTGCTTAAGGCCGATTCCGAATGGCTACTAACATCCATGAAAGAGTGGGATTCTAACCCATGAACTCCGTTACAAGATCAGCGCCTTAACCATTCATCTCAAAAAAAAAAGTACGACGGGATCATTTTTTTTGAAAGTGGACAAAGCCGTGTTGCACAATGCGGAATCAAATAAATTTTGTGATAAGAGAAATTTCAGCACAAAATATTTCAAAATGAATATTACTAGAAATTAATAATAATATGTAAATAAATTTCAGCCTGGATTTCAAAAAAATAAATCATCATCAATGTTCAAGTAAACGAACATTTTTTCATTGAAGGAGTTTTATAAAAATAATTATTAGGGTCGTTTGCATTTTGTGTTAAATGGTGGTTAGAATTATTAGTTATTTTTTAGTTTAAAAATGTTATATTAAAAACTATTATCTCATTTTATTATTAACACTAGATTGCCCAAGGCAGTCATTTTGACTGTTTTTTAATTTCAATTAGAAAAACAATTATAAAATATAATGACACAATTTCTTAGAATTTGGTGACTTTTTCTATAACATATAAATGGGTTTATGAATAATTGTAGTTACTTCCGCCCTCCTTTATTATATAATATTAAAAATTAATTTTAAACAAATTTCTTTACATGTTTGTTATTTTTTCACAATGCAGTCATTTTGACTGTTTTTGGGCAATATAGGTATACAAGAAATCTCGGGCAATCTAGTGTTAAATAAAATTACATTTTCAAAAAGAAAGTTTTTCTAAACTTCCTATTTAATAAAATTTTAAGTTTTTAAATTAAAATAGCAATTGTTAAAATTTTTATCAAACATTTTAATTCGAATATTTTTGCTTCAAACTGTTTTATACATTTACAACAATTTATTTCACAAAGTAAGTTACAGATATATAAAATATTTTTATAGTTTAATTGTTATTATTAATATGAAATATTAATATTAAATTTAACATATTTTAATAATTGTTTTGGAGTTAAAAAACAGTGAAATATATATGAGTTCCCTATTCCATATATTTTTTTTTCTCTATAATAGAATTTATATATGCCAATTTCAAACTTGAAACACAAACAAAATATGTAGTATCAGTAGTAAATTTAATTTACTTTTATGACTTAATCGTTACTTTCATATTTTTACTCTATTTATAAGAAAGGCTTTATACTTTCGGCAAAACTTTTTATTTATAGAAATTTTTCTTAGATGTGACCTTTCTCCTATCGTGAACGAGGAAAATGTTGATATTTCTCTTCTTCATACAGTACGTTTTTTAGATTCTAAAGCGAATTCCGAATGGTTGCAAACATTTTTACTTAATCTGGAATTAGAAAGGCATTACTACCAGTTAAGAAATAAGTAATATATTAATTATTTCTTAATGCAAAACAAAAAAAATACTAAACAGAAGAAGTAGTCTACACCAGTACTCTACGTTTTATGGTAAACCACAAATCTTCAGATCTATAACAAGAAAATGTTTGTGGGATAAAAAAATACATTTGAATACATATAAGTCAACAAAAATATAAGCACTCTTTTCAACAAGAATCAGGTAAAAATAAAAAGGTAAAATAAATTATATTTTTTTCTAAATTAAGTTACATTTTTCTAAACTAGGGATTGTATAATTCACCTAATAATCAATCTATGCGTACTTAAAGAGCCAATATGAAACATAAAATGCAGTTAAAGTAAGATAACATTTGCTACTTTGTGTAGACTTTTTTTCTTTTCTAGAATCTATTTTAAACTTTTCATAATGCAGGCATATTATCCATTCTTCTATGTTGGCAAATTTAATACACAGGCAACATTACTTCTTAGTACTTTTACATAAAATTAATATTTTGGAGTTACGGTAAATGTTTTAGTAACAAGAAATTCAAATCATCTAGGATCTATAGACTCCAAACGTCTGCTATTAAATATCCTTTGCTTTAATCAAATCAAAACCATGGAGTCACAACGAATGGAGAAAGTATGATCCCCAAGTTTGTTTCATTCAAACTTTACTATGGTCAGAAATATATATTAAGAGTTGTTTTATTCCGGAATTGGTATTCGTTTAGATACAAATTCAGTATTATTGCATTAAACAGACAATCTAGAAATCAAGCAAACGTGCAGTTTGAAACTTTCACAGCAACAAACGTATCAAAGACGAAACTTTACTGAGAGAGATATTAGTTTAAAAAACATTATATATAATAGGATGAAATAAATAATCTAATAAATAAAAAAAGCTTAATATAATTGAAAATTATCATACTGTCAATTGTACTAAGTTTCGAACTGTACTATTTTGTTACAGTGCAAATATCGTAACAGTAAGAATTACATAATGATGATTATACTTTCCTTAAAATGTTATTTAAAACATAGTTAATATTAATGAATTAAGCAAATTCGTAGTCATATAGATTAGCATACAATTTACAGCCATCTTAGCATTACAACATGTCAAGATTTTTAATAATGTGCAAAGTTTTTAAAAAGAAAAATAATGTACTTTGTGTAAAATTAAGCAAACATTTTATTTTTACCAGATGAAGAGCTTGATGACACTAATCGTGTTATAAAAAGAAAAAGTTCTAGAATGGAAGCAAATCAGTATAATGATATAATGGAAAAATTTTTAACACTGCAGAAAATAAAAAAGTTTTGATTTTTTAGGAAAACAAATGATTTTGGAGACACTCATTTCAAAATGACTAGACCAAAAGGTTCAAAGAATAGAAAAAATATCTTTCCAAATAGTCATGAAAATAGTTAAAAATATTTGAAAATGTGTGAATATTTTGAAAATATAGATAAAATTAAAGACATCTTTTTCACAGTCAAATTGCATTTAGCATGATCCCAAAAATTTCTGAACAAGAGTAAATTTCAATTCAAATGATACTAACTTAATAGTAAGATATGCAAATATATACATCAGAAGCAATTTTATATTATTTAATTGATGTTAAATGTAAATGAAAGCGAAAAATGTAAAGAAATCATTATATAAATACAATCTATAAAAGCTGTGAATCGTATGAGTACTGTTGCATATTTTTCCAGAAAAATATTGGGTGAATTTTCTTAATATTTTCATTAAATTTTATTAAAAGAAGTTAAGACTTTGAGATTTTCAAATACTATTAAAGCTACCAGTGCATAGCAAATATGTGTCTATATAATTATATCTACTGTCAACAATTTTATATTATTTAAGTAATAAATGGAAAAATTAAAAAAAAATTCATTATATAAATACAATCCAAAAAATGCTATGAATCGTATGCGAACTATTGTATACTTTTACAGAAAAATATTGGGTGAAATATCTGAATGTTTCCATTACATTTTATTAAAATAAGTTAGGACTTTGAGATTTTCAAATATCATGAAAGCAACCAGTGCATAAAAAATATTATGTGTCTATATATCTACTGTCAATAATTTTGTATAATTTAACTAATATCAAGTGGAAATTAATACCAAAATATTTAAAAAAAAATTTCTATAAAGAAATCAACAAATAGGATTAATCTATTGTGCATTGTGAAATATTTTTGGAGAAAAATATTAGTTGAAATTTCTTAATACTTTCATTAAATTTTATTAAGAGAAGTTAAGAGTTTGGGGCTCTTAAATATAACTCAAGCTAATAATGCATGACAAACATTACGTCTCTATTTAATTATACCTATCATCAATAATTTTTTAGTATTTAACTTATATTAACAGTTAACTAATACAAAACTGTAGAAAATATTATTCAGCAAATATTGCAACAAATAGAGAGCATATGTTGTGAATTGCGGCATTGTTTTTCCTGAAAAATGTTAGAATAAATTTCTTAATACTTCATTAAACTGCATTAAAAGAAGTTAAAGCTTTGAGATTATCAAATATAATTCACGCTGGTAGTGCATTACAAACTTCATCGCCT
The DNA here is from genome assembly GCA_032207245.1 of Pardosa pseudoannulata. NCBI lineage: Eukaryota > Metazoa > Arthropoda > Arachnida > Araneae > Lycosidae > Pardosa > Pardosa pseudoannulata. The sequence continues at coordinate 85,471,392 of CM063510.1, read as the reverse complement.
CTACTACTTTTAAACTGTTACATAAATAACTTCCGTAGGTTTAAAAAAGAAAAAGCTTTCCGCCAAAGTGGGCGATAATGGCCAAAATTTACCCTCCGGAACAGTAATGGTAATTTAATGGGGCATCTAGCCGGATGCGGCCAACGTCAAAATTAAATTTTCATTTCTCCTCATGGTACGGTATTTGTAGGAGTTTGAAAAGTGAGAGAAGAAACACTTTTGTTAGACCCTCGGAAAGAAGGAAAGATTTGAGGACCCAATATCCCTCTAAATCCCCGGGATCTGGAAAAACTCCTTTTTTTTACGGTTTTTATAAGAGTTTGGATTTTTCCCATTTTCAAAAGCTGTGATATAGATTTCTGGAAACAAAGTTTTATTGATAAAATGCGTACGGGGGCTTAACCCGTCTTGTTTTAATAACGTAGTTCCTTTGAAAGTAATGTATATTCAAAGGGTTTTAATAAATTGTTGGCGTGTGTGGGGAGAGAAAATCGCAAAGAAATGATTGTTTTTGCTACGACATGAATACTAAGGAAGGAAATAGCGAGTTTAAAGATTTTTCTTTTATGGTGGAAATCTGTAAGGCACGTGGTTAAAATTCCATTTTAAAAGCTGTTCCAATTGTTTTCGTCTGTAATAAAGTCTTTTCGTGTTATTTACATATTGATGGTAAATATATTTAATTATACGTTCTTGTTATGTTTGTTTATCTCTTTAAATGTATCGGTTAAAGTTTCGTTATCTGAAAGAAAAGTGTACAGTGTCTAGAAATGATGTAAAGTTCGCTTGTGTACGTTTTTATAAAATAGATATTTAATTAATGAAAAAAAATAATTTAATTTTGAGCAATTTTTGTCTCATACATAAAACTTTCAGAAAAATTCAAAATTAAAGTTTACTCCTTTGTTTCCCTCTTTACACAAGCGTGTTCCATTGGTTTTTAGGGCTGTATATTGTAGAAATTTCAAGGTTTTGTACCCCTCCCTTAAAATTTGATTAGGTTGTAATGGTAGTGAAAATTAAGTTTGTAAAAAGGATTATGTAAAACACCAACAAAATTTCTATTTTTTCTGATGTTATTTTCTTTTGCTTAAAAACTTCTATTTTTCCTTCCTTATTGGTAAAAGTGACATTACCAGAGGTATTTGATGGCAAGATCATATACCATGGAACTCAAATAAAATATACACACACACACACACACATAATATATATATATATATATATATATATATATATATATATATATTAGGTTTAAAAATGGTGCTAAGAATTAAGCGAGTTATAATTGAAAAATAGTTGGAACCCTTTAACAATAACGTAACAAGAGGAAGACACATTCTCGAGCGGAACTATACATAAAGAAATTGACGGGGAACTAGACAATAGGAATTCGCTTGGGTAGGAACTCCAAAAAAGACAGTCATAACTGGAACTCGGGATGATAATATCCTCCACGCTTGTCGGTGCAAAATGATAACAAAGGATACCTAAATGGCATAGTCATGGACAGCAGGATTACAATAAAGAAGTTTTGATATGTGAAATCAAAGGATCAAATGTGTCCTCTCTGCCTTAAAGACTTGTCCATATCATATATATATATATATATTAATATATATATATAATATATATATATATTTATATATATATATATATATATATATTTGTGTGTGTGTGTGTGTGTGTGTGTGTGTATGTATAGATAGATAGATAGATGTGTATGTGTAATATATCAAAACTTATTGCCTAAAGGTCTTCAAAATTCTTCCAATTTGCACTCTATTCTTACTCTTTCCTTTTCTACTAACTCAAATTAAAATCAAGAATATGAACCGTCTGTAAATTCTCCAAAGTAAAGCTGAATACCATTCCTTTTTTATGTTATCGTATGTATATTTTCACAGTACAATTTTCTAAATTACTGTATAAATTCAATACAGTTAAATAAATTTTCATACTATATACAATATTAGAATCCATAAACAGTACTATGCGATATTTCAACTATTTATTCCATATAGCAGCATAATCTGGTTACCCCTCCCCTTATCCTGAAAATAAATTTTAGGCATGGTCTTGTTGATATCAAAAATTTTTCTCAGCGTATAACGTGTACATAGATAATTTGACATTCTGGGTACATTTATGGAATTTTACACTCTTTCAACTATTTTATATTGCAGATAAAGAATTTATATTTCAGTAGTTTCTGTAGAATGTGGCTTGGTGAAGATCTTGATCATTTCACTTTTTACTCTAAGTGGATTTGTGCATCACAGTCTATTCAATATCCCTAAATGTGACCAAAATCAAGGTGATAGTATTTCAATATAAACAAAAGATCAATAAATTGAATGTACAAATGTGAAGAAATTGTTTATCCCCTTTTTTATGTTGGTCTTTAAAATTTATCAATCAAATGTTCCCAACAAAATATTTTGCAATATTATAAAATCTTTGTTAATGCTTCTTCCTCGTTCAAGATGATTGCATATTTGTAATTTCTAAAGAGATAATTTGAAATCTCCATAAACTAAAAACTTTAAGTGAGTGGGATATTTTAGCTTCAAGATTAGTAGTAGAATTACCAACATTTCTCTCATTTATTATTACTCTGATTAGCAAACTATTTACCGTTTTTTCGTTTTGGTAGCTATAGAGTAATTATAAACCGAGCAACGTATTCTTAATTTAAAAGCTTATAATAGAAAACTTAGTGTTATGAAGAAATTTTCTATAAGTTTCTCATGATTTTTGGAAGCAACAAAGCGAGTTCTACAACAACAGTCTAATAATTTCTAAAAAACACGCATTACTATATATTTTACATATTTGCAAGATATATGATACATTGTGTACTGTATGGGAACAAATTTGCTCTAGAATTAGGATTTTCATTTAGGTCAATATTTTTTGGATTAGCATATAGCCCGTCATATGACGGGATTAGTAAAATTTTTAATTTTTCAGAATTATACACTATGAGGCAGGTAAAAAATGATTTGATTTTTGGCTGAGAATTATCTGGTCAATAATTTGTTTATCTTCACATTCCCCTAAAGTCTTTGAATGCAAGATACTGTGAATGCAATTTAGAATCAATTTGTTTTCATTTAGTCAAACCGTGTGGTTATGTATAAAAAACAAATACACAAACGAAAAAACTTCTTAATTTTCAAAGATATATAACTTAAAAACTAGATATTTATATGTCTGGGAAATAGACTCATAGACTTTCATGAAAATAATTTGTTAATACCGATGATAAAATTTTCATTGCAACAAAAAATAATCGATGATTAAATTTTAAACTATCACATATGTACCTAGTCTATTATTTATGCCAAAAATAAAATATAATTACCGAATATCTAAGTTCAGTGATAAAATGTATGAAAATAATGCAGACGATATTTATATAATTTAAAATAAGAAAGGATTAGATGAGATGTTTAAAGAAGACGTCATAATGCTAGAAAAAAATGCTATATTTACCTATTTATTATGTGATAACTTAATAGCTTGCTCTTAGCCGTGAAAAATAGAGCTTGAAATAATGGCATTAAAAGCTCGAAAAGAGGAGAAGAGTGGATTTAGAAAGTTTTAAAGATTTGCTTTCAGTTTTGCTAATCCTAACTCATCCAGAATCCAATATGGATGCCCCTATCTATTCCACGTCTAACAACTTCATAAAATCGAGGACAGACGGACAGATATCTTAGGCTATTATTATATAGGGGATAGAAGTTTATTACACCGTAGATATTATGTTGTATATAATACATGTAACTGCAAATCAATATATTTTAGTACATAAAAAATTAACCACAAACGTTTGCATATTTATCAACTTATAATCATAATTATTAATTTATGCTGTCATATATGACTAAAAAATTCCTTATGAAATTACATAAATGATAAATGAATATGTTTTTATTAGAAATAAATAATCCTTTTTCCTTTCATTATTAAGCTAAATTTTGTAAAATATTATGGTGTTCCTGTTTTTCAAATTCTATTGTATTTAAATTGTAAATCCATTTACAAAACATATGTCTTTAGCGTGTTTTAAATTGTTTTTTGTGAACAAAGGCATTCATAATCTATCATTGTACTTGTACAAGATATTTAAAAAGTAGGTTAACTACGCAATTACATTGATGACTATTAATTTATATTGGTATAATTACAAAATAATTTATTAAAATTTTACAGGTGAAATAAATTTTATTTTCGTAACTCACTATTTTTTTAATACTAAGTTAAGGAATTTTAAGACATACTCATAAGTGGCAAAAGTAACAAAATATGTCTTTTAAAGTATTTTTTAAAAATTCTTAATGCCAAATTTTCATAATTATGTTTGCCTATTATATACAGTAAAATGTCCTATTTTATTAAAATTAAAATTATCAATATTTTAAAAAAAATTATAACTTTTTTTAATAAAAATTATAACTCTTTGTAGAAGAATCTAAAAATTAGAGAGTCTTTATTGCAAAACATCAAATAATATTTTACATTCACAATAATTTCCTCGTTTCATTTTTATAATCATCAATTGTTTCGAAGGTATAATTTATTATACTATTCTTTATTGTATCTATTATTTAAACGCCATACATAAATTATTTATATATGCAAATTAAGATGGAAACTAAAAAAAGTAAACATTTTCAGTATTTAAATTTCACAATTTAAAAAATATAGCAATAACTACACTGCTTGGTGTATAAGTCATAATACATATATTTACCATCTCTATAAAGGAAACTTCTTTCTTTGTTTTAAACTATTTGTCTTTCTTAATATTAATTTTCCCTCCATTAAAGTACCACTTTTATGATGACTGAACCTCACAAAACAGTTTCAAATTTTCAATCGAAGGTCAAAATTACTTCCGGAAAGAAATTTGAAAATTTTGGAATCAAATTTGGAAATTTAGAATTTTTTTAAAAAATATGGAAATGAATATTTAAGCAATCTCCTCACAATATTATTGAAAGTATAGTAAAATAATTTAAAACCAGAAAAGGATAATTTAATAATTTAAAATTAACTATTTTTAAAGCTTTGAAAAGAATAAGAAAGTTGAATATAGCTTAACATTTTGAGGGACGGAATTTACATATTCCCTTTGATAAAGAGGATATTCAGGGATTCTATGTATACCTCTTGTGCTCAACTTCTTTGATATTTTCACTTTGTCACACAATAAATAGGAGGGAAGACATAAGGGATATCTTCAGAGGGTGAGGGGATTAACCTTACAATAACAGGATTGATTATCAAAGGTGAGATGATATATATTGTTGGCTCTATCTTGACCGTATGACAGTTGAAAAGCAGACAGTGGAGGGGGGGGGAATAGTCCTTGGTACATATTTCAACCAATCCTATACTTTTGAGATTTTCATGTCAACAAAAGTTTAAAAAAGAAAAATCCTAACTGAACAGAAGAAAAAACTTCATGTCCGACATTTGTGTTACCCTCCACAGCAAACTTCTCATAACATTCCAGAACATCCACTTTGTTCTTTCCCTCTAACTGATTGGTTTCTTTTATGATTTAGAGCACTACGGTCTACTGTTTTGATAGACAAGAGATAAAAAGACTAGTATTCAATGCTTAAAACTGACTATAAAGGTACTAACGAGAGGTGCGTAGTATTTCGCAACTGATCGCCTATTTACAGAAGCAGATACTGTGGGTTTATTTAAATATATTTACAAATATATATACAATATATAAATATACATATATATATCATCTTCGCAAGGATTAATAAAAAGTTAATTTTAAATCTAAATTGATTTTTTTAATGAACCTTTTCTTTTCGTAGTTCCGCATCAACTGATGAAAAAACTCTTTATTATTATTTGCCTAATTTTTCCAGAATCTATGTAGTACACAAGAACATTTGGCTTCGTTTTCCTGTATATACCGTTATTTTTGTACCCACAAACAAACCATGTTGTTTACACTAACCCGTACTGGTAAGTGTCCCGAGCCCAAGCATCAATCTTTAGAAAACGTACCAGTACAGTCTTTAGCGTGTTTTAAATTGTTTTTTGTGAACAAAGGCATTCATAATCTATCATTGTACTTGTACAAGATATTTAAAAAGTAGGTTAACTACGCAATTACATTGATGACTATTAATTTATATTGGTATATTTACAGAGTAATCGATTAAAATTTTACAGGTGATATAAATTTTATTTTGTACAGCAGAATTTTTTAATACTAGATTAAGGAATTTTAAGACATACTCATAAGTGGTAAAAGTAAAAAAAATGACTTTTAACGCATTGTGTGCTGGTACAATTCGAAGCAGAATTGTACCGGGAGCTGGCGTTTTGCTCGTAAATTTATTTATTCAGTTAAATCTCAATAGATCAAGAATTATTTAATTTTTTAACCAACTTTTCGTATTTTATATTGAAATATGTAATCGAATATATAAATAGTAAAATAAATTAATATAAATACATATATATACATATAATATATATATATATGTGTATATATATATATATATAATATATATATATATATATATATATATATATATATATATATATATATATATATATATATATATATATATATATATATATATATATATATATATATATATATATATATACATATATATAGTATCATTTTCGCAAGGATAAATAAAAAGTTATTTTAAATCTAAATTAATTTTTCCAATCAACCTTCTTGTTCTGTGGTTCCGCAACGACTGATGTAAAAACTAGTTTTTGTCTAAATTTTTGCAGAATCTATGTAGTAGACAATAACATTCGTCTTCATTTTCCTGTATATACCGTTATTTTTGTACTCACAAACAAACCATGTTCTTACACTAACCCGTACTTGTACGTGACACACGTTCAAGTGTCAATCGTCATAAAACGTACTAGTACATGTCCCGCATACAATGAGTTAAAGTATATTTTAAAAACTCTTAATGCCAAATTTTCATGTCAAATAATTATGTTTGCCTATTATATACATTACAAAGTCCCATTTTTTTAAAATTAAAATTATCAATATTTAAAAAAAATTATAACTTTTTTTTACTCTTTGTAGCAGAATTTAAAAATAAGAGGAGTCAGTATTGCAAAATATCAAATAATATTTTACGTTCACAATAATTTCCTCCTTTCGCTTTTTTAATCCTCAAATTCTTCCTAAGGTATAATTTACTACACTATTCTTTATTGCATCTGTATTGTTATTCAAACCCCATACATAAATTACTTATATTCAAATTACGATGGAAAATAAAAAAAATTAAACATTTTCAGTATTTAAATTTCCTAATTAAAAAAATTTAACAATAACGTCTCTACTTGTTGCATAAGTCATAATACATCAATTTACCACCTCTATAAAGATAGCTTATTTCTGATTTATAAAATATTTGTCTGCCTTAATATTAATTTTCCCTCCATTAAAGGACCGCTTTTATAGTCCAACTGAACCTCACTGAACACTTTTCAAATTTTCAATCGAAAGTCAGAATTACTTCTGGAAAAAAAATTTGGAAATTTTGGAATCAAATTTAGTTTAAAAATTTTTTTAAACATCTGGAAATGAATATTTAAGCAATCTCCTCAAAATAGTGACAGTGTAGTAAAATAATTTAAAAATAGAAAAGGATACTTTAATAATTTAAAATTAACTATTTTTAAAGATTTGAAAAGAATAGGAAATTAGAATATAGTTTAACCTTTTTTGGAACGAGATTTACATATTCCCTTTGATAGAGAAGGTATTCAGAGATACAATGTTTACCTCTTGCAACACCTCCTAGGCACAGGTCCTCCTCCTAGACAACACCTCCTAGAGACCTCCTAGAGACAGAGGTCCTAGACCTCTGTCTCTAGGAGATGTTGCCTCTTGTGGGCAACTTCTTTGATATTGTCCCTTGGTCACACAATAAACAGGAGGGAAGAAATAAAGGATATTGTCAGATGGGGAGGGGATTAACCCTACAATAAAAGGATTGATAACAAAGGTGAGATGATATATATTGTTGGCTCTATCTTGACCGTATGACAGTTGAAAAGCAGACAGTGGGGGAGGGGATAGTTCTTGGTGCATATTTCAATTAATGCCATACTTTTGAAATTTTCATATCCGTTATTAAAAGTTTAAAAAAAGAAGATTACTATCTGAACAGAAGAAAAAAACTTCATATCCGACATTTGAGTGCAAAGCAATCAAACTTCCTATAACATTGCAGAACACCCACTTTGTTCTTTCCCTATAACTGTTTGGTTTCTTTTATGATTTGGAGAGCTTCCGTCTGCTGTTTTGATAGACAAGAGATACTAGGGTAAGAGAAAGATTAGGATTAAATGCTTAAAACTGACTTTAAACTTATTAATAATGCGTGAGTCGCGTTTCGTACCTGATAGCCTCTTCTTCCATACCTGCTAGCCTACTTAAAGGAGCATATACTGTGGGTTCATTTTAAGAAAACAGTTTCATTGACAAGAAAAATCTTCTCAGTGACTAAGATTAAAACAAGTTTATTTTGGACAAATTATGAACATATAAATGATAAAATATAACAAAATAAGATCAGATCACATCCGAACTATCAGAAGAAAAATAAGTACCGAGCTGTCCACACATGCCTCTATGGTTAGCCAATTCAAGCCAAAAATTCCTACTCCCTGATCTCTCCTCTACAACTGACGAGGGCGGAAGTGGAATATCCTATTCCCGAGTCCAATTTTTCGCTGCACCTTAGCGCCGCAACAAAACATCTCGGAATTGTTAGCACATTGGTCCAAAAATTAGCATCAGCAATGCAAGTATACATCTCCCGACTACACTAGTCTTGAGTCTAGTATAACAAAAGGGCTGAGAATATCCAAGCCAGCAGTACAATTCGATTCCATGATCTCCAGTACCGAAGATAAGTGTCCTTTCCTAAGCTCACCGTTTAAATCCTTTAAATAAATTGAAATTCTGAAAATTCTGAAAATCAGGTGCGCCTCCCTTTCGATTTCAGTCTGCACTCTATATAGCGCACTATTTCAATACAACGTGTATAAACGCTGTAAAGCGTAATTCAAAAAGGATTCACAGTAAAATGTTGAAATTTTATATTTATGTTACTTAATATCTAGATGTGTTTCTCTACTTCTTATTGTACTATGCATTTTGATAGAAAAATTTTAATATACAGTATAAAACACTCTTGGACATAATCAAAAATGTAGAATTTTGACGTGTTATGTATTTAGGACTGATAAAAATGTGCACCAACAATTTTGATTGCAATCTACAATTTTTATCACGAAAATTTTTGGAATAATGCATATTTACACCTTAGGACAAATATCTGAAACAATTAACCGTAAAATGTTGAAATTTTGGATTTTCGATTATTCTGACATGCAGTAGTACTTCTCGTCCTGGGAATGTAGTATGCACTCTACTTAAAGATATCTGAATATAACCCATATTTTTGCTACCGATCTGCCAAATATTACTAAAAATAACAGCTTATTGATATACATATTTAAATTCCCTAAAATATTTTTGAAACAGTTAAAATCCGTTTTTAGAAAACAAAACTAAAAATCTAGTAATCGAGGGGACAGTTTAAAATTTTTACTGTTTAATATTGCCTGGTACGAAGATTAGGAAGCATTGCGATCTCTTAATATTGCAATTTAGAACAAACTATCTATATATCAAACTATCTAAATGTAATGAATAGTAACTCTGTGGGTCTCATTCAGATGACAGTATGTAATCTGTAATCACTACATGGTTATCAAGAAAAGAATCCAGCTAACTGAATGCTGAAGATAATGTGTAAATGATAATTCTCGATTATGCATAATACACAGCAAAAGAAAAGAAAAGACATGTTAGCATGGAAAAGATGTATCTGAAACCAGACCAAATTTGCAACAAGATTAATTATAGTTAAAAGCGATTAAATAATTGTCAGGGACATTTATGTTTAAAAGTGGAAACAAAGTATTTTACTTTATCAACCTTCCCGTTCTGTGGCTCCGCATCGACTGATGTAAAAACTAGTTTTTATTTGCTTAAATTTTTCCAGAATCTATGTAGTAGACAAGAACATTCGGCTTCGTTTTCCTGCATATACCGTTATTTTTGTACCCACAAACAAACCATGTTGTTACACTAACCCGTACTAGTACGTGACCCGCGCTCAAGTATTAATCGTCAGAAAAAGCACTAGTACGTGTTCCGTGCTCAAGTATCAATCGTCAGAAAACGTACTAGAACAGGCATGCCCAACCCGTGGTTCAATTGAAGTTTTCAACTTTCTATATAGTTTTAGTCATTTTGACTATAAACAGTTGAAACATAGAATTTTAGTTCTTCGTAACAAAGTTTCAGCTTTATGAAAATCAATTAAGGTCAAATAATTTGATTTATTTCCCATTGTTAAATGACTATAAAAGTGACCATAAAATCTTCTTCAAATATTCTACTGGAATCGCAAAATTACTTGAAGAATTCAATACTAGATTCTCATACATGAAAAAGTTTGAGTAAATCATTAAAATATTCTTAGTTCCATTAATTGTAAAGGTTGATTCAGTGCCTCCAAATTTACAAATGGAGATAATAGAATTGCAATCAAACACTGAGCTAAAATGCCTCTACGAAATGAATAAGATTGAGTATTATCAAAAATATATCGCCGAAGATAAATTTCCAAATTTAAGACGATTGGCAATCTGTATTATATCAGCATTTAGAACTACTTATCGCTCGAATCATTTTTTTCCAAATTAAACCTAGTAAAAACAAAGTATCGCAGCAGGTTGTTTAATAAAAACATGACCAATAAGCTTCGATGCGCGTCGACTATATTATCCTTTAATATTAACAAAATCACTAGTAAAATACAAAAACAAATCTCACATTAATTTTTAAATGATACATGTGGTAGTGCTTGTGTATAAGCTACAATATATATTTATATTATAAATATAATAATAATATTTTAACCCTCATGATTAGAGAGGAAGGTAAGGTGTTGGAGGTGATTATAAATACAGTATAGTTAATGTTTATTGTCGTTGTAGTTATGATATATGTATAACACAACTTTTATGTACAGTCGCAGCTGCCACTGTAAAAATGCATATTTTGAGTATTGCACGATAATAAAATATTTTGAATAATTTGTTGTTACTTTTATATGTGCTACTCACCTCAGTTCAGTAAATTGTTTTTTGTTCCACCAACCGATTTGGGTTGGGCACCCCTGTACTAGTACGTGTCCAGTTTACAATGCGTTAAAGCGAGTCAGGCTCCGAACTCGCAACCCTCAAGTTACGAGAGCTACCGCCGACTGACCACGGCTCATTTTGGGCACCCCTGTACTAATACGTGTCCTGCATACAATGTGTTAAAGCAACTCAGGCTCCGAACTCGCAACCCGCAAGTTACGAGAGCTACCGCCGACTGACCACGGCTCATTTTGGGCACCCCTGTACTAATACGTGTCCTGCATACAATGTGTTAAAGCAACTCAGGCTCCGAACTCGCAACCCTCAAGTTACGAGAGCTACCGCCGACTGACCACGGCTCATTTTGGGCACCCCTGTACTAATACGTGTCCTGCATACAATGTGTTAAAGCAACTCAGGCTCCTAACTCGCAACCCTCAAGTTACGAGAGCTACCGCCGACTTGACCACGGCTCTTTTTGGCACCCTGTACTAATACGTGTCCCGCATACAATGTGTTAAAGCAACTCAGGCTCCGAACTCGCAACCCTCAAGTTACGAGAGCTACCGCCGACTAGATACCACGGCTCTTTTGGCACCCTGTACTAATACGTGTCCTGCATACAATGTGTTAAAGCAACTCAGGCTCCTAACTCGCAACCCTCAAGTTACGAGATCTACCGCCGACTGACCACGGCTCATTTTGGGCACCCCTGTACTAATACGTGTCCTGCATACAATGTGTTAAAGCAACTCAGGCTCCTAACTCGCAACCCTCAAGTTACGAGAGCTACCGCCGACTGACCACGGCTCATTTTGGGCACCCCTGTACTAATACGTGTCCTGCATACAATGTGTTAAAGCAACTCAGGCTCCTAACTCGCAACCCTCAAGTTACGAGAGCTACCGCCGACTGAGATACCACGGCTCATTTTTATATGGTACCAGTCACATACATCAATTTTACTGCTTTTATTTAGATGACTGCAATCTGGGTAACCGGTAATACTGTGATAAATGATATATGATATAACAGACACACAAGGAAGTCATGTGATTTCTACATTCTGTTTTTAGAA
>CM063510.1:85429061-85446561 GCA_032207245.1 Pardosa pseudoannulata | reverse complement strand
CAATATATAATATAGTTAATATCTTATGTATTATCTATAAAAATATATATTTATTATAAAAATTTTATTTATTTGACTGTTTGCTGAAGTGGACTTAGTCAAATTAAGGGTTAATGAATTTATATTACCTACCCCTTCGTCAGTGCTTTTTTATATTTTTTTTCTTTCTACCAGCATTATTTATTTCATTGTGTATGATTTCTATTAAAAAAGTTAGTTTATAAATAAACTTTATTAGTTACTAACTAGTTCAATCAATGGCACGTACAATAAATTCAATTCTACATACTTTCAAATAAATTGTTCTGAAATTGAAAAAAATAATTATCGATTAATTAACCTTCAATAAAAAAAATTCATTTCAGTGAAAGAAATTCCATACTTACAAATCTAAAATATTTGATTTTTCACTTATGTTACTTATATAATTCATTACATTAAAATGATAAAAATAATGTATGCAGGTTAAACAATTCTATCAAAAATCCATTTTAAATTTAATTTTTCTCTAAGTTATCTCTAGTTCTAGGATATGACACAAATATCTGTTATATGAAAATATGTTAATAATTTTATAATGATATTACAGATTATTTAGAAAAATATATATTAAGATACTCTTAAGTAAAATTTAAGGAGCATCATTATAAGCTTAAATGGTTATGGTCCAGTGTAAATTTATGAATCCTACAGTGTATTTAAATGATAAATTTTAAATTGAAACCATACATTTTTATTTCTTATAAACAATCATTAAACAATATTAGTAGTGAAAAGAAACAAATTAAGCATAGCGAAATGTTTCTCAGAAATTAAAATGGTGATCAATAACCTAAATAGTTTATGCTAGTTAAAATATTTAATCACAAGTCCATATTTTTTACTTTAAAATTAAAAGTAGAAATAACTAAATGCTTAAATACACAATTGGGAGGCTTAACTGTTAACAGTTTTTGAGTTATGCTATATAATTACGTACTTACGTCTATACAGACGTCGACAAAACTAGTTAAAACCAATTTATAAATAGTCAAAATTGACATTTTATAATTCACAATTAATGTATCACTGCCACGCTGAAACTTATAGTAATTGATTCTATGAAGTTTAAAACAATTTCCTTTGTAAATGTCCAAGAATAAAATTATTCCTTTACTTTGCACAATGTAGTAAAAATTACATAATTATGCAATTTCAATGCTTATAATAATTTGACTGCTGATTTGATGTATAAAATCGAATAATCTTAAATGCACAATTGGAATGTTTTATTGTTAACAGTTATTGAGTTATACTATATAATTACGTACTTACGTTTGTACAGACTTCGATAAAACTAGTTAAAACCAATTTATAAACAGTCAAAATAGGCATTTTATAATTCACAATTAATGTTTCCTTGTCACACTGAAACTTGTTGTAATTGATTCAATCAAGTTTAAAACAATTTCCTTTGAAAATTTTCAAGAATAAAATTATTCCTTTACTTTGCACAAGGTAGTAAAAATTGTATAATTATGTAATTTCAACGCTTGTAATAATTTGACTGCTGGTTTCATGTATAAAATCGAATAGACAGTCACGTACATTATAAACATATTTTCTGTTGCTTGTTATTTCCTGTTTAGATAAAATTTAAGCAAAAAGAAACAGCTGAAGTTAAATTTACACTTCTGTCACGCATTAAATATTAACAGAAATTTTTATTTTTTGAAAAATTATAACCATTTTGATTGCTGTTTTTAATTCAGGAGGAAACTGTGTCGGTTTCAACCTAATATAATTTATTGAATTTTCAATATAATTACATAAAAATTTCTGAAATATTTTAGACTTGTTTTAACATTCCAAACATATTTTCTGTTGTTTGTTATTTCCTATTTAGATAAAAATTTAAGCAAAAAGAAACAACTAAAGTTAAATTTCCACTTCTATCAAGCATTAAATATTAATAGAAATTTTTATTTTTTGAAAAATTATAATCATTTTGATTGCTGTTTTCAATTCAGGAGGAAAGTGTGTCGGTTTCAACCTAATATAATTTATTGAATTTTCAATATAATTACATAAAAATTTCTGAAATATTTTAGACTTGTTTTAACTCCATAAAATTAAGATATCCTTTATAATCTATTGTAATAGAATGTATGATAATTAATGATAAGACTTTAAAGTTATTTCCTTTATCACAATCCATAATATTAAAAGGAAAATTGTAACAGAAGAATGACCTCTCTCCTGTTTGTATATAATTTTACCATAAATAAGAATTATTAAAAAGACAGTGGATTATTAAAATTGATTAATTTTTTTATAACTAACTTGCTTGAAAATTTTAAAAAATGTATTCAACTAATAAACTCTCTTTTTTTATTGGTATAATATTTTACAATGCATAGAATTGATTCCAAAGACAGTGGACATATAAAATGAATTAATTAAATTTATGACTAATATACTTGAAAATTAAAATAATAATAGTAATCAAATTTACTCAACTAATAAACTTCCTCTTTTCTGTTTGTATATAATTATTCCTCGATAGAATTGATTAAGGAGACATTGGAGTTTCAAAATTAATTAATTTTATTTTTCCCTAATCTGCTTGAAAACATAATGTTATTAGCAATATGTAAAAGTGTTTACATTTTCAAGGTAAAATCTTAAAATGTTTTTAATTAAATACTAACTGTTCCAAAAAGAGCATTTCATAAAATGTTCTATAAAATGGTAATTTTTATTCATAGGATACCTTCTAAGCTCCAAAATAACTCGTATTTCTTGTTATAAGCATTCACTGGAAATCTAGATAGAAAAAATAATTGTAATTGCAACACCTATTTTTTCCGTACAAAATTATATTTAATAAATCCTTTATTTTCAAAAATGATAAAATTTGTGCTGTTATAATTAGGTTTAACTAACATTTATTTTAAATTCAACAAGATAGGAATGGTCTATAAATACCGCAGGTACATGACAGTTAGAAATTCACCTAAAATGATTCAGATATTTATAAATTAAAAAAATAATAAATTGTTTAATGTGATAATTAATAATAACTAAATAGTTTATTGTAATAATAATTATATCATTTATAAATTGATGGATATTTAAATACTCTCTGTGATTATTATTAATACTTCCCCATTTTTATATATATCCCACAAGTAAATAAAGTGAAGAAGTCGCGTGATATGGACGTTCATTGTATACATAAAATAAAGTAGTTCACATAAAGGGAAGTTACTTCTTTTAATCTTCAAAAACTCAATTTTTATATTTAATTTAAAAAACAGTTTTTTTCAGATCCAAAAATGTGTATCTTACACTGGTTTGAAAACTCGAATGATGGTCAGTTAAGATTATTGAAGTAAGCAGATATAGCCATGCATAGGAAATTTTAAATTTTTTTAAAGTAAGTTTCAAAATGTATTACTTTAGTAATTAGGTAAGCCAATTAAACATTTTCTCCGTTTGGTTTGGTGTGGTCGGGAGATCTACGGTCTAAAGTTTTGCTCACGAGGACTAATGAGACCGGGACCTACTGCTTAAAGCTAATTCTGAACGGCTACGAACATTGTGGGATTCAAACCCGCGAACTCCTGTACCGAAGAGCAGTGCTCTAACCTTCGGCCATCATTAGACAAAAACACTTTATTGGATTAAACGGGTGAAATTTAGCTTGCAATTTTGTATGACACCAATTCATTAAAAGAATATAATTAAGTTTTTCAGATATATATTTGATAAATGAATTTTGTAAGAAAAATTAATCCTTTTTGAAATTCTGTTTATTTTGAATTCAACTAATTATATACTGCTGTATGTTCAACTTATGGAATATTTTTTTAATTTCAAAGATATATAACATAGGATATATAAGATTAAAAGATATATAAGATTTAAAAGATATAAAAAAATATAAAGATAAGTTCTGGGCAATTAGCCACCTGCGTGCAACTTAGTACTTGTCCACCCTCTACTCCGGTGTGCAAGATAGTGTCTGATAATTTTTCAAAACATTTCAATACGTAGTATGCCTAGTAAATAATCTAGCGGCCGCTTCAAAATTTATCCGCCTGCGTACATACTAGTAGTGCACACCTAGTAGACCCGATCCTGTATATATATATATATATATATATATATATATATATATATATATATATATATATATATATATATATATATATATATATATTTGTAGCTAGTAAATCATGTTCTATTATTTTGCAATAGAAAAAATTTTAATCTTACATAGACATTATTGAGTGTTTTACGACTTATTTATTGGTACTTGTTTGATTCTTTCTATTTATTAGCATCATTTAGATAGTTAAATAATTAGGCAATTTTTTATGACTAATTCAATAGTGCTTCACTTTTCTTGAAATTTCCATGAGATTTTGAACTATAATTTTTTTGTAATTTTATTAATTCATTCTATGGCATAATCTCGTTAATTAACTTGAGATTTAAACTACAGATTTACACCTATATTCTAAATTCTTATCGTGTGGCCGTAATATAAGATTTATATTTTCAAACTTCCTCCGTTATATTTGTTTTGCATTTCATTTTGCAATTAATTACTACGGATTATTTATTCTAATATAAGTTTATTAAATATAAATACCTATATTACAACAAAATAGTTATATTTTCAGCATAAACTAAAATTATGTAAGAAGGCACTAGATATCTTTATGGTTACAAGGTGCCTACAAAATGACAGAATTTGATCAGAAATAAAAAAACGTTTTTGTGTTAAGAAGAAGTTATAATAAACTGAAGATAAAAATAAAAGGTAGAATAAACTTTATAGTGTAATTAAATTTTGTTATTAAAATAATTATTTTTTAAAATTTAATTTTGTTTTCTATAGTAAATTCTCATTTTAAAGGTAGAGCAATTTTCATTTCACAGTTTGATTTTTTTTTTCAAATGTTCTAGGTGCTTTACATTTTCCTTAAATATCTCTTTAGTTTTGTCAAATTGTGTTTACGAAAAAAATGGGTTTGTTTTTTAAAAATGGTCACGTATTTCTCTGTTATACAATGAGCAAAGTCGTGTTACTAAGAAAATTCTATTAAAACATTTCAGAAGTAAACTGATTGTTTGATGAGTTGTACTTAACTATAAGTTGTACTATTTGTACTTGTGTTTCTTCCGACATAAATCATCAATGTAAAAAAGAAAGTATTTGGAGAATATGTAGTGAACTAGGAATATTTTTAATAACTAGTGTTAGTTCACTCAATTTTAATTAAAATGTCTTCCATTTACATTAAATTTCCGTACCTCTAGATTTTATAACAGTAAATATTTTACTTATTACCATTAATTATATTACTGAAAATAATATTAATAAAATTGATTATTTTAACTATAAGGACCCACCTTCTACTTTTAATCTTAAAAATAATCTTTAAAAAATTATTAAATTATATAAAAATTACAAAAG
Source organism: Pardosa pseudoannulata (assembly GCA_032207245.1). Taxonomy (NCBI): domain Eukaryota; kingdom Metazoa; phylum Arthropoda; class Arachnida; order Araneae; family Lycosidae; genus Pardosa; species Pardosa pseudoannulata. The sequence continues at coordinate 85,441,094 of CM063510.1, read as the reverse complement.
AATTATAAAACTTATAAAAATATTGGATGTTCGAAACATTTGTTTAGTACTTAAATTATTAGTATAAGTTAACTATACTAATCTTTCTCTTTTTTCTTTCATTTAATTGTTTACTTAAATTCAGCTATTTAAAGTCCCTCATTAATTTTCCTTTTACTTTAAGACTTTATTCAGTCAAATTATTTTCACCTATAATATATTTCCATAGTTCATGATGCACACCATGCAGAGTAATTCTCCCCTTCACCATTGGGGATTCGTCTCAAGTCCAGGTGCCCCAAACAAGCTACAATTCGGAACCTATGAGGACCCTTATCTTCTAAAATAAAAATACCACTTAATTTATGTATGAGTAAAAATGAGCATAAATCAATGATCTGAATTCTTGTGACAATTTTGTCGCTGATGTAAATGTATAAATTTGATTTGAATATAAATTTGTTTATCAACAATTTGCTTACTTTCGAACACAACATGGCAGAAAAATGAAGCAGATAACTGAATAAGTTAATATTAATACAAAAATAATTTTATGTAATAATTGTTAATATTGTTCATTGTTATTTGAATTTAATTTAGATTCGAACTAAAATATGTAAATCTTCCATCCAGAAACATATGAAATGAATTATTTATCCTTTACAAATATGCTTGTATTATAGGTGCTTTACATTTTCCTTAAATATCTCTTAAGTTTTGGGACTTTGTTTACTTAAGTTTTGGGACTTTGTTTATTAAGTTTGTTTACTAAAAAACTGGGTGTGCTTTTTAAAATGTTCACGTGTTTCTTTGTTATACAATGAGCAAAGTCATGAAACTAAGAAAATCGTGTTAAAGCATTTCAAAAGTAAAACGATTGTTTGATGAGTTGTACTTAAATACAGGTTGTATTATTTGTACTTGTATTTCTTCCTACATAAATCATCAAAGTAAAAGAGAAAGTATTTGACAAATATGTAGCGAACAAGGAATATTTTCAATAAGTAGTCTTGGTTCACTCAATTTTTATTAAAATGTCTTCCATTTACATTAAATTTCTGTATCTCTAGATATCATATTTCCAATGCAGCAAGCGATACAGACATTATCCTAACGCCTTAAAAAGGCTGCGAGCCTGTTACCCATTTAACACAACCCAAGGCGTACGTGTAGCTTAAGACATGCTACGAAACCTCTAGACTTTACAATAATAGGTATTTTATTCATAACCATTAATTAGACTACTGAAAATAATATTAATAAAAATTGATTATTTTAACTATAAGGACCCTTATCTTCTAAAATAAAAATACCACTTTATGTATGAGTAAAAATGAGCATAAATCAATGATCTGAATACTTGTCATGACAATTTTGGTGGCTGATGTGAACGTAAAAATTCAATTTAAATATAAATTTGTTTATCAACAATTTGCTTACTTTCGAACGCAACGTGGCAGAAAAATGAAGCAGATAACTGAATAAGTTAATATTAATACAAAAATAATTTTACGTAGTAATTTTTAATATTGTTCATTGTTATTTGAATTTCATTTAGATTCGAACTAAAATATGCAAATCTTCCATCCAGAGAAAACATATGAAAGGAATTATTTATCCTTTACAAATATGCTTGTATTATAGGTGCTTTACATTTTCCTTAAATATCTCTTAAGTTTTGGGACTTTGTGTAATAACTTCCAAATATTATAGGGGCTTTATATATTCCTTAAATAACTCTTAAGTTTTGGGACTTTGTTTAATAACTTTCAAATATTATAGGGTCTTTATATTTTCCTTAAATATCTCTTAAGTTTTGGGACTTTGTTTATTAAGTTTGTTTACTAAAAAACTGGGTTTGCTTTTTAAAATGTTTACGTGTTTCTTTGTTATACAATGAGCAAAGTCATGAAACTAAGAAAATCTTGTTAAAGCATTTCAAAAGTAAAATGATTGTTTGATGAGTTGTACTTAAATACAGGTTGTGTTATCCGTATTTGTATTCCTTCCTTCATAAATCATCAATGTAAAAATGAAAGTATTTGGCAAATATGTAGTGAACTAGGAATGTTTTTAATAATTAGTCTTGGATCTTCAATTTTTTTAATGTCTTCCATTTTCTCTATATTTCAATTTTCCAACGCAGCAGGCTATACAGACATTATCCTGACACCTTAACAAGGCTGAGAACCTGTTACCTATTTAGCACAACCCAAGGAGCACGTGTAGCTTAAGGTATGCTACGAAACTTCTAGATTTTACAAGAGTAAGTATTTTATTTATTACCATTAATTATACTACTGAAAATAATATTAATAAAAATAGATTATTTTAACTAAAATGACCCCTATATTTTAAAATAAAAATGCCACTACTTTATGTATAAGTAAAAATGAGCATAAATCAATTATCTGAATACGTTTGACAATTTCGGCGGTTAATTTGAATGTATAAATTCGATTTGAATGTAAATTTGTTTATCAACAATTTGCTTACTTTCGAACGCAACATGGCAGAAAAATGAAGTAGATAACTGAATAAGTTAATATTAATACAAAAATAATTTTACGTAGTAATTGTTAATATTGTTCATTGTTATTTGAATTTCATTTAGATTCGAACTAAAATATGTAAATCTTCCATCCAGAGAAAACATATGAAATGAATTATTTATCCTTTACAAATATGCTTGTATTGGTAGAAATAAAACGAATAAAATGCGGACTTTTATGAAATTAACAAATACTGCTTTATTTGGTGATATTAAAAACCTTTGTTCTAGTTTAACAAACATAAACCTATTTACCCCAAACATGTATGCTGGAGATATAAATTTCATCGATTTATTAATAAATAAATTCTCATGTGTATAAGGCTTTGTTGCAAGCAGTGCGTAGCAAACAAATAAGTAGATTAATTGTGGATTTTGCTTTGTTCGAAGGGAAGGTATCAAACATTCGTATTCTATAGGAGTATATCTGATGCATTTTTAGACTGAATTTGGAAGCGTATACGAATAAAAAGATCATTTTAAATGTAATTTTATCATAATATCTTTCGTTCAAAATTCACGAATTCACATGCAGCTTTTTAAATAAATATGTATTAGAAATAAAAACAATTATAATAAAAATTCTTACTGTAAATTGTTCTAAAATTAATGTTTTTATATAATCAGAACATATGATATGTTGAACTAGAAATTTTACGTAATGGTTTTTTTATGCTATAAATTAATAAAAATTAATTAATTTTCCAAAATGATATAATTTTTTAAACTAATTTATGTTGCTTAACTTTTATGGTAATATACCTTAAAAACATCTTTAAAATGCAAACAAGATAGATAATTCCATAATTTATAAATGTTAAACAGGTGTTAACATATATCGAAATTTGTTTAATTAATAAAATTAAAATTGTTTAATCGTAATTTTAAGGTATTTAATAATATTTGAAAATTATGATGCGGGAAAACAATTTCACCAAGCATCTTTGGAAGATGTAAGATACCTTAAGGCTACAGGTAACTCTCAGCTGGACAAAAATTGCAAGAAAATATCATATTTATATCACAAAGAATTACAAATTATCACCAAGAATCAAAAACTGCATTTTAATATCTATCCATATATAAACAATTAAGCATCTGAAAATTTGGATTTTATAAATAGCTAAATGAAAGTTTTTTAAACATTTTTTTTTTAATTTTGCAAGCATTTGAAACACTCCAGGTCTAATAACACTGTCTAACATCATATACTTTCGAAATTTATGGAGAATTTAATTTGTGAAGAATAAAAACCAAAGTCAATTATCTTTAAAATGTTTCGTAGAACAAAAATCTAAACTGTTTAATATTAAAAGAATTTTTATGCATATTTTGTTTAAAAATGAATATTTTAATTATTATCTTTTTTCTATTTGTCATGTAAATGCTTACTATAATAAATTAATTTTTATTATAAGGCCTTAAGATATTCTATGAATAAAAAGACTATATTATATGTATAAAAGGTTATGGAACATTTTCAGTAATACACCTTGGTTAACAGTTAAAAATTAATAGCTTTAAAAATTTTTAAGCTTCTACCCGGATATTATAAACACATTCACACATATATATTAATAGCAAGTGTGCCCGTGCTTCGCCACGGCGAACTTAATATATTACTTTTAAACAAAGATTTTTTTTCGTGCATAACTCTATAAATTCGTCACAGTTCAGTTCGAGTCATTGGCATATTTATATATTTCTATTATAAGCGTATTATAACAATATTCAGTTTTTATAATCGAATTTGTGTCTTATATTAAATTTACTCAAACTTTTTTTATGGTAAAATATAAGTTTAACCCTAAATTACATTACTGTATTACTACTGTACGTTGATTAGCAACGTTAATAGATCTTGCCATATTACGTGGTAGAATAGGAAGCAGAGGTTTTGACAGCAACAGTGCTAATTTTGTTGGTATTAATAAATGTTGTCCAAACCACATGGTTTTGTATGAAACAGAAACACACAATCATATTGACAACCATATGAATATAAAGATAACTATATAAACTGATAGGTTTTTATTTGCCCATGAGAGTCACTGAAATTTGTACTTTTTGTTGTTAGAATATTGTTGAAAAACATTTCACTGTAACGTAAAAACTAACCAAGAATTGAATTTAAAATTAGTTCCTATATAAAAATGCTATAATTTGCGTCACATAGAAATGAAAGTTAATCACTTTATATCTAAATTTCCAGGTCAAATCGAATGGATACTACGCAGACGATGTTTAAATAATATAAAATAAGAAATGAATAATTCAGATATTTAAAGTAATGACCTCATAATGATAGAAAAATATCGTTTTCACCTATTTATTATGTGATAAATTGAAAATTTTAATCTCCTGCTTTTAACCGAGGAAAACTGCGTTTAAAACAATTACTTCGGATGACGTCACATTACTAGAAATATTGCTTCTTTCACTTAGTTATGCTACGATAAATTAAAAAATTAATCGTTTGCTTTTAATCGGGGAGAATAATGCTTGGAATAATGACATGAAATGCTCGAAAAAGGGAGAAGGAATGGATTTCGAACGTTAAAAATTTACAAAAACCTTCCCAGGGATATACCTAAGAATTTCCCAAATTTTCACGGTGATTGGATGTATGGTTTTTGAGTCTATCGAGTACACACAGACAGACACAAATTCATTTTTATACATATATAGACTAATAATATATTAAGTTATTATATGATTGGTCAAAAATAAAACGTTGGTTTGTTCATTTTACATTTACGTTCTACTTTTTTGCTTTACAAGGACTAAGGAAACTAGAACCTATTGCTTAAAATTAGTTTCAAATGTTTACCAACATCTATGTTAGCAGTGGGATTCAAATCCATGATCTTCGTTTACGAAGACAAAAACAAATGAAAGTGAAATTTTGAAAATTTTCTGTCTTTTAATTTAAAAAGTTTTCTATCTCATAGGACTGTCGCACAGGAGCTCTCTTTTCTGACCTGCCTGGGTCAGGCCCTCTGGGTCAGAAATACTGTAATGAATGGGTATTGAGAAATATCTGAATTTTGCACACGATATTGAGGACTTGTAATACTAAGTTAAGTTAAATTTTTAAAATTTTAAAGAATAAGAGATAAAAGGATTCACGAGTTCAGTGAAAAGGGATACACAATACATAGCAAGAGTAAAGTTTTCAATGGGATGGGTTTTTTTTTCTCTGTGGAGGGCATGGAATACGGAAAATTTACATAATAGTTAGAAATAGCTCTACAATTTCACATTAATGCAGGTTCACACTATGACCGAAAATGAAACATTTTGGAGCTATGTCTAAAATGAAGCAAGATTATATAAATATATTATTGTATTATTATATATTAAGATTATATATTATTATTATATATTAAGATTATATAATAATAAAATTTAAACTACTTCAGTTACTATCTTGTGACAACGCCAAAAATAATATATAGTATAATAATGAGGACTTTTTAAACAAAATCTAAATAAATTTATAATACACAATTATGTTTCTTTCCTCTGAATCTAATTTCAGGCAGCTGTGACCTTTTCAGAATTATGAAATACGTATAATTTCCCAATAAATTCGAGAAGAACATAAAATGTAAAACATATAGATTTTTAAATTTACGTTATATGTTAAAAACGACACTAAAAAGTTTATTTTTATCATTAGCAAATGATACTTAAAATAAAAGATAATAATAAATTAAATTTTAATGATGAAATTTTTTCTTAGGGTACTTGGTATGAATGACTTAACTAATGTTTTTAATAGCTTATATGTGAAATAGATCCCACAATTTCCCTTAAAGATTTCGAGTTTTACTTCTTTTTCATGTTTTCAATAGCTTATATGTGAAATAGATCCCACAATTTCCCTTAAAGATTTCGAGTTTTACTTCTTTTTCATGTTTTCAATAGCTTATATGTGAAATAGATCCTACAATTTCCCTTAAAGATTTCGAGTTTTACTTCTTTTTCATGTTTCCAATATTCATTTATGTTTGAAAATGAAATACAAGATCAAAAATTGTCCTGCAAATTTAATCACATTTTATAAATTGTTATCTATGTACAATTCTTTTATAGATTTTTTTTTTAAATTTTGTGAATTTTATGGATTTTTTACAGATTACAGTGCACTGGTAATCTACAGAACACCGATGTGTCTCCACTCTATGCATCGCAATACCCACGAACTTTTTAAAATTTATCCATAATTAAATTTCCGGTAGTTTCACGAAAAAAAAAACTTTTGAACTCATTTGCTCACAAAAATAAACAAAGAATAAACTAATCAAAATATAGTTAGTCAAATGTAATAAACTACTTTGTGAAAATAAACTGCAGTATCACTCAAAAAGTAAACTGTAATATGCACCTCAAATTTTCATGCATCGCCATACTAACGAACTTTTAAAAATTTATCCATAATTAAATTTCCGGTAGATTCACGAAAAAAAACTTTTGTCCTCATTTACTCATAAAAATAAACGAAGAAATAAACTAATCAAATATATTTAGTCAAATGTAATAAACTACTTTGTGTAAATAAACTACAGTATCACTCAAAAAGAAAACTCTAATGTGTCTCGAATTTTCATGCATTACCGTACCAACGAACTTTAAAAAATTTACCCATAATTAAATTTTTGGTAGATTCACGACAAAAAACTTTTGTCCTCATTTACTCATAAAAATATACAAAGAAATAAGCTAATCAAAATGTACATAGTCATATGTAATAAACTACTTTGTGAGAATAAACTACAGTATCACTCAAAAAGTAAACTCTAATGTGCCTCAAATTTTCATGCATCGTAATAAACACGAACTTTTAAAAACTTATTCATAATTAAATTTATGGTAGATTCTCTGAGAAAAAGAACTTTTGTCCTCATTTCTTATAAAAATAAACAAAGAAATAAACTAATCAAAATATATTCAGTCATATGTAATAAACTATTTTGTTAAAATAAACTACAGTATCACTCAAAAAGCAAACTTTAATATGTACCTGAAATTTTCATGCATCGCCATACCCAAGAACTTTTAAAAACTTATCCATAATTAAATTTCCGTTAGATTCCCAGAAAAAAAACTTATGTCCTCATTTACTCATAAAAAATATACAAAGAAATAAGCTAATCAAAATGTACATAGTCATATGTAATAAACTACTTTGTGAAAATAAACTACAGTATCACTCAAAAACTGAATTCTAATGTGCCTTAAATTTTCATACATTGCCATACTAACGAATTTTTAAAAATTTATCCATAATTAAATTTTCGGTAGATTCACAAAAAAAAAACTTTTGCCCTCATTTACTCATAAAAATATACAAATAAATAAAATAATCAAAATCATTTGACAAATATATATTTAGTCAACTGTAATAAACTACTTCGTGAAAATAAACTACAGTATCACTCAAAAAGTAAACTGTAATATGTACCTCAAATTTTCATGCATCACCATACCAACGAACTTTTAAAAATTTATTCATAATTAAATTTTCCGTAGATTTACGAAAAAAAAACTTTTGTCCTCATTTACTCATAAAAATATACAAAGAAATAAAATAATGAATATGTACATAGTCAAATGTAATAAACTGCTTTGTGGAAATAAACTACAGTATCACTCAAAAAGTAAGCTTTAATATGTACTTCAAATTTTCATACATCGCCATACCCAAGAAATTTTAAAAACTTATCCATCATTAAATTTCCGGTGGATTTAAGGAAAAAAAACTTTTGTTCTCATTTACTCATAAAAATAAACAAAGGAATAAACTAATCAAAATATATTTAGTGAAATATAATAAACTGCTTTGTGAAAATAAACTATAGTTTCACTCAAAAATTAAACTCTACTATGTACCTCAAATTTTCATGCATCGTCATACCAACCAACTTTTAAAAATTTATTCATAATTAAATTTCCGGTAGATTCATGGAAAAATCTTTTGTCCTCATTTACTCATAAAAATATACAAAGAAATAAACTAATCAAAATGTACATAGTCATATGTAATAAACTACTTTCTGAAAATAAACTACAGTATCACTCAAAAAGTAAACTCTAATGTGCCTCAAATTTTTATGCATCACCATATCCACGAATTCTTATAAACTTATTCATAATTAAATTTTCGGTAGATTCACGAAAAAAAACTTTTGTCCTCATTTAGTCATAATAATGTACAAAGAAATAAACTAATAAAAATATATTCAGTCAGATGTAATAAACTACTTTGTGAAAATAAACTACAGTATCACTCAAAAACCAAACTCTAATGTGCCTCAAATTTTCATGCATCGCCATATCCACGAACTTTTAAAAACTTATCCATAATTAAATTTCCAGTAGATTCTCGGAAAAAAAACTTTTGTCAAAGGTAAATATTTTTTTAAAAAGTCCGTATCATGACGCACTCATTCCAAACTCCGTTTTTACGTAGTTATATCTATATTTATATATCCATTTCGTATTCTAGGTGTGCAAAACTTCACGACCACAAACCCGTAAACTTTTCCAAGAAACTCAATTATTAGATTAGACTTTTTAGCGGGCGCTTTTCTGCCAAGTGCGGCACCCCTCTCTCTCTGCCTAACTGTTGAGGTCTCTCCTTCCGCGTCATATCACTCCGGAAAACTAGGAAAAGAGAATTCCGTCTTCACGGCGGAGTCCTCCCCAATCCCTATCGGGGCTTTACCCCCCGCGCTATCTTTGACTTCACGGACCAACGCGCTCAGGGCCCCAGATCAATCCCGCTCATTTGCTGCCCGGGTTTTTAAAGCGGAAATTTAAATCGAGCGTCGGGAGTATAACTTTCCCTTTTCCGAAATCTCAGAGAAGTAAGTCGAAGGGGGGACAAACACTCACCCCCCACACCCCCATTGCCTTAGCAAATGAGAGAAATTTAAGGATTTCACGGTCGGCTTGGTTCCGTTAAGTTACACTTTTTTTTCTTCGGTGGACAAGTATCCACTCCCCCTGTTTTATGAGCCTGGTCCGAGTAGTTACGAGGAAATTTCTCATGGTTCTGATCTCGAATGTGTTATCCGAATAAAATCTAATTAAGGACCCAAGCAATTATTTCCCATTTTTCGACAGATGGGACATTGGGCTTATTTTGATTTATAGTTTAACGTCCACCATTTCTTTGAGTTAAAAAGTTAATCAGTTCAAGACGGTCAATTTTATGGATTATACTTTCATATTAATCTTAATGACTCGTAGAACAGGGCTGATGTATGATGAAATTATAGAAATTCCGAAGGAGTTAACCAGGTTTTGTGAGGCTGGAACCCATAATTATCCTGAAGTAAGAAGTAGAGAAAACATTTACAATGGATCTGAATTTACTTTGACCAATGATCCTGTAGTATAATTCTTCAGAAAATTTAAAATTGAAAAGGTATCATCACATAGAAATTAAAATCTGATATATTCATAGGCAGATGTAGTTGAGAAGAAATTTCTCATGTTTCTGATCGCGAATGTGTTAAAAAGTTAATCAGTTCAAGACGGTCAGTTTTATGGATTATACTTTCATATTAATCTTAATGACTCGTAGAACTGACGAGTGACATGACTGACGTATGTTGAAATTATAGAATTTCTGAAGGAGTTACCCAGATTTTGTGAGGCTGGAACCCATAATTATCCTGAAGTAAAAGTAGAGTAAGAAGTAGAGAGAACATTTACAATGGATCTTAATTTACTTTGACCAATGATCCTGTAGTATCATTCTTCAGAAAATTTAAAACTGAAAAGAGAATATTACACCACATAGAAATTAAAATCTGATATATCTGACAAATTCATAGGAAGATGTAGTTATGAGGAAATTTCTCATGGTTCTGATCTCGAATGTGTTATCAAAATAAAATCTAATTAAGTTTCCAAGCAATTATTTCCCATTTTTCGACAGATGGGACATTGGGCTCGTTTTGATTTATATTTTACAGTCCACCATTTCTTTGAGTTAAAAAAATTAATCAGTTCAAGACAGTCAATTTTATGGATTATTCTTTCATATTAATCTTAATGACTAGTAGAACAGGACTGACGTATGATGAAATTATAGAACCCATAATTATCCTGAAGTAAGAAGTAGAGAGAACATTTACAATGGATCTGAATTTACTTTGACCAATGATCCTACAGTACCATTCTTCAGAAAATTTGAAATTGAAAAGGTATCACCACATAGAAATTAAAATCTGATATATCTGATAAATTCATAGGAAGATGTAGTTAAGAGGAAATTTCTCATGGTTCTGATCTCGAATGTGTTATCCGAATAAAATCCAATTAAGGACCCAGGCAATTATTTCCCATTTTTCAACAGATGGGACATTGGGCTCGTTTTGATTTATAGTTTAACGTCCACCATTTCTTTGAGTTAAAAAGTTAATCAGTTCAAGACGGTCAATTTTATACTTTCATATTAATCTTAATGACTCGTAGAACATGACTAACGTATGATGAAATTATAGAAGGTCTGAAGGAGTTACCCATATTTTGTGCTGCTGGAACCCATAATAATCTTGAAGTAAAAAGTAGAGAGAACATTTACACTGGATCTGAATTTACTATGACCAATGATCCCGTAGTATCATTTTTGAAAAAAAATTTAAGTTGAAAAGGTCACCACGCAGAAATTATAATCCGATTTATCTGACAAAATCACAATAATTTAATAATGGCTTACTTGAATATAAGAATGTAAGTTTGTTGAACATTATCCCTCTCCAACTAAAAAAGGCAAAAAAAAAAAAACAGTAGTTGTAAATTCTGAAAAGTCGTATGATTTAGCCGTGCAAGTATTTCATATTTTGTGGACATATGGGACATTTAACTTATTTTATCCTTAGGTTAAATTACTACCTTTGGTTAAAATGTTGAATAGTCCAAGGCGGTCAACTTCATCGGTTATACGTTTATATTAATATTAATGAATCGCAAGAGAGGATTTTCATTTAATAATATTATAAAATTGGTTAGCTACTAAGTTCCGAATTTTGGTAAGTCATCCATAAAAATACTGTAGTAAAAGATACAGAGAGTATACATCTAGGGGTATTGAGTTTCTTGCGACTGATGATTCTGTAGTATCTTTCTTCAATACGAATGATGCTCACAAAGTATAACATAGAAATTAAAATCTGATATATTCATAGACAGATGTATTGAGAGATTTCTCATGTTTCTGATCGAAATGTTATAATAAAATCTAATTAATAAAGCAATTATTTACATTTTTGACAGATGGGACATTGGTTACTTTGTTTATAGTTTAACGTAATTTCTTTGAGTTAAAAAGTTAATCAGTTCAAGACGGTAGTTTTATGATTATACTTTCATATTAATCTTAATGACTTAAATAAACATGACTATATAAATTATAGAATTTCTGAAGGAGTTACCCAGATTTTGCAACCCATTTTGCCTGATAAAAAGTAGAGTAAAAGAGAGAGAAC
>CM063510.1:85341561-85419061 GCA_032207245.1 Pardosa pseudoannulata | reverse complement strand
AATAATTTTCTGCTATTATTTTTCACTATACTACAACGGAAGGTACATAGTAGATTATAGAGTATGCTGCATACATCAGTTATGGGTTTCTTTTAACTTTGCGGATTTTTTAAATCAAAACTATAATTATTAAACTATTCGTAAGATTTAAAATTATCATGATAAATCTGCTTTATATTTTCCATGTATGAATGCATGATTGTTTTCTGTGTAAGGGATTAGGTATACGAATGTTACTCTGAAATTTTTGAGATACGCGCAGACAAGAATTTACAAAACAAAAATAATGGTTTAATTTTAACCATAAATAAAGTAATAAATAATAATAACCATACCTTTAATAAAGTATTTTAACACAGGAGATGATTTTTTGCTGACTTACTTCAAATTCTTTAGCTTAGAATAAATTTCAAACAGAAGATAAAATGGAGTTGACGAGAGAACATTTTGCTCTATGATTTTCTACGGTTTTAAATCAGGATTAAATCATGAATGCTTTCAATGGTTTCAATTGTCGTTTGGTGATGATCTCCAGCTTGTGATACTGTTCAGATGGTTTAAAGAATTTAGTAAAGATCACAATTTTCTTCAGGATGTAGAACACACAGGAAGGCTGCCGTCGGCAGTAATCCCGGATAATGTGTCTGCCATACGAAAAATAGTGATGGATAATAATCGCTGTACCTATCAAATTATACAGAAGGAGCTTAACATTGGATCCGCAGCCATACACAAAATTATTAATGAAAAATTACATATGAAAAAAGTAGTTTTCCGTTGGGTTCCCCATAATCTAACCGAGCACCAAAAAGGGGAACGTGTCAGAATCAGTAAAGATACTCTTAAACTGCTAAATGATGCTGGACACCGCATCATCACTAAAATTGTAACGGGTATGAAACGTACATACCGTTTTCTTGATGTTCCAACACGTCAAGAAAGTATGGGTCTTTGAAGATGATCCCACGCCGACAATGGTGAAAATACAACGCGCACTGAAAAAAGGGAAGTATGCCGTTTTCTTCAGAAGTACGGGATTGGTCAAAGCCATCAAGTTGGAAAGACAGAAGACAGTAACAGCAAACTATTATACCTCTAGATGTCTCCCACAAATTCTACCAGAAATTCTACAAGTTAGGGCACTAATGCTTCACCATCACAATGTCGCTTCACATACAGCCAGATTAACAGCTGAATTTCTTAAACAAAAACAAATTAAAGCGATAGAACATCCGCCATATTCATCTAATCTAGCTATGTGTGACTTTTGGTTATTCTGTAATCTAAAAAAGAACTTATGTAGACGTCGTTTTCATTAAGAAGAAGAGATGGATGTGACTATAAATGTATTTTTCCATCTATTCCAATAAATGAATGGCTTGAGGCATTTAATCTGTGGAAAATTCTTCTACAAAAGTGCATTGATGCTGGAGGAGACTACTTTGAACACACATAAAATTTTTTTAAGTAAAACTTTAAAAACTAGTTTTATCTAAAAAATTTTAGAGTGACCCTCGTATAATGTACACCAAGAACAACATGTGACTTCCACAACTATTTAAAAAACTATTCAAAATTAAAAGATTATCTCGAGTTTAGTTTCATTTAAAAAATACAGAAAATATTAATATATTATCCTTATATTGATTCATTATATAGCTATTACGCATGTCTTCAATTAAAGAAAATTTGAAAAATTTTTATCAATTAGAATATTTTAATCTCATGAACAGTGTATAGTTATAGTTTTAAAAAATATTCTGTAAAGTTGAGCAGTCCATAAGCAATGCATATAATAAAATTATTAATCAGGTTACATTTACGTTTTGCAAAGTCATTTTCCATATGGGTTTTATTGACATATTTGCAAAAATAGCGAAATGCTTTAGCTGTTTGGGAAAATATTTATTGTTAAGGTAAGGGTAAAAATTATTAAATTTTATGTTCATTACAAGTCATTACGGGAGCGATTAATACGCATATGACTTCTTCCAGAAGAATGCAATTTCAGTCCACAACTAATGATTTTAGTTGATACAAAAACCAATGAGTCTTATTTATGATAAATTTTGCCATAGATTCTTTCATGATATTTCATGATATTTCATGTTCTTTCATGATTATTTATGATCATTATATGCCTATCCATTCAAACAAGTCTGACCTTGAGTAATTAAAAAACTGAACTTGAAGTGTATTTAAGCACATACTTATCATGCGTAAAGGCCAAACAATTTAGTTATTACGTTTTAATCTGTAATTTTTATAGCTTTTTATTTGATCCAATAACTGTTTCCATAAATTACTGTGTTTAAAATACATATTTTAGTCAAATTAATATGTTTACTAACTACAATATGTGAGATAAAATTACACTAAAAACTATAAAAGTTTGCATTGATAAAATGGTCTTTACCTATACTCATTAATACCATTGTAATTCCCTATATAATAATAGCCTAAGTTATCTGTCCGTCTGTCCACGAATTTATGAAGAGGTTGGACCTGGAGTGTATAGGGGCATCCATATTGGATTATTGATGAGTTAGGGTTAGCAAATTTCAAAGCGAGTCTTTAAAATGTTCGAAATCTATCTCCCCCCCCTTTTCGAGCGTTTAATGCCATTATTTCAAGCCCTATTCAACACGGTTTAGAGCAGGCGATGAAATTTATCAGTTTATCACATAATAAATAGGTAAAAATCACATTTTTTTCTAGCATTAAGGCTTTATTCCTTTAACCATTTCATTTAATCATTTTTTATTTTAAATTATTTAAATATCGTCTGCATTATCTTCATACGTTTTATCACTGAATTTAGATATTAAGTAAACTATTTTCTTTTATATTTGCCTTAAATTTATAGATTAGATACATATGTGATAATTTTAAATTTAATCATCGATTACTTTTTGTTGCAATGAAAATTTTATCTCCGGTATTGACAACAAATCCTTTTCATAAATGTCTAGCAGTCTATTTCACGGACTAATAAATATCTACCGCTTAAGTTATATATCTTTGAAAATTAAGAACATTGTTAGTTTATGCGTTTGTTTTTTATACATAACCACGCGGTTTGCAATCAATTGGCTAAATTTTTAAAGCTTTAAACCAATGCATATTTCAACCAAAAAATATCATAAAAACGAAACATTTTATTAAAATTTTGTAATGATTTTTAAATATACAAAACTTAAATATTTGAAAACATGAAACCTAAAAAATTGTAGTCACTTCAATAACAAATATATGCTTAAGTTTTATGAATATTTTCAGATTGTTTAAGGTAATTTTATGTTAAGGTAATGAAGTTCATTGAAAGTCTAGTTCCAATATGTATTTAATATCAAAAAGCAATTTATAAATATTTTAACCTTTAAACAAACTTCTAGGGAGCTATTGCTTTAAAAAAATTGCTTCTTCACGTAAAAAAATTAAACTTGGAATTTTTTGGGTGTTAAATCCACTTCATTATATTCAAAGTATTAACATTTTTAATTGCAATTATTTTTGCTTTTAGTCTATACAATAGCGTACTTTGTTAATTCTGATGAATCATACTGATAATATAATGTATTTTTAATTTCAAGTATATGAGATACACAGTTTTCTGTGTATTGTTAATAATTTATTAATAACATTTTTAACTTGAAGTAACAATTATATTGCATTTTAATTTTTTTCATATTTTTTTTGTAACAGAATATAAAGTTGTTTGATAAATCATAAAAGATTATTTAACTGGTAACTAGCATTAAACCAATATACTGCATTTTAACTTTTTTTCATATTGTTTTTTTAACTGAATATAAAGTTGTTTGATAAATAATAAAATATTATTTAACTGGTAACTAGCATTAAACCAGTATATTGCATTTAATTTTTTTTCATATTATTTTTGTAATCGAATGTTAAGTTGTTTGACATAAATTATTATTTAACTGGTAACTAGCATTAAATCAGTATATTGCATTAAAAATTTTTTTTTCATATTGTCTTTGCAACTGAATATAAAGTTGTTTGATAAATTATAAAAGACTATTTAATTGGTAACTAGCATTAAACCCGTATTAAAATTCATGAAGCCTTCAAAATGTCCTTTTAAAACATTACATATAAATAATGAGAGATACTTTTTATATACACTATGTATAGATTTATAGGGTGTGGTAGGATTTTCTGATATATGTTATGCACTCTCTGCAGTAATAATGTCCACAGTAGTAAATGCATATAGTTTTTATTGACACGAATGAGTCAAAATAGTAGCAAATAACTTTACAAATGAAGCAAAATAAAAAAAATATATTCAAAGATAAAAGCAATATCAACTTTACATTAACTATAAGATTAAGCCATACTCTGTCCTTAACAAAATTTTGTTTAGTACTAAAAGAAATTTAAAAATTCCCGATATCAGTGTAATATGTCAGCTCTTTTCACCTGCATACAAGGTTTACAGTGGAAGACCATGCTTTTGGGTATCAACAGCTGCAAAGTTAATTTATTTTCTTCCTCTTGTAGAGCAGTTTCCAACTCTGAAAATTGCAGGGTTGTATAAATATATATATATATATATATATATATATATATATATATATATATATATATATATATATATGCAAAATACCCAGGTACATTCCAAAGATTTTTAATGGATAAAGGTTTAAGATTACGCCGGTTACTCCATACTCCTCATCTTTTTACAGACATACGGCAACTCCGAAAAGTAATAGGGACACATATTATCATCCATTGAAACAAAAGCAAGCCTAATTGCTCCCTCAAACAATCTCATAGTGGGGCCTAGAAATTCCTGATACTAGACAGGCGTCACAGAACCTTATCTAAAGATGTACAGGTCTGTGTGATATCCAACGAAATTCCTGTCCACACCAAGTGAAGTTAAAAGGAAAATGCATGATCTCCGGTGATGATTTGCGATCAGTTGCGTGTACCTACTTCTCTCTAAACTCTTATATGCTTGTAATCTGGAAGCAAGGCAAATATCGACTTATCTGTGAACTTAACGCTGCCCCAATCAGACCTAGTGCTATCATTTAAACAATAATAATAAACACAAACTGGGTGTAAAAGCAAGCATTTGTACATATTTCTTACCTACGTATTCTTTAATCATAGTTCCGTCACTTTTAGAGATCATCTTTTTATGCAAACTTCCCTATTCTTGTTTCTGTATGTCTTTCTTCCCAATTCTGGATTTTTTATGTCTGATTCCTTTTCATATTTCTCTACATGAAACCATTATTAGCTAACATATTTGAATGCTTCTATTTTTTTAGACTAATGTCACTTTCATACCAAGCCCGAATTGCTCTTTAATTAAGGCAATGTCAGCCTTTCGTTGTTAACAGATTAATAAAGTAAGACTTTGTTAATACACAAGACAATTTTTTCGGTCTCGATCTCATTTACTCATTGTTTATGCATCCTCAAGTCAGAATTTAGATCCAAACCAGAGACCGACTCATTTTTTGATTCATACAATATAATTTGTTATAACTAGGGATTTGCAGTCACAGCTTTAACGTGCCACTCAACAGCCATTAAAAAATCTTTGTCTGAGACAAAAAAATTTCGGTGACGAGATATTACTAACCAGGCTACCAGGGACCCCATACTACCATTTAATTCTGCATACAATTTCAGAGTTTTCAATTTAGATTGGCTTACAAAAATTAATATTTTTCTCTTTTTATTTTCCTTTTATTTTTCTACCAACCAGGCTAATAGGGCTCCCATGCTTCCATTTAATTCTGCCAAGAATTTCAGCATTTTCATTTTTTTTGGCTTACAAAAATTAATATTTTCTCTTTTTATTTTTCTTTTATTTTTTACCAACCAGGCTAATAGGGCTCCCATGCTTCCATTTAATTCTAGAAATAATATAAAAATAAAAAAAATATTAATTTATATAAATTTCAGCATTTTCATTTATTTTGGCTTACAAAAATTAATATTTTCTCTTTTTATTTTCCTTTTATTTTTCTACCAACCAGGCTACTAGGGCTCCCATGCTTCCATTTAATTCTGCCAAGAATTTCAGCATTTTCATTTATTTTGGCTTACAAAAATTAATATTTTCTCTTTTTATTTTTCTTTTATTTTTCTACCAACCAGGCTAATAGGGCCCCCATGCTTCCATTTAATTCTGCCAAGAATTTCAGCATTTTCATTTGTTTTGGCTTACGAAATTTAATATTTTCTTCTTTTTATTTTTCTTTTATTTTTCTACCAACCAGGCTAATAGGGCCCCCATGCTTCCATTTAATTCTGCCAAGAATTTCAGCATTTTCATTTATTTTGGCTTACAAAAATTAATATTTTCTCTTTTTATTTTTCTTTTATTTTTCTACCAACCAGGCTAATAGGGCCCTCATGCTTCCATTTAATTCTGCAAGAATTTCAGCATTTTCATTTATTTTGGCTTACAAAAATTAATATTTTCTCTTTTATTTTTCTTTTATTTTTCTACCAACCAGGCTAATAGGCCCCCATGCTTCCATTTAATTCTGCCAAGAATTTCAGCATTTTCATTTTTTTTGGCTTACAAAAATTAATATTTTCTCTTTTTATTTTTCTTTTATTTTTCTACCAACCAGGCTACTAGGCCCCATGCTTCCATTTAATTCTGCCAAGAATTTCAGCATTTTCATTTTTTTTGGCTTACAAAAATTAATATTTTCTCTTTTTATTTTTCTTTTATTTTTCTACCAACCACTAATAGGGCCCCATGCTTCCATTTAATTCTGCCAAGAATTTCAGCATTTTCATTTATTTTGGGTTACAAAAATTAATATTTTCTCTTTTTATTTTTCTTTTATTTTTCTACCAACCAGGCTAATAGGCCCATGCTTCCATTTAATTCTGCCAAGAATTTCAGCATTTTCATTTATTTTGGCTTACAAAAAATTAATATTTTCTCTTTTTATTTTCCTTTTATTTTTCTACCAACCAGGCTACTAGGGCTCCCATGCTTCCATTTAATTCTGCCAAGAATTTCAGCATTTTCATTTATTTTGGCTTACAAAAATTAATATTTTCTCTTTTTATTTTTCTTTTATTTTTCTACCAACCAGGCTAATAGGGCCCCCATGCTTCCATTTAATTCTGCCAAGAATTTCAGCATTTTCATTTATTTTGGCTTACAAAAATTAATATTTTTCTCTTTTTATTTTCCTTTTATTTTTCTACCAACCAGGCTACTAGGGCTCCCATGCTTCCATTTAATTCTGCCAAGAATTTCAGCATTTTCATTTATTTTGGCTTACAAAAATTAATATTTTCTCTTTTTATTTTTCTTTTATTTTTCTACCAACCAGGCTAATAGGGCCCCCATGCTTCCATTTAATTCTGCCAAGAATTTCAGCATTTTCATTTATTTTGGCTTACAAAAATTAATATTTTCTCTTTTTATTTTTCTTTTATTTTTCTACCAACCAGGCTAATAGGGCCCCCATGCTTCCATTTAATTCTGCCAAGAATTTCAGCATTTTCATTTATTTTGGCTTACAAAAATTAATATTTTCTCTTTTTATTTTTCTTTTATTTTTCTACCAACCAGGCTAATAGGGCCCCCATGCTTCCATTTAATTCTTCCAAGAATTTCAGCATTTTCATTTATTTTGGCTTACAAAAATTAATATTTTCTCTCTTTATTTTTGTTTATTTTTCTACCAACCAGTCTACTAGGGCCCCCATGCTTCCATTTAATTCTGCCAAGAATTTCAACATTTTCAATTTATTTTGGCTTACGAAATTTAATATTTTCTTCTTTTTATTTTCCTTCTATTTTTCTTCCAACCAGGCTACCAGGGCCCCTATGCTTACATTTAATTCTGCCAAGAAATTCAGCATTTCGAAAATTAATATTTTCCTCTGTGGGTTTTATTTTTTTCTGTGCGTTTACAATAATTAACTAATCTTGAGGTATGTTTTATAAGTAATCTGTAAGTTTTACTTGTATATGTAGGAAAAGTATTGAAGAATATATGCTTAATACTTTCGTGTCATTATTACTAGGTCTAGGACATTTACCATCAACATGCAAAGAAGTGAGATCATATTTGCTGAATTTTTATATATAGTAGGGAAAATAAATTATTAACAAAATTAAATATATTAATAATAATGATTTTGATATTTTTTTATAATTTTAAATGGCATAGATAAATGCATATAATGAAAGTATATGATTGCTTCCTTGACGGCAACACAAAAAAGCAATAACTCTAGGGCACTTACTAAGTGCTTTAAATACAGAATTAATAACAATATTTAATAAACTATCGGTACCAATTGTAATGTTTTTTTTAAAATTAAATGTCATAGATAAATGTATGTTACGGATATATATGATTGTTTCTTTAACGATAACACACAATTTGAAATAACTCAAGGGCACTTACAAAGTACTCTATATTCACTATTAATAACAAGATTTAATATATTAGTGATAACAATTTTATGTTTTTTAAAACTAAATGTCATAGATAAATGTATGTGCTGAATGTATATGATTGCTTCCTTAATGGTAACACACAAGAGTAATAACTCTAGAACACTTATTAAGAGCTCTAAATACAGTATTACTAACAAGATTTAATATATATTATCTATAACAATTTTGATGTTTTTGGAAACTAAATGTGATAGATAAATGTATGTGCTGGATATATATGATTGCTTCTTCAACGGTAACACACAATTCAAAAATTCTCAAGGGCACTTACGAAGTACTCTATATTCAGTATTAATAACAAAATTTAATATATTAGTGATAACAATTTAATGTTTTTTAAAACTAAATGTCATAGATAAATGTATGTGCTGGATACATATGATTGCTTTCTTAACGGTATCACACAAGAAAAATAATTCTAGGGCATTTACGAAGTGCTATATATATATATATATATATATATATATATATATATATATATATATATATATATATATATATATATATATATATATATATATATATATATATATATATATATATATATATATATATATATATATATATATATATATATATACAGTATTAATAACAAGATTTAATATATAAGTGATAACAATTTAATGTTTTTTAAAACTGAATGTCATAGATAAATGTATCTGCTGAATGTATATGATTGCTTTTTTAATGGTAACACACAATAGTAAAAACTCTAGAACACTTACTAAGAGCTCTAAATATGGCATTAACAACAAGATTTAATATATTATCGATAACAATTTTGATGTTGTTAAAACCAAATGTCATAGATAAATGTATGTGACGGATATATATGATGATTGCTTCTTTAACGGTAACACACAGTTCGAAAAAACTCAAGGGCACTTACGAAGTACTCTGTATTCAGTATTAATAACAAAATTTAATATATTAGTTATAACAATTTAAAGTTTTTTAAAACTAAATGTCATAGATAAAAGTATGGGCTGAATGTATATGATTGCTTCCTTAACGGTAACACACGAGAGTAATAATTCTAGAGCACTTACAAAGTGTTATATATACAGTATTAATAACAAGATTTAATATATTAGTGATAAGGATTTAATGTTTTTAAAACTAAATGTCATAGATAAATGTATGTGCTGGATATATATGATTGATTCTTTAACGGTAGCCTACAATAACTCTAGGACACTTAATAAGAGTTCTAAATACAGTATTAATAACAAGATTTAATATATTATCTATAACAATTTTGAAGTTTTTAAAACTAAACGTGATAGATAAATGTATGTGCTGGATATATATGATTGCTTCCTTAACGGTATGCTAAAAGATAAAATATACCATTTTATAAAATACAGTTCATAATTCTACTAATAACAGAAATCTTATAATCTCATACTACTCTTTCCTTTTTATTTGCAGAAAATTTTCAAATACAAACACATAACACTTTACTGCAATTTTTAACTTTTCAGCCATGCTTTTTTTGCACCCCGTATAAAAACTTCTCCAACACCCTCCATAATAAACAAATATTTCGGCAAGCTTCTTTACTTCTTCATCCCAAAAAGTGCTTAGCGATATACCCAAACAGAGAAATACTCCCCAAAATTTCTTTCAGAGCATTTAACAAATGAAGCCGCATGAATACAGATTGAAAAACCGCCGGGCCATTCCCTTAGGAAAGGGTATATATCGGGTAATGTGATTTATTTTCGTGCCCCGCGGGGTGCACCTATGCAGATATGGCTGAGATTATTCTCCGATGGAAATTTAGAGCATTGAAAGGGGGATTGTTTCAGCTATTATCTGATGAAATCGGAAAAAGGCCTGCTAAAGAAGTGCATATACAAAGATGAGGTAATATTTCTTGGGATTTGGTGATTTGTTTTCACGGCGAAGTGTAATAAATGTAGTCCTGCCATTATACTAAAATGCGTCTGTTTCAGCGCGTTTACTTTTTTTTTATAATTGTAAATGTCATAGCTAAAAATATATGCCGAATATGCGTGATTGCTTCCTTGTCGGTATTGCACTAGAGTAATCACTCTAGAGCATTTACGAAGTGCTCATACAGGTAACGTTATTTGAAATTCGATCATATTATCCCAAAAATGAAGTGTAATAAGGGAGATCTGGTGATGTAGGAAAAGCATCGAAGAATATATGCTTAATACTTTCGTGTCATTATTACTAGGTCTCTATTTTTACCATCAATTTGCAAAGAAGTGAGATGATATTTGCTGAGTTTTTGTACAGCGCAGTGAAAATAAATTAACAACAAAATTAAATATATTAATGATATTGACTTTTATATTTTTTATAATTTTAAATAACATAGATAAATGCATATGCTGAAAGTACATGATTGCTTCCTTGATGGTAACACATAATAGTAATTACCCTAGGACACTTAATAAGTGCTCTAAATATGGTATTGAGGCTTTTAAAAACTAAATGTCATATATAAATTTGTGTGCTGGATATATATTATTGCTTTTTAACGGTAACACACAAGAGAAATAACTCTAGGGCACTTATGAAGTACTCTATATACAGTATTAATACCAAGATTTAATATACACTTAATAAGTTCTCTAAATACAGTATTAACTCTAAATACGGTATTGAGGCGTTTTAAAACTAAATGTCATATATAAATGTATGTGCTGGATATATATTATTGCTTCTTTAACGGTAACGCACAAGAGAAATAACTCTAGGGCACTTATGAAGTACTCTATATACAGTATTAATACCAAGATTTAATATATTAGTGATAACAATTAAATGTTTTTCTTAAACTAAATGTCATAGATAAAAGTATGTGCTGAATGTATATGATTGCTTACTTGCATCAACACACAAGAGTAATAAATCTAGGACACTTTCTAAGAGCTCTAAATACAGAATTAATAACAAGATTTAATACACTATCGATAACAATTTGATGTGTTTTAAAACTAAATGTCATATATAAATGTATGTGCTGGATATATATGATTGATTCTTTAACGGTAACACACAAGAGAAATAGCTCTAGGGCGCTTGAGAAGTACTATATATACAATATTAATAACAAGATTTAATATATTAGTGATAACAATTTAATATTTTTTAAAACTAAATGTCATAGATAAATGTATGTGCTGGATATGTATGATTGCTTCTTTAACGGTAACATACAAGAGAAATAACTCTAAGGCACTTACGAAGTGCTCTAATTACAGTATTAATAACAAGATTTAATATATTAGTGATAACATTTTAATGTTTTTAAAGCAAAATGTCATAGATAAATGTATGTGCCGGATATATATGATTGATTCTTTAACGGTAACACACAAGAGAAATAACTCTAGGGCACTTACGAAGTACTCTGTATGCAGTATTTATAACAAGATTTAATATATTAGTGATAACACTTTAATGTTGTTAAACTAAATGTCATAGATAAATGTTTGTGCTGAATGTATATGATTGCTTCCCTTAACGGTAACACACAAGACTAATTACTCTAGAACACTTACTAAGAGCTCTAAATAAAGTATTAATAACAAGAATTAATATGTTATTGATAGTAATATTGATGTTTTTTAAAACTAAATGTCATAGATAAATGTATGTGTTGAATATATATGATTGCTTTCTTAACGATAACACACAAAAGTAATAACTCTAGAGCACTTATGAAGTACTCTACATACAGTATTAACACATTCTGTCAGGGTACATTTCGCAGCGGAATTTACCGGGAGCGGGCGTTTTACTCGTAAATTTAGTGATTCAGTTAAATCTCAATAGATCGAAAATTATTTAGTTTTTTAACCAACTTTTCGTATTTCATATTGAAATATATAAACAAATATATGAATAGAAAAATATACAAACAACCATGATATTTTTGTAAACAAAAAATATATTTTAGTGGATGAATTTATAATAGTATCGTAATATGAAAAATCAAATAGAAATAGTAGTATATAGTTTTTATTTTTTTGAATTATGTTATACATAAACATTTCTACATTAAAAGTGAAATCAGAAAACTAATAATGTAAAAACTAGTTTTATTTGTCTAAGTTTTTCCAGAATCTATGTAGGAGACAAGAACATTTGGCTTCGTTTTCCTGTATATACTGTTATTTTTGTACCCACAAACAAACCATGTTGTTACACTAACCCGTATTAGTACGAGGCCGGCGCTAAAGTACCAATCGTCAGAAAACGTACTAGTATGTGTCCCGCATACAATGGGTTAATAACAAGATTTAATATATTAAATATAACGGCTTGGTTATTTTTTAAAACTGTAAATGTCGTATATCAGTGTATGTGCTGAATGTGTATGGTTATTTAATTGACAGTAGCAAACCATAGTCATAATTTTAGAGCACTTACAAAGTCTGTATATAAGCAACATTCGGTGATACGATCACCACAATATGTATAGTATATATGAAACAGTGATATTGATAAAGGGTTGAAAAATTTACTCTCTATATTTTCGTATAATTTAACACCAAAGCAATCAGTTTATGGTATTTAAGATACATGTGTCGATAAGTGAGATTATATTTGTTGAAACTTTTTAATTTTGCATTACTTAATAAACATAGCATTGTTAGCAAATTAAAATATATTGATGTTAGTGATTTTACCTTTTAAAATTGTAAAGTAAAGAAAAATTTTAATTGTTCCTCTTCCAGTAACACAATAGAGTATTCACTCTACAGTAGTTACAAAAAGTATGCAATAGTTCTTGAAATTTTGATATATCTCTTTATGAAGTGTAATAAATAAAAATTAATGATATCGGGAAAGCGTTGGAAAATTTATACATTCTAATTGCTTGCCATTAATACTAAAGTAATCGCTATACTCCATTTCCTATGCGTGTATAGAGAATTGAGATTGTTGAAGTAGGACGTATTAAATAATTTTACATAAAGTTTAAAAAATATATTAATAACAAAATATAACATATATGATTTTATTTTTTGGAAATGATGTTTCTAAAATGCGTAGGATTTAGTTCTTGCATTTTGAATAGTCAGTCTATGGCTTTTGAAAGTTATATTCTGAAAAAAAAATGACACAATTATGTTATGAATTTCGAGAATTTCCAGTCTTTTTTTCACTCCTAATACATTTTTATATAAATATCTGACAAACGACTGAACTGATTTTGATCAAATTTTGTGTATGTAATTAAAATGATTCAAAAATCTTTTAGATTTACAATTTGCTCCGGTAGAAAATGTTATTTTTTTATTAAAAATCAAAAATTGCTCGCTTATTGAGATTTTTATAATGCCGCTTGAAACCCTTTAATACCAACGAATCTGCGGAACAGAGGTCGGCACAACGGGCTTCAGTACGAGAAGTCCCAGGATTGAATCCCCGTACAGGCTATGTGGGAATTTTAATTTAATCCAGTTACATTTGTGATGATGGTACGCGTGGTGACGTCAAGTATTTTCAATTTTTTTTCATACAAAACGGCCCAATTTATAATTTATGTAAAAATATTTTACAACTTTTGGATTTACAGTATTAAAACAAGACAACATCTGGTGAATTGTCTAGTATATATATATATATATATATATATATATATATATATATATATATATATAT
This sequence comes from Pardosa pseudoannulata, assembly GCA_032207245.1. Classification (NCBI taxonomy): domain Eukaryota; kingdom Metazoa; phylum Arthropoda; class Arachnida; order Araneae; family Lycosidae; genus Pardosa; species Pardosa pseudoannulata. The sequence goes on along the minus strand of CM063510.1, from coordinate 85,404,927 downwards.
ATATATATATATATATATATATATATATATATATATATATGTATATGTATATGTATATATATATATATATATATATGTATATATATATATATATATATATATATATATATGTATATATATATATATATATATATATATATATATATATTTATATATATATATATATATATATATATGTATGTATATATATATATATATATATATATATATATATATATATGTATATATATATATATATATATATATTATATATATATATATATATATATATATATATATATATATATATATATATATATATATATATATATATATATATATATATATATATATATATATATATATATATATATGTAAGTGTGTATATGCATATATATTTACATATGAATAGGTATGTATGTATGTATGTATATATATATATATATATGGATATGTATATATGTATACATATACATATATAAATATACATATATATATATATATATATATATATATATATATATATATATATATATATATGTATGTATATTTATATATGTATGTGTGTATATGTATATATATATATATATATATATACATGTTTGTGTGTGTATTTATATATGCGTACTATAATGTTAGTCATCATTATAATATAACCACAATCAATAATTTGTAAATTTAAACATGAATTCTCAATACAATCTCGAGAGACAAAAATACTGCACGTGTGTATTGGCTACATTCCCTTGGCTAGATTCTTGGCGAAATCGGGCAAAGCGAAAGGAGAAAAATCGCAGAGAGCGGAAAACACTGACCGCATGTCACATAAATCTTGCGCAGTAAAAAAGAGCTCCCTCCATCTGATGCTGGCCGGAAATGGTCACTTGCCATTTCCTGTCGTTCCGACCACACGAAATGGCGAAAGGAGGATTGTGCCTGGAATCATTTCAGTTCGGCAGCGAATTTTTGAGTGGAATAACATTAACAGAGGAATATGCTTAGACTTGATTTTATTTTTACTTATTCTCAGAAGCATGTGTAAAAAGAATATTTCGATGAGTTTGGGAAAAGAATTCTTTTCAAGGATAAATTTAGACCAACTTGAAATTTTCTATGATTTTTGTAAAACACACACAAGAACAATTCAAATTTCGACTAGTAAAATAATGAAATAAGAAGTACGTAAAGCTTTAATATTTTTATTTTTCAGCAGTAATTTTTAGAAATTTAAAATTATATGATGAAGACATAAACATAAGCAGTATATTGCACTGATTTAACTATATATTATTCGAAAAATAAAATGATTCTTAAAGCAATTCAAAAAAGTAAAATAAAATTCAAACATGTTTATTTACTTTACGCGGGAAATGTTGGGTATACGTAAAGGTACAACAATTATGGTTGAATATAACTATAAATGCAAGGCAGATGAAGTAAGGCATGGATCTAAAAAGTAATGCACAGGTATATGTTTCACAGCTTCTCTCAATACTTTTGCAATTGAGAACCAATGATTGTTAAAGCAGTTCAAAAAGATAAAGTAAAATTCAAAAAGGTTTAATTGGTTTACGTGGAAAATGTTGGGCATACGGAAAGGTATAGCATTTGTGGTTGAATATAACAATAAATGCAAGGCATAGGAAGTAAGGCATGAATCTAAAAAGTATTACACAGGTATATGTTTCGCAGCTTCTCTGAATGCTTTTGCAATTGAAAGCCAATTTACTAAGTCACTGAGTTCAATAGTATTTAAAATGTAGCTTGTTCTAAGCTGCGAAACAGCTTTTTTTTATTTTTGCCTTACTTATGTTGTGTATTTGTTAATACATTGTCCTTATTTTTTATTTAGGAACATCACCCCTTGTTATAAAAAGCCATGTACACAACTGCTATCATAAATGTGGAAAACATCGAGTACACATCATCATATAACTTCGAACTCCTATATTTTAAAATCACAACAACACTACTACTGTTTCCCACCGTTGCCAAAGGGTAACAAAAAAACACCGATGCCAATGGGTAGCAAAAAAATAACACATAATGATACTAATAGACATGGTAGAGTATTACACTCTCCAGACAGTGACTTTTTTTATATAACGAATATTAACTCTGCTGGTATATCTGAGGTCTATATTGATACAACAGAAATATATAGATATATTCACGTAAAATAATGTTTTTCAAGTTCATTTTTAACACAGGCTAACAAGAATTTATTATTTACTGATTATATTTTTTAGTTTTTGAAACCATCGAGTACATATCATCGTAGAACGTCGAACTCCTTTATTTTAACATTCAACAACATTACTACTGTTTACCACCGTTGCCAACGGGTAACAACAAATACACCGTTGCTAATTTCTAGCAACAAATAACACTTAATGATACTAATAGACGTGACAGATGATTACTCTATCTTCACTCCAGACAGTGAGTTTTTTAATATAACGTATATTAACTCTGCTTGTATCGCTGAGGTCTACATTAATACAACCGAAATATATCGATATATTCACATGGATTCATATTGATTTTTTAATTTTGCCTGCTACTGAGTAAAGAAAGTATTGAAAATGAGAAAAATGTCTATTTATCTAAAAAATTTAACATATCCAGTAGTAACGATGCTGGTTAACGCAGATGGTGTATTTGAGCTATACTCCCACATCACTGTTGCTTTATAGAAATAAAACTAATAAATAAAAATTTATTAACTGCTGATTATAGTTTTCAATTTTTTAATTTTTTAATATTGCTTGCTGCTGAGTAAAGAAAGAATTGAAAATGTGAAAAATATCTATTTAACATATCTTTTTCACATAACCAGTATTAACGCTACTAGTTACAGCCAGATGGTTTTTTGAGCTATAATCCTGCATCACTGTTGCCTAATAGAAATGAAACTAATAAATAAAACTTATTACCTTCTGATTATAGTTTTTAATTTTTGATTTTTTAATACTGCCTGCTAATTAGTAAAGAAAGTATTGAAAATGAGAAAAATATCTGTTTAACATTCTAATATAACCAGTATTTACGGTTATTGTTAACGCCAGATGGTTTATTTGATCTCTATTCCCACATCACTGTTGCCTAATAGAAATGAAACTAACTTCGACTAGCGAACCAAATCTTTAAAGGAATTTCTTCAAGCAATAATTTTGTTGACAGGTCATGGAATCAAATTAACGAAATGTTTATAATATAATAGGGACAGAAGGAGGTCATGTAGTATCCACATATTTTTTTATCTATTATTATGCTTACCGCATTTCCCTGCTATTATACAGCTGGTAAGTTCCCACAAAAAAAAAAGTTTTCTACCAGGTTTCGAATCGAACAACATCTATACCAGATTACCGGAATAGTGCTATGAGATTGCGCATTTATGCTTTCTATTCCCCATAAACGATATTCAACCACAGATATACGATCATTCTCCATGCTTCATCTACATGAATTAGTGCGTTTCTTTGTGGTTGCTCTCCTACCTAAAATTCACATTACCATCCATCGAGCTAGACGAAATCTGCGATTAAAAATTCGCGCCACGTTCCATATCTATACGGGGATTTACGAGTAGATGGCGGGGCAACCCCTCTGTGGCCGTTACCATTCAATCAGATAACTTAGGGAGCTTCTAACGCCCTTGCACGCTGAGCCCCATATCTATATACAGATATATATATGGATATATTTATTTGTGGTCACCTTCTCCGAGCTCAACGTACGTGACTTCCAATTCAGATTCGGATTTCCATAAATATCTGAGATACATTTACGATTTTAAACCATTGAGGAGAAATATATGTATGTTGGATTTTCTTTCCTCCGTGTATATATTGAGTTTCCGTGTAGTTGTATATCCCTGGCTTTAAAGGTTAAGGATAAGTTATTGTTATGGATATGCAGACAATGTGGAGGAAAGATAAATTTCGGCATCGGGTGTGGGGCATTTTCGGACGATACTGAAGGAATAAAAACCAGCGGGATAGTCGCTTTTAAACTGCATGCACCATCAACTCAGACCTTAGCATTTTAAAATTCACAGTTTTTTTAGACGGTAAAGTAATATATACATCTGTAATAACTGTAGTTCAAACGTTTAAAAAATCAAAAAAGTTTTTTTCAATATTTTTAACAAATAATTCTTTGCACATTTGAGCGCCATCAAAAAGTACTGCCCGAGGGAAGAGCCTATCCCGGGCTCAAGGGAGAATTATAATTTAAAATTATCCCTTATATAATAATAGCCTGAATTATCTGTCCGTCTGTCCTCGAATTTATGAAGCGGTTGGAACTGGAATGGTTAGAGGCATCCATATTGGATTCTTCATAAATTTGGGATAGCAAAATTCAAAGCGAGTAAAGTTTATCTTCTAATCTATCAATCCCATTCTGAAATACATTGGTATAAATATTCTCCATATGACAGCAAAAAGTACTATAGTCTATAAAAAGTTCGAAATCCACCCCTTACCCCCCTTTTCGAGCGTTTAATACCATTATTTCATCACTATAGTAATAAAGGGATAAGGAGAATACAGGCCAAGTATAATAATAATAATAAAACATTAACAATTTACAAATAATAACAGCTAAAGCAAGTAGCAGGTAGGGTCTCTACACATTTAAAAAACCATACTGAAAAATTCATTATAGAGCACGAGTTACAACTAAGTATCATAAGGCAAGAGTAGCTAAAAAGCATACAGTCTGCCATGAGTAATTTTATGATTCAAGGTGGAAGAAACTAATAATTAAAATAATTATTACCTGGGATATAGAAAACTTCATAAAATTCTGTGGTATATTGACTTAAAAAACAATTTTTCTAATAAATGTCTAATAAAAATAACTATATAATAAGTTCATTAAAAACTATGTTGTTATGTCTTTAATTCAGAAACAGTACCAATTATTTTATCACAATTCAAAGCTATCCAAAGCATTATCCAAAGCATTTTAGATGTGTAAAAAAGCTAAAAAATTAATTTTGACTGACTCAGTCAGTTTTGTAAATAATTATTTACGTTTTAAATATTAATGAATATCTTTCAGCAGATGTGTTTTATATAATCAAAGTTAAACCTATTTGCAATAATGTTTCTATACTTAGAAATGTTGATACTAATTTTTTCTGCTGTTTGTAAATTTCAGCATATCGGATAACAACTTTGAATTTTGACTTTTACAAATTAATTTAAACTGAAACAGTGAATGGCTCAATTATTTAGTATCTATACTTTAAATATTGTAACAATTTATAAATGCATTTTTGTTCATTTGTTTGTAATATACAGTTGTCCAACAGAAACTGTTTTATTTTTCAAAGCTTTTCAAAGTACAGTTTAACCGGGAACTAGACAATTTGCAATGATATCAATAGATAATGCTGATTTTTCTTCTTGTTGTAGGATAACCAATTATTTTTTTTCTAAATCCTTTCAATGGTTTTAAAGTAGTTATATTTTTAGTATTGATTATTTAATAACAAATCTCTAAATAACGTATTTCATACATTCATTTTTAAAATAATTAAGAACAGATGGGAAATCTACATTTTTTAGAAATGTTGCCAATTACAGTTTAATGAAATCATTGGGAGCATAAAAGATATCTGTACATTTTAGAAATGTCACAATTTAAAGTTGATAGTCAATTATGCAATTGTATTTAATTTTTTGTAATATTCTCTTATCATTGAACAATGTAAAACAAACGCTACCTAAATATAGACTTATGATAAAGAAATTTCACAAATTTTCTAGATTAAAAAAGTGTATTTAAATGGCAATTTGTTTTTTTTTTTCAATCGTAATATAACATTACAAACGTAAATTATGAGGAAATATCAAAAGGTTTGGTTTGGTTTGGAACACTACGGTCTACTGTTTTGCGCACGAGGGCTAATGAGACCGGGACCTACTGCTTAAAGCCGATTCCGAACTGCTACGAACATCCATGCCATAGTGGGGTTTGAATCCACGAACTCCGGTACCGACGATCAGCGCCCTAACCAATCGGCCAGCGTTCGGCGAAATACCAGAAGGAGAAATTTAGTTTAAAAAAATTATGTAAAATTTATCTTTAGTAATTTTGAGACATTACAAATGTAAATTATGAGGAAATATCAGAAGGAGAAATTTAGTTTAAAAAAATTATGGAAAATTTATCTTTAGTAATTTTGAGTTATCTTTCTGGAACTGCTATTTTATAGTTTCAGGCAATATCAAAACAACCACAACATATTCTCTATGTCCTATATTAAAATATTTTACTCTCTTCAAGAACTGCTTGAAATATTCATACAGATCTATACAAGCCATAACATTTCTATTTGTTAGGAATGGATTCAGAAAACTGCACTACTCAGCCTAGTCAGACAAAAAACGTCCGAAGATGTCCTGTTTGTTTTTAGAGTTTCGAATTTTTCAATGTCTGCATTCAACCAATTTCGAAAATGGCTTTCGAGTTAGGTTTCTAATCAATGGAATGGTTTATGCATAAATCAAACAAAGAAAAAGGAGATCGGACAGTGGAATTTTTATGTTGCTTGCTGTATCATTTCCTCTTTACAATTTACTTATCTCACAGATTTATAAAACGATACTAGTATGATTTCAAATACCTGTTAACTATAACACTGGATTGCAGATTTAGTATAGTTAAGAAAAGCAAAGAAACAAGGTTTTCTGAGACTGTCACATCTTGATTCTTTCATATTAAACCTTTACTTATAGTATTCTTCAGATGGAAAGTAATCTTTATAATAGTGGATTTTTCTTTAATCGCTATAAAATAAATAGTTCTCATTTGTTTAAAATAAAATGTTTCATTTATTATAGTCTAACTTTGAAAATATTATTTAGCTTATTTGTTACATTAAGTAAACACATGTAAAAAATCATAAAATATATGAGCCAAGTGAAAAAATAAAAACCTATTGACTTGCAAAAAGATTTTTGGAATGTTCAAGTTAGAAACTACTTTTTATGTCAAACAGAACCTAAAATTATATTAATACGAGTGATTTATTCCCTTTACACCATTAAAATTACGTTTTTCTATATTTTCTCTTTCTGAATGATTTTTTATTTTTAAGTATCATATTTCTTTTTTTTAATTTGCATATTAAAATATATATTCTACTTCATTTTGATATAAATTGTAGTTTCTAGTATACATGTTTAAAAATTTATTTTATGATAACGTAAACTTATTTTTTTTATTTAGGGAATTTTTTATGTTATTTTAAAAATATACTCCTTCAATTGTCAAAAGTAAATAATTTATTAAACGATAGAATGTTATATAAGAAGGTTAATAAATACTTCAAAAATAAAAGGACTCCTTATTTTATCCCAAATAATTCTTTTAGATGGGAAAAAAAAACATAAAATATATGCGCTAAGTGAAAAAATAAAAATCTATTGACTTGCAAAATGATTTTTGAAATGTTCAAGTTAGAAACTACTTTTTATGTCATACAGAACAAAAATTATATTAATAAGAGTGATTTAATTCATTTACATCATTAAGATTGCGTTTTTCCATATTTTCCCTTTCTGAATGATTTTTTATTTTAAATATCATATTCCTTTATTTTTTATTATTTTAAAGATTAAAACATATATTCTACTTCAGTTTGTTATAAATTATAGTTTCTAATATACATATTTAAAAATTTATTTTATGAGAACGTAAATTTATTTTTTTATTTAGTGAATTTTTAAATAATATTTTAAAAATATACTCCTTCAATTGTCAGAAGTAAATCAATTCTTAAACAGTAGAATGTTATATAAGGAGGTTAAAAAAATCCCTCTAAAAATGTACCCCTTCAATTGTCAGAAGTAAATCATTTCTTAAACTGTAGAATGTTATTTAAGAAATTAAATAGGTCCTTCTAAAAATATACTCCTTCAATTGTCAAAAGTAAATCATTTCTTAAACGGTAGAATGTTATTTAAGAAAGTAAAAAATTCCTTCTAATAATATACTCCTTCAATTGTCAGAAGTAAATCATTTCTTAAACAATAGAATGTTATATAAGAAGGTTAAAAAAATACTTCTAAAAATATAAGGACACATTATTTTATCCCAAATAATTCTTTTATTTGGGATCAAAAAACATAAAATATATGCGCCAAGGGAAAAAATAAAAATCTATTGACTTGCAAAATGATTTTTGAAATGTTCAAAATAGTAACTACTTTTTATGTCAAACAGAGCCTAAAATTATATTAATACGAGTGATTTATTTCATTTACATCATTAAAATTACGTTTTTCTATATTTTCCCTTTCTGAATGATTTTTTATTTTTAAGTATCATATTCCTTTTTTTTAATTTGCATATTAAAATATATATTCTACTTCAGATTGATATAAATTATAATTTCTAATATACATATTTAAAAATTTATTTTATGAGAATGTAAATTTATTTTTTTATTTAGAGAATTATTTATATGTTATTTTAAAAATATACTCTTTCAGTTGTCAGAAGAAAATCATTTCTTAAACGGTGGAATGTTATTTAAGAAAGTAAAAAATTCCTTCTAAAAATATACTCCTTCAATTGTCAGAAGTAAATCATTTCTTAAACAATAGAATGTTATATAAGAAGGTTAAAAAAATACTTCTTAAAATATAAGGACTCTTTATTTTATCCCAAATAATTCTTTTATTTGGAATAAAAAAAACATAAAATATATGCGCTAAGTGAAAAAATAAAAATCTATTGACTTGCAAAAGGATTTTTGAAGTGTGCAAGTTAGAAACTACTTTTTTATGTCAAACAGAACCTAAAATTATATTAATACTAGTGATTTATTTCATTTACATCATTAAAATTACGTTTTTCTATATTTTCAATTTTTGAATGATTTTTTTATTTTTAAGTATCATATTCCTTTTTTTTAATTTGCATATTAAAATATATATTCTACTTCAGTTTGATATAAATTGCAGTTTCTAATATACATATTTAAAAATTTATTTTATGAGAACGTAAATTTATTTTTTTATTTAGTGAATTTTTTAAATGTTATTTTAAAAATATGCTCCTTCAATTGTCAGAAGTAAATCATTTCTTAAACAATAGAATGTTATATAAGAATGTAAAAAAAATACTTCTAAAAATATAAGGACTCCTTATTTTATCCCAAATAATTCTTTTATTTGGGATAAAAAAACATAAAATATATGCGCCAAGTGAAAAAATAAAATTCTATTGACTTGCAAAATGATTTTGAAATGTTCAAGTTAGAAACAATTTTTTATGTCAAAAAGAACCTAAAATTATATTAATACGAGTGATTTATGTCATTTACATCATTAAAATTACGATTTTCTATATTTTCCATTTCTGAACGACTTTTTATTTTTAAGCATAATATTCCTTTATTTTTTTTAATTTGCATATTAAAATATATATTCTACTTCAGTGTGATATAAATTGTAGTTTCTAGTATACATGTTTAAAAATTTATTTTATGAAAACGTAAACTTATTTTTTTTATTTATTGAATTTATTTTACGTTATTTTAAAAATATAATCCTTCAGTTGTCAGACGTAAATCATTTCTTAAACGGTAGGATGTTATATAAGAAAGTTTAAAAAATTCTTCTAAAAATGTACTCCTTCAATTGTCAGAAGTAAATCATTTCTTAAACGATAGAATTTTATTTAAGAAATCAAAAAGTTCTTCTAAAAATATACTCCTTCAATTGTTAAAAGTAAATCATTTCTTAAACGGTAGAATGTTAAGAAATTAAAAAAGTCCTTCTAAAAATGTACTTCTTCAATTGTCAGAAGTAAATCATTTCTTAAACAGTAGAATGTTATATAAGAAAGTTAAAAACTCCTTCTAAAAATATACTCCTTCAATTGTCAGAAGTAAGTCATTTCGTAAACAGTAGAATGTTATATAAGAAAGTTAAAAAATCCTTCTAAAAATGTACTCCTTCAATTGTCAGAAGTAAATCATTTCTTAAAAATGTAGAATGTTATTTACGAAAGTAAAAAAATACTTCTAAAAATATAGGGACTCTTTATTTTATTCCAAATAAAAGAAAGGCTATTTTAATGAAAATTTTCACTTTCGAGAGGTATTATGACACCTTATGGAGACACAGTACCATTTTGAGACATCTTCACTAAAACAGCGTTTTTCGGATACCTCAAAAAGCCCGAACGGTTAGGGCGCTGATCATTGGTTTCGAATCCCGCTGTTTGATGGATGTTTGTAGCCGTTTGGAATCAGCTTTAAACAGAAGTTCCGGTCTCATTTTCCCTCCTGTTGCAAAAAGTAGATTGTAGTACAGCAAACAAAACTGATTTTTTAAAAATTGAAATATTTTGCTCTTTTTAGAAAGAATTTTTCACAAGTTCATTCATAACACACTAGTTTTAAAATATTATTAACTTTTTTCCATTTTAGGTAGCATATTTTTTAAATTGCATAAAATTATAGACCAAACGAATAAAAAAAATTATCTTACCCGCAGGATAACTTTTCATATATGATGAAAGTTTGTGGCAATTTAGAAAAAAAATTACTTTGGTTCCCCGAATAAACAAATTAGCTCATTTAAGCAGAAAAATAAATATCGTGATATTATGCATAGATAAAGAAAAGAGTTGTTTTATTCTGTTTGATGTTGTTTTAAAGAAAGTTTCGCAATCTGGAGCTATTGGGTAATAGTTTTTAACATGGAAGAGTTCTCCCAAAGCTTGGTCAATTGTAATTAAGTTATGAATACTTGAAAATGAGATAATTAAAGTATATTTAGCACAACACCCTGTGGTTTTGATTCATATAATTCATTTACTTATAAATTATTATTATGTACTTAAGAAAAACAGCATGTGGTACCTTAATGTTTGAAATTTTCATGACATTAGACTCAACGACATTATAGACAATGGGTTAATCACTGTAACCCTCTGGATTTGACTGATCACAAGACGGCACTTTCCAATGTAGCAAAACCTCCCATCATTGTTTTTTAGTTCTTGTACTAGTGTTGTAGTTGGAATCAGGTGGCTTTAATCGGTCACTTTTATAGATATTTTTAAATAAATACTTACTTTTAACAGCATATTTTTAGTCAGTGTCAGTATCCTTTCTAGAACCTGTTTGTTTTTGTAGTTGACTTATGCCACTTGGTCAAACCAAGCACATATGAGCTAAAGGCTACTCGTATTACGGCAACAGGGTGCGCCTTTCGTTTTTTTAAAGAACACCATAAGGTTGAAAGTGCTACTTATGCTCAAGTGGGCCCTCGTAATTTTGAAGCAGGAACCAAGCAGATGATCCATAAGCTTGGCCTGCCAACCCCAGAGATATTGATTGAGAACTTGGAGGACATTACGAACACTTACATATTTTACGTTCTCCAGTCACCTTTAACGAACACGTTAGATCTTAGGCCGGTTCGGGTTCCAAACCCGCAACCGTCCAGTTACGAGAGCTTTGCCTTTGCCGACTGAGCTACCGCGGAGGAACAAGTTTGTTATAGTAAGCTTTTTAGTTGTGGCTTTTTCTTCAACATTATTTAGATTCAACTCGACAAATTTCAAACTCATACCTGCTAGTTCTTTGTCTATTACTTTGCTCACGAGGACTAATGAGACTGCGACTTATTGCGTTAACTTTATTTTTACTTAAAACGGTTGCGAACATCTATACATGTGAAGAATTCGAACGCGTGAATCCGGTACCGACTTTCTTCCGATAGTTCTTTATTGAATCTACATATTCATGTAATGTGTGATTAAGTTATTTACATACTCTTCAAAATATGTATATAAAAGCTCTACTGTATTAGCTAAAGTCTTTTTTCATAAACTGCATCTCAATGTTTTTTATTATTCACTACCTTCTACAGTTGAGATTTTCCAAGATGACTTGCTAAATAAAATTTCCTAAAGTAATTTTTAATAAATAATTATTTCTGATGTGTTTGAAACATAACAGTTAAATTTTACAAATATATTTTACATCAATAATCAATATACAAAAATAAAGAGAACCTAACTTAACACACTTAAAAATTTCTTGAACAAATCTTAATAAATTACTGCGATGGTTGAACCGGTTGATTCTATATTACGCAATTCCTCAAACCATTAAGTTAAAATGAACAAAGCTATTATCATTTCCTTTTTCACATTTGCTTTGGAGCAATATTTTAACTTTATGTCAACAAGTGCTAAGCTTAGTCTAATGCTAGGCTTAATGTTGCTACCTACGAAATTGAATCAGACATGTAAATAAAGTAATGTAATTATAGAGTAGCGCTCTATCAGGGGTATTGTGAGTTCCTGTGAGGACCTTATTAAATAATTACAAGTCCACGATTACATAATAACCCTATTAAAGTCGAGATTCCCATGGGCATTAAGAACACATTTAGACATTGACTTACAGAATAATTTTGACTGTACAAAATTCAAAAACCTTTTAAATTAAATAATTTTCAGTGATACGAATGACTGAGACTTTTTAAATTATTTATGAAAGAACCCCGATTCTGTATTACTTAGCTATTCTGAAGGTAGTCATGTACAAGACATATTGGACTGTTTTACCTCAATGTACTTTTGTGCAAAATTGTTTTCTCCATATACCTTCGTGGGAAATTTTTTAGCTGCGTTTAAAGTTTTTTAAGCGGATCTTACTACTTCAAGGATTGAAAAGTTCTTGAGATTTTTCGTGACTAAATTTTAGAAAAGAGGGAGAAGACTATGTTTAATTTTTAGTTCTTAAAGTTCATAAAGTTCTTGGAGTCAACCGATGGAGGGTTACTGCGCCGAATGGAATCAGATGGAGGAAACTTGGAGAGATTGTAGCAGATTGTAGTGCTTGTGAAGAAGAACTATTCAGTATTATCCACAGTCCTATTTCTTATTATGCAACAAGCGTGATCCACTATTTTGTTGCAGCATCTGTGGAGAATGGTTTATCAAAAAAAATTACTTGCCCAAAAAATGATATCTAAGTAATGGCTGGAAAGGTAACGTTTGTTACCAGCTGTACGTCACGAACAGAGTGTTACAGAACAGCCAACATAAAATGTTAGTAGCCACTAAAAAGCATAGAAGCCAAGGTACTTACATGTAGTTTAAAATTTAATATATAACTTTAGTCAATGTTATATTACTTTACACATTTTAAAACTTTCTTGAGAGAAACAAATGTTTCATGCCACTCAGTTTGAAGACCGTTATTTGACAACTACCATAAACATAATGTTAAAGAATAGCCAGCACAGAATGTAAGACTCCATCAAAAAGCATAGAGGTCAAGGTAATTACATGTAGTTTATAGATTTAATGTATAACTATAATCAATGTTTTATTAGTTTACACATTTTAAAACTTTCGTGTGAGAAACCAAGGTTCCATGCCACCTAGTTTGAAGATTATTACACAACCACTGCTATAAACATAATGTTAAAGAATAGTCAAGACAAAATGTTAGACTTCATCAAAAAGCATAAAGGTCAAGGCAATTACATGTAGTTTATGGATTTAATGTATAACTATAATCAATGTTTTATTAGTTTCTCATAACAAACTAAGGTTCGCGCTACCTAGTTTGAAGATCATTGCTCTAAATTAATTGTGGTTGAGAGATCTTCTTTTTCGTTTAATTAAGTAGAAACATCAAACAAAAATATACTCTTCCGAAATTCTTGGATTAAGTAACAACAACTATACAAAACATCGTTTTTAAAAGTAATCTTTAGGATAAGATTATTCAGTATATATTTATTAATACACATAATAGTATATATTGTCTTAATTATACGAGGGCTGTTTAATAAGTAATAAGCGTATATACAAAAATCAAGTCACATTTAGTCATCATTATTTACATGATCTTTTGGCAAAATAGCTGCGTGAAACAGATGAATTTGTCCCTACGTTCAGTTCACTTCAAAAATTATATATATATTTTTAATTCCTCTATTGTAAAATTTCAACTTTTTTGCTTCTAAATCTGTTTTTATTTTGGAGCGTGGAGAATTTTCAACAGTTATTTTAATTTTTTAATATTTAAAATTGCTTTGATATACTTCAAATGCGTTTTTCTCAGAACGGTATTTTTAATAAAATGTTGAAACTTGAAATGTGATTTCTCAGAAAGTTCTTAAAATATCTTCTTGAAAATTATTATGAATGTTTTTAATAGTATTTATTAGTGAATGATATAAAAACTTTATATTTGGATTGTTTTGAATGATGTTACACTCCCAGTTAGCTAAAAAGGTAAAGAAGATTCGTTAAAAATTCAATTTGTATGATTTTGAAGGAGCAAAATCTTTTACCAAATGTAAATCAAGGAAATCTTTTAGGTGATACACTAGTCCACTGTATGAGAAATGTGTTGCACCAAAAAGTATTGAAATAATTTAATTTATTAAAAATTAGACCTTTTGAAAAAAATCCAATTTGTTTTACTAAATTTTCTTCATTTTTTAGAAATTTTAAAAAAACATCCCCAAGTATACATTTTTAAAATACAATTCTCTATGATAATATGAAAAATAGGTCTAACAATGTTAAAGCATAAATTAGTTTCTACAATTAAAGAAAAAAGTTCTCCGAACGTAGTCTGATACCTTAAACATTTGTGAAACTCTTTTGAGAATTGTTTCAAAATCGCCTCCGCATGCCACGTTGCTTTAGAAATGCCATCCTGTTAGACGTTTTTGAAGTTAAGGAAACGGACGAAAGACGCTCGGAGTGAGATAATGGCTTAGGGTATGGTGTAATCTCTATATTGTTTTTCCTCAAAAATGCTCATTATATGACCAGTATATGCCAATATATGGCCTAGTATTATCAAGACGCTACATCACGGTTCTTTTTGACTTGCCTGTGATTCTATAATCATCCTTGATGATAGTCACTGGTTCATTGGACATTACCTCTACGATGACGGTTTAAATCATTTCAAAAGTGTTATATGCTGATTTTGGAAAGCTTACATAAAATTTAGCCTTTCCAATGCTGTTTGAATTCGCATGTACGTAAGTCATAATCGCCACAAAATAGGAATGCGTTTTACGCATGTGGTAATTTGATAAATTATCCCATTGTAACATAGCCGGTCCCTGCTTTTGGTGACACAATGAAGAATCAGGTGTTTCTGGAATAATTAATTTATTTACACCTCTGCTATATACATCATTTCTATATACAAACAAAAAAACAATTTCAAATCACAGGTATGTGATTCGATACATGTAGGCCTGAGTAGAGACGTGCCGAAATATTAGCAATCAGACTGAAGAAATAATTCGGTAGCTCGCGCGGAAGTTCTCTGAAGTAATTAAGTAGAAAGTACTTTCAAGTAGACGAGATAAGATGAAATAACAACTGGTTTCTTCGAAGAATATCAAACGCAGTTAGCGTTCCTAGGAGGAATATGCAATCAATCCTGAAGAAGATTATATCAAAAGAAAACCCAAGGCACAGGGTATCGTTCTCAATCTCAGCAAGAGATATATCCCAAGGCGAGAGTTTCGCTAAAAAACTCTCCGATGTAGAGAATGGTCAAGACGACCTCCGAGGTAGCAGACTCTGGCTACTCTCAACAGAAAAAATCCCAAGATGGGATTATAGCAAAAAACTCTCCGATAGAGAGACTACTCAAGGCAACCTCCGAATTAACTGGTTACTAGCGAACTAACTTCTTAAAACAATCTTCTCTCGTGTCTTTTCTAGGGGAGAGGCCTCTAAGAGAGGGGGCCTCACCCACAATTTCATAATTGGATCATCTAGCGATGACCTCACCTTCAACCAACTGGATTGGTCTAGGCTAGACAATCACCGGCCGCAAACCCAGGAGTCTCTGGAATTCATGTCGGCAAAATCCAATGTCACGGCATTCCTTTTTGTAGTTCCAATGGTCATATTTCTGGCTGTCAGTCTGGCATCCGGGTGTCTGGTCCATTGTTTCGCTACTATATAACACGAAATTCTAGACATCCATACATTCTAGACACGAAATTCTAGAGGAAAACAATCCCTTTGTATCCACACAAGCGTAGTTCATTTCTCAAAACAAATTTCTTTAATGTCGACACACCGCTAAATCACGCCGTTACACCCCATGCATCATACATTAATCATAAGGTTAGAGACAAAATATTTGAGCTAGTACCTAATAATTGATATAAGTTAATCCAGTAGCATTTGATCTCAATCAGCTAATAGTTCTACTGTAATCGCACATAATTGGTACAATTCCCCTAGACATACCGAAAATGGAGGGATATGACTTTTGTAACAAAATGTATGTACCCCAAACAAACCAGTGGGACTAACTAGATATTGAGCAAGTAGCCTAATAGGTGCTATAAGTAAATCCAGTAGCATTAGATCCCAATCGATCAGGTAGTTCATTTGTAATCGTATTTATTTGCGATCCTTGGTGTCTTAATTAACAAAAATGTTTTATGGGTGTTTTAACCCCTAATACATTTTTGTTAATTAAGACACCAAATTTTATTTTTGTGTACAGAAACAATTATTACGATGAGTGGTTTCTGGAAAACAAAATGTATCTCATTTAACTTCCCCGTACAATTACGCACAGTATTAATTAAGAACATATATTTTTATATTTTTCGATTTTGATTATATTTTCTTTGTAAAATTGCAATTTACTTCTTCCTAGGTGTAGAAGAAAGAAAATCAAATGTTAAAAAACATTCTATTTAAAATTTCCTATCGGATATGGCTAATGACACATTTTGCGAAAACCTTTAAAATCTAACACATCTATTGAAGCATTCATTCTCTGGAGTTAATAGGGAATTTAACAGGATATTTCCTTAGACTTTTCTGTAATGAGATGTTTTTAAAATTAAATTGGGATTCAAAACTTTTCTAGTAATGGTGTAATTATAATAATTAACTAATTATTTTATTCCTCGCAAAAACGGCTTTCTTTTCCTTTAGAATAAAATTAACATTATTCGCACACCAAAGCCATAATGAAGGGAAATTTTTAAGAATTTCGCATTCTTTGTTTTATTTTCTAAAGATGGCTAAATTTTCAACTCAACTTTGTTAAAAATAAATGATCAGTTTAGCTTAAAAATGCTTCTCGGAGTTAAAAAAAAAACTTCCTAATAAAGGAGAAACGAGATCAGATTCAATTATCACTTAAAACTCATGTTTTATGTTTTATTAATTGTTGAGAAAAACTTTATAAGTGTATTAAGTGAATAAATGGTTTTCTTTCACCTAAAAGAAGCTGAACTGTTAATAAATTCTTCATTAATTTCAAATATATTTCATTAATATCTGCCCCCATAACTTTAGTGCGTTAATCTCCCAGACTTGAAACGCAAATCAAGCAGCAGGGAATTTTTCCCCTCTAACATATTCCCTGTTCTCCCTACAACAATTTTTTTTCATCTGCTCTTCATTTCCAATAAAATCTTTTCTTTCATTTATAACCAAAAATGCCGGAAAAGGGATTTTTTTCCTCTTCTTCCTTTAGCAAATTTTTAAGAGATTTATATAATTCAAATAACGGTTTTCAATTAAGGCTGCAAAATTTTAATTCCACCGCTCGTGTAGGCCTCTGCATTTTCCCGGAGAAAAGGAGGATAGTGTGTTTTTTTCCACATCCCTTGTGTTCACCCTCAAAGGGATGTTATTAATTAGCCGTTTTAAATAATTAGCGTGTTTATTCATTTGGAAAGCAATTAGCGGGAAACCTTCTTAATTCGTAATTAACAAACTTGGCGATATATATTTTTTGTACAATTTTTCTCTGAAATAGAAGGTTTACGCCGCAGTTAGGGAAAAAAATAAATTATAATTCAATGTCTATTAAAATCTCATCGTATAGCAATGACGGTGCTTGATTCTAGATGAATATTTTATTCTCCGGGAGAGAATTTTTTGGGCGTTTTTTCTATTTCAAATCCCAAGGTTTTATCGATTTTAATAAATAATAATGCAATCCTTCCTCTTTAACATGTCCCCCAGGCGTAATTTGAATAGGCGTCTGAGACAGAATTGAGCATTTAAAAGCCGAACGGAGAATTAAGCAATGCATGTTTTTTATAAGCTTCCTTCTTAATTTTATTCGAATATGAGCACATTAGTATTTTAAAAGACATTAGCATCAAGTCACAGAAAAAAAAATATCCGAGCTTTTTCCAGTCTCTATTCTGCGCAGGTCAACTGATTCCTCTATGAAGCTCTAATGAATATTAAAGTGATCTCAAACAACGTTTCTGCCCTTTTTGATAAGAGCTATGCGCTATTCATAATATGCATACCTACTTCCCACTTTTCCAGTTTCTACTTTTAAGCAAGGCAATGGCTTCCCTATAGAAATTCACATTAAGTTACAGTAAGTTACATATGAAGTTATATTGAATATTAAAGGTATCTAAAGGGACGTTTCTTTCCTTTATGATAAGTATTACATACTGTTCATAAAATGCATACCTACTTCCCACCTTTCTAGTTACATAAATCTATGAAGTTATACTGAATATTAAAGATGTCTAAAGGAAGGTTTCTTTTCTTTATAATAAGAATTACATACTGTTCATAAAATGCATACACACTTCCCAATTTCCTAGTTTCTACTTTACGCAAGGTAAAGGCTTTCCTATAGAAATTCTCCTAAGGTTACATAAATCTATGAAGTTATATTGAATATTAAAGGTATCTAATGGAACCTTTCTTTTCTTTGGAATAAGTATTGTATACTGTTCATAATATGCATACACACTTCCCAATTTCCTAGTTTCTACTTTACGCAAGGTAAAGGCTTTCCTATAGAAATTCTCCTAAGGTTACATAAATCTATGAAGTTATATTGAATATTAAAGGTATCTACAGGAAAGTTTCTTTAGTTTATGATAATAATTATATACTATTTATAATATGCATAATTTGCACTTTTTTTAGTTTTTACTTTACTCAGGGTTAAAACATTCATATAGAAATTCTCCTAAGGTTACATAAATCTATGAAGTTATATTGAATATTAAAGGTATCTAATGGAACCTTTCTTTTCTTTATAATAAGAATTACATACTGTTCATAAAATGCATACACACTTCCCAATTTCCTAGTTTCTACTTTACGTAAGGTAAAGGCTTTCCTATAGAAATTCTCATAAGGTTACATAAATCTATGAAGTTATATTGAATATTAAAGGTATCTAATGGAACCTTTCTTTTCTTTGGAATAAGTATTGTATACTGTTCATAATATGCATAGCCACTTCCCAACTTTTCTAATTTCTACTTTACGCAAGGTAAAGGCTTTCCTATAGAAATTCAAATAAGAATAGATAAATCTATGAGGTTATATAGAATATTAAAGGTATGTAAACAAACGATTCTTTTCTTTATAATAAGTATTATATACTGTTTATAATATGCACACTCACTTCCCACTTTTCTAGTTTCTATTTTACGCAAGGTAAATGCTTTCCTACAAAAATTCACATTATTTTACATAAATCTATGAAGTTATATTGAATATTAAATGTATATAAATAAACTTTTCTTTTCTTCCTAGTAAGTATTATATAGTGTTCATAATAGGCATACTCACTTCCCACTTTTTTAGTTTCTACTTTACGCAAGGTAAAGGCTTTCCTATAGAAATTCACATTAGGTTACATAAATCTATGAAGTTATATTGAATATTAAAGGTATTGAAAGGAACGTTTCTTTTCTGTATCATAAGAATTATATAATGTTCATAATGCGCATACTTACTTCCCACTGTTTTAGTTTCTACTTTACGCAAAGTAAAGGCTTTCCTATAGAAATTCACTAATGTTACATAAATCTATTAAGTATATTCAATATTAAAGGTATCTAAAAGAACTTTTCTTTTTTTACTAAGAATTATGTACTGTTCGTAATATACATACTCACTTCCCACTTTTTTATTTTCTACTTTAAGCAAGGTAAATGCTTTCTTATAGAAATTCTCATAAGGTTACATAAATCTATGAAGTTATATCGAATATTAAAGGTATCTAAAGGAACGTTTCTTTTCATTATTATAAGAATTATATATTGTTCACAATATGCATGCTTATTTCCCATTTTTTTTAGTTTCTACTTTACGCAATATAAAGACTTTCCTACAGAATTTCTGCTAAGGACAATTAAATCTTCAACGAAGCTCTAAAGAATATTAAAATAATTTAGTGAAACTAATTTTTAATTTATGTGGAGAACTATATGTTGTTAATAATATGCATCCAAACCTTTTTAGTTTATACAATATGTAAAGTCTAGGTTTTCCTACAGAAATTTACCTAAGCTCACTTTAATCTTCTACCAAGCTCTAATAAATATTAAAAGGATCTAAAGCAATCATTCTTCACATTCTGATACAAACTATGTGCTGTTCATAACACACATGAAACTTTCCTAGTCTATACAGTGCGTAATTAAGATAATGGTTTTCCTATAGAAATTCACAAAGGTCAGATAAATCTGATCATCTGTAAGGGATACCGAAGTGATCTTAAGTAGTCTTGGATACCTCGGGACCAAATAAAAATGCATGTCAGGTGGGCAGACAGCACTGTACGTGTATATATTTCAAATATATACGATATATATATATATAATATATATATATATATATATATATATATATATGTATGTATGTATGTATATATATATACATATATATATATATATATATATATATATATATATATATACATATATATATATATTTATATATATATATTTATATATATTTATATATATATATATATATATATATATATATATATATATATATATATATATATATAATATATATTTATATATATATATAAATATATATATATATACATATATATATATATATAATACATATATATATATATATATATATATATAAATATATATATATGTAATACATCAATATTATTTCCCTTTAATATCTTTTAAAAATTATCCTCTCTTTTTTCAATTCTATTTTCCCGTCCACAAAATATCATAATTAAAGGAGTGTCATCGACTTAAAATTCTTCCAACCCATTTTCCAAAACTTTATCTGCAATAGATGCACATATTCTGCCCACTCTCCATATTTTCCAGCTGTCCCCAGTTTACTTTTCAATGATCTAAGTTCCCTTTTCTTGTTAATAACGCCTACTAAGCTGCTTTCTTTGGGAAAGATTTCGTCTCCGTCTCGCTCTGGGGTCCAACCCTGTTCCAGCACGTGTTTCGATGTTCATTTTATCTTCTGCCTTTGACTGTGAAATACATGTCATTCTCTTAACTAAAATAAAAACTTAAGTTCGTCTTGAACTTGTGTGCCGCTCTCTTCAATGTGAAAAGACTGTAACATATTCAATTAGTCTAGATTTCCCTAGGCGTCTCCTTGCCCAGTATCCCAAGCAAGTAAAACAATAGGAGCTACAATTCTATTGTGACCGGTGAATTAATTTAAGCCTTGGTTACACACATATATACGTATGTATTGTTGTTATTGACTCATGCCACTATGCTTGGACAAACCAAGCACGATTAAGTCAGAGGCTACTCGTTTTAAGGCAAAGAAGTGCGCCTTTCATTTTTAACACATTGTGTGTGGGTATATTTCGCAGCGGAATTGTACCGGGGCGGGCGATTTGCGAGTAAAATTTATTATTCAGTTAAATCTCAATAGATCGAAAATTATCTAATTTTTTAACCAACTTTTCGTATTTTATATTGAAATATATAAACAAATATATAAATAGAAATATATAAAAAACAACCATAAGATTTTTGTAAACAAAAATATATTTTTAGTGGATAAATTTATAATAGTATCGTAAATATGAAAAATCAAAGAGAAATAGTAGCATATAGTTTTAATTATTTCCCCTTTCTGTGGTTCCGCATTGACTGATGTAAAAATTAGTTTTTATTTGTCTAAATTTTTCCAGAATCTATGTAGTAGACAAGAACATTCGGCTTCGTTTTCTGTATAAACCGTTATTTTTGTACCCACAAACAAACCATGTTGTTATATTAACCCGTACTAGTACGTGAACTGCCCTCAATTAACCAACGTCCGTTAACGTACTAGTCCGTGTACCACATACAATATATTAACGAGCGCCACAAGGGTGAAAGTATGACTTATGTTCAAGTGAGTCCTCGTAATTTAGAAGCAGGGATCAAGCAAAAGACCCATAGGCTGGACCTGCCACCTCCAGAGGTATTGATTTAAAACTTAGAGGACATTGTGACTACAACCATATTTTACTTGCCCCAGTCACCTTTAACGAACACGGCGGATGTTTGGCCGGTTCGGGATCCGAACCCACAATCCTCTAGTTACGAGAGCGTTGCCTTTGCCAACTGAACTACCACGGCTCATATATATGAGTGTGTGTATGCATATATGACTATTTGGCTGTTAGGACATCACATGGCTTATCATTAACCCTTTGAATCTGAAATTCAATCATCACTTAAGTTATGAACAGGTTTTAATTAATTAGAACTAAACGTAGTAGTCCAGTATAAATAGTATTAGGTAGAAATTTTACATCTAATAGAGGGATAATGCCAAAAGCAAGCTTGTTGAAATTAAACTCAAAACAAATTTTATTCTATTACAGATAAATCACTACTTCTGAAACGATCAATATGATATTCTGTGAAAATTACCGTTAGAAAGTATTAATATATCTCTCTTACTCTACTGAGCTGTAATATTAACTTTTTTGTTGAACTTATGTCTCAGTTATTATGTCTTCATAAATTCTTTTGCAACTACATAGACAAAATTTAAGTTATACGCAACAAGAGAAGCTTCAATTATTTAAAATGAACAGCTTGTTTTAGAATAACAGACAATTTACATCATAAACACCAAAATAAAAATGAGATCTTTTCTGAAAGTCATGTTTCGTCTCCTTAATAGTGATATATTTTTGTATAGTTTTAATGGAATACTTAAAAATGACATAAAGCTTAGTAATAACTTACGTGAAAACAAGTTCGATTTTAATATCTATGCAGGAAATATCTGCTTGTGTGGGATGTTCATTAATGGAAAAGTTTTAATCCTCAACTTTTTCATAGCTTCAATTTTCCTAAAAGGCAATTCACTTCTTTGGCACATTCTATTTTCTATCTTCCTGTAATCCTTTACAAAGAGGATATGCAATTTCACTTGAAATTTAAAATAAAAATAGGATAAAAATTGTGGAAACTTGACACAGTAGTTTTTCTTAGCACCTTTAGCTGGGGGCACCTCATTTTTTTTATATTATTTACCCAGAGATCCCATAAATGAGTTTCTAAAGTTACAAATATGCGAGTTGGTGCTTCAGAATTTCTGTGAAAGTATTAAGCTTAAGAAAATTAGCTGTCATTGTGATTTTGCCATCGCCGTGTGTGAGTTCATTTAACTTTGTTCAAATACTGCCTCCAAATACTGATTGAATTTCCCTTTTCGGGGTGAAATTTTGAAATAAAACTTCGCATTAGTTGCAACTTTCAATCACGTGTCAGCAGTAATGATTATATTTTCCTGATTTTTTTCCCCATCGCTTTCTAATTTCCAGAACCTATCTTCAGAGTGCAATAAGCTTATATGCTATGCAATGTAATCATTTTGCCCATTAAAAAAGTTTTTTTTAAATTCAAATAACTTCCCATTTAAAATATAATACTTACGTTTTAATTTGAAAGAAGCAGCTCAAAGATTTCGCATTTCAATCATGAAATGGTATTTTGTCTGGATTAAAATTTTAAAACATGTTAAATTCATGGTAATTTTTTAAATTTTCGATTCTTAACGATATTTTTATAATTAATACAAATGACTCTGTTATATGGAACATATATAACACAAAAATCTATTTTAAAGAGTTTTTAATTCAAATACGAGACTCTGTGATAAAATTTAAATCATCCAACAATATATCTTAAAAACGTTCTAATTGTAGAACATACTAACCAATTTTGTTGAATTATTTCATTTTATCTTTAAAATTGATATAGAAACAAAACTGGGTATCGGTTTTACATCACGTAAATTACTTTTTATATAAGACAAATATTTAAAATTGCAAAATGGTTTAGTGACTATTTTCGCCATTTTAAGGTATTAAATCTTCTGTAAATGAAAGATATACTATGATATTTTCAAAAGCATACCCTGTTTAATTAAAGATCTCCAATTGAGAATCTCCAAATATCTGAACAAAAAATACCCAAAATAAATGCATCTAAAGCATTTCGAAATAACTAATTCAATACAAAAATCATCGAAGACAAATATTTAAATTACAAAATGGTATAGTAACTGTTTTCGCCATTTTAAAGTACTAAATCCTCTGTAACTCGAAATATTATGATATTTCAAAAGCATACATTGTTTAATTAAAGATTTCCAATTGAGAATCTCCAAACTTCTGAACAAAAAATACCCAAAATTAATGCACCTAAAACATTTTGAAATGGCTAATTCAATACAAAAATCATCGAATTGGATAATATTGTTTTTTAAAGATCAAAATAAGGGTTTAGGACAGAAACAGGTTTCAGTGCAGAAAAATAATCATGTTATTCGAAAAATGTCATTTCGTAATGAAGAGTAGACCTAACTTGATTAAGAACAAAATGTCATTTCACACTTTTGGTCAAAATATGTTATTTCTCACACCCTTTTCGACTGAAAAAGTTTTTCTCTTTGAAAACATGAAAATTTGTAAAATATATATTGTGAAAGTATGTAAACATGATTGCGTGCAAACTGTACAACCTGCATGCATGAAATTTGGTACAGGGTTTTATGGTAATAGTATGCGAAAATCCTTTAAACCACAGAATTTGCATTAGTTTACTTATTTTTTAAAGGATTAATGGTCTTTCAAAATTAATTTATTTTGTTTTGGACCAATTTGCTTGAATATATGGTAAGTTATTAACATTATAGTTACGTGAAAGCTTGTACAATGTTTCAAAGCAATTTCTTAACAATTTTGTAAGTTATTAATTATTAATTACTTAATAGTCTTATACAATAATACATAAGCATCGTTTTACATATAGTATAGTTATTTTTAGTCACATGACTTCTTTAAGTCTTTGAATAAAATAATTGTTATCGTACGTATTCACAGAAATTGTATTTAGAAAATAATTAAATTTAAGATATTCAATTTTTTTATACAAAATACGTATTCTTTAAATTTCTATAGGATGCATGTTTGTTCGAAGTATATTAATTTTATTAACTTTTACTTTATACTAAACAAACTACATTGTTGTTAATTTTCTAAAGTATATGGTGGTTAGAAATGCACTTGTAATGTTTTAAGTACTTATAAAGTTCACCATTTTGTATTGAAAATAATGTTTAAAATAGTTGTTAAGAATAGCCAAAGTTGATTCCTCGTTAACCCTAATTCTTAATCATTTTTTTTATCATTGAGATAGAAATATCGAATTTTCCAACAAAATTTGCCTTGATGAACATATAGCCTCAAAATTTTGCTGTTCTACAGTAAACAAGATGTTTCATGTGCTTTTTTACTGTAGCATTAAGGTAAAATATTTTAAGTTCTTACCATGTGTGAGATGTTTACGTCCTGCAACCTGTTAAATAATAAGACGAAAACTAGAAATGTTGAACATAAACTTATGTTTTCGTAATTCAATATATGAAATTTTTGTTATTTTCTTCCTGGTTTTTAAAAATTAGAAGGCCTTTATCAAATTTTATAGTCCTTCAGAAATGAGTCACCGTTTCCTAATGAGTAATTTAACTCATTGAGAAGAAGCATTGTTGGACACTTGTTTTCGAAAAGATATTCCCGAGTATTTTAGTCATAATAACTGCATTTATAAAATCTAATTTCATTTCAGATTTCATGTAAGTAAAGACCAATCCAGCAGTTTTGGTATATTTTTCTACATGAAATAACTCATTTACCTGGAATATTTTCATTTAAAAATTCAACACTGGTAAATGTTCTTAAATTTTTAAATTATTTTTGTCAGTGCTACCCAAAAGAAAAATATATTATTTTACTCCGCTGTTTAGCGTTTATCATACTATTTGTCTTCAAAACTGAAAATATTATTTACCAGTAAGTACCCATTTATATTTACATTTCTGCTACCTGTCTGTGGAAATTTTATCTTTATATTTTGTACTTTTTACAAAATTACATTTTAGAATTTTTGAGTTAGAAATGTCACCAGTATTTTAAAATTTCTCTTTTAAACTGTAAGTGTGTGAAATGTTTGTACTGAAAGATATAATTCCCTTTTTAAATAAAATAAATGTGCTGCTTTGATGTTATTTATTTAATTGTTTTTGTAATTCTTAAAAATCAATGTTGTTGTCAAAATACTTTTGGTTTTTATTTAGTTTTCATTTTTTGCATTCCAACTTTATAACTCTTAAAATAATTTATCAGAGTTTTAGCTAACCGAGATAAACAAAATTTTTCATATGAACTTCCATATATCTCCATATATATTTTTTGAATTAATCAAAATTATGCACTGAAGTATTTATTATTGTGATTTAACTAATAAACCAAATTGTTCGAATTTGAATTTTCAATTTATATAATTTTTTTTAAATGTAGAAGTTATGTTAATTTTTACCGTTTGATATAATCACATGACTTCAATTCGAAAATAAAGTTTAAATTATACCAGATTGTAAATGTTGACATTGAAATAATTTGAAAGTACATTAGTTATTGAAATTCTCACATTGTGAAATTAATGTTAATTTTAGTAGTCAGGAATCATTCCTCCCCAAACTACTTCATTAAATAAAATAAATTTACTGCTTTAACTTTATTTATGTATTTATTATTATTACTATTTTTATAATTCTTAAAAGTCAATATTGTCACGAAAGTACTTCTAGTTTTTATCTATTTATTTTATTTTTAATTTTGCATTCTAACTTTATAACTCTTAAAATATTTTATAATAGTTTTAGCTATCAGTGATATACAAAATTTTTCATATGAACTTCCATAGATCTCCATATATGTTATGCATTAATCAAAATTATGCACTGAATTATTTATTATTGTGATTTAATTGATAACCCAAATTGTTTGAAATTAATTTTTTTCATTTATTTATTATTTTTTTCAAATGTAGAAGTTATTTTAATTTATACCGTTTGATATAATCACATGAGTTCAGTTCGAAAATAAACTTTAAATTAGAATATATTGTAAATGTTGACACAAAAAAGAAGCTTTTGAAAGTACATTAACTGTTGAAATCTCCCATTGTGAAATTAATGTTAATTTTTGTAGTCAGGAGTTATTCTCCCCCCCCTCTAAAAAACTACGTCATTAAGTAAAATAAATGTAGTGATTTAACTTTATTTATTTATTTATTATTATTATTGTAATTCTTAAAAGTCAATATTGTTGCGAAAGTACTTCTGGTTTTTATCTATTTATTTATTTTTTTAATTTTGCATTATAACTTTATAACTCTTAAAATAATTTATCATAGTTTTATATAACAGCGATAAACAAAAATTTTCATATGAACTTCCATAGATCACCATATATGTTTTGCATTAATCAAAATTATGCACTGAAGTATTTATTATTGTGATTTATTAATAAACCAAATTATTTGAAATCACAATTTCAATTTATATATATATATTTTTTAAATGTAGAAGTTATGTTAATATTTACCATTTCATATAATCACATGAGTTTTTTTTTTCGAAAATTAAGTTTAAATTATACCAGATTGTAAATGTTGATACAGAAATAAAGAGCATTAATTGTTGACAAAAGATCATTAACAGCGATAAACAAAAATTTTCATATGAACTTCCATAGATCACCATATATGTTTTGCATTAATCAAAATTATGCACTGAAGTATTTATTATTGTGATTTATTAATAAACCAAATTAATAAACCAAATTGTTTGAAATTACATTTTTAATATATATTTTTTTTTCAAATGTAGAAATTATTTTATTTTTTACCTTTTGATATAATCACATGAGTTCACTTCGAAAATAAAGTTTAAATTACACTATATTGTAAATGTTGACACAAAAAAAGAAGCCTTTGAAAGTACATTAACTGTTGAAATTCTCCCATTGCGAAATTAATGTTAATTTTTGTAGTCAGGAGTTATTCTCCCCCCCCCCTAAAAAACTACGTCATTAAATAAAATAAATGTAGTGATTTAACTTTATTTATTTATTTATTTATTATTATTGTAATTCTTAAAATCAATATTGTTGTGAAAGTACTTCTGGTTTTCATTTATTTATTTATTTATTTTAATTTTGCATTCTAACTTTATAACTCTTAATAATTTATCATAGTTTTAGCTAACCATGATAAACAAAATTTTTCATATGAACTTCCATAGATCCCCATATATGTTTTGCATTAATCAAAATTATGCACTAAAGTATTTATTACTGTAATTTAATTGATACACCAAATTGTTTGAAATTAAATTTTTAATTTATATATTTTTTTCAAATGTAGAAGTTATGTTAATTTTTACCGTTTGATATAATCACATGAGTTCACTTCAAAAATAAAGTTTAAATTATAACAGATTGTAAATGTTGATACAGAAAAAAAGGAGCTTTTAAAAATACATTAATTGTTGAAATTCTTACATTGTGAAATTAATGTTAATTTTTGTAGTCAGGAGTCATTCCTTCCCCCTCCCCTAAAAAAACTACGTCATTAAATAAAATAAATGTTCTGCTTTAACTTTATCTATTTTTTTATTTATTTATTTTTATTATTATAATTATTAAAAATCAATATTGTCACGAAAGTACTTCTGGTTTTTATTAATCTTTTTATTTTTTAAATTTTGCATTCTAGCTTTATAACTTTTAAAATAATTTATCAATTTTAGCTAAACGTGATAAACAAAATTTTTCATTTGAACTTCGATAGATCTCCATATATGTTTTGCATTAATCAAAAAATTATGCACTCAAATATTTATTATTGTGATTTAATTGATAAACCAAATTGTTTGAAATCACATTTTTAATTTATATATATATATATATATTTAAATGTAGAAGTTATTTTAATTTATACCGTTTGATATAATCACATGAGTTCACTTCAAAAATAAAGTTTAAATTATAATAGATTGTAAATGTTGATACAAAAAAAGGAGCTTTTAAAAATACACTAATTGTTGAAATTCTCACATTGTGAAATTAATGTTGATTTTTGTAGTCAGTAGTCATTCATTCCACCACCCCCTAAAAAAACTACGTCAAAAGTGAAGCTTAAATAGTTTTTAACTATGAAAAATTTGAACAGCAATATGGAGATACTGTAAAATGTATTTTTGACACAGTAAAACACAGCAACACAGTGTTTGACACAGTTTTAGCTAACTGTAATAAACAAATTTTTTCATATGAACTTCTATAGATCCCCATATATGTTTTGCATTAATCAAAATTATGCACTGAAGTATTTATTATCGTTATTTAATTAGTAAACTAAATTGTTTGAAATTACATTGATGTTTTTAATCTATGCATTTTTTTTCAATTATAGAAGTTGTGTTAATATTTGCCGTTTGATGTAAACACTTCAAAAATAAAGTTTAAATTACATCAGATTGTAAATATTGACACAAAAAAGAAGCTTTTGAAAGTACATTAACTGTTGAAATTCTCACATTGTGAAATTAATGTTAATTTTTGTAGTAAGGAGTCATCCCCCTACCCTAAAAATACTACGTCAAAGTGAAGCTTAAATACTTGTTAGCTATGAAAATTTTAAAAAGTAATATGGAGATACTGTAAAGTATGTATTTGACACAGTAAAACACAGTGACACAGTTTTTGACACAGTTTTAGCTAACCGTAATAAACAAAATTTTTCACATGAACTTCCACAGATCTCCATATATGTTTTGCATTAATCAAAATTATACACTGAAGTATTTATTATTGTGATTTAATTGGTAAACCAAATTGTTTGAAATTACATTGATGTTATTAATTTATACAATTTTTTCAATTATAGATGTTGTGTTAATATTTGCCGTTTGTTGTAATCACTTCAAAAATAAAGTTTAAATTACATCAGATTGTAAATGTTGACACAAAAAAGAGCTTTTGAAAGTACATTAACTGTTGAAATTCTCACATTGTGAAATTAATGTTAATTTTTGTAGTCAGGAGTCATCCCCCTTCCCTAAAAATACTACGTCAAAGTGAAGCTTAAATATTTGTTAGCTATGAAAAATTTAAAAAGTAATATGGAGATACTGTAAAGTGTATTTTTGACACAGTAACACAGTTTTTTGACACAGTTTCAGCTAACCCTGATAAACAAATTTTTTCATATGAACTTCCATATATTCCCATATATGTTTTGCATTAATCAAAATTATGCACTGAAGTATTTATTATTAGGATTTAATTGATAAACCAAATTGTTTGAAATTACATTTTTAATTTATAGATATTTTTTTCAAATATAGAGGTCATTTTAAGTTTTACCATTTCATATAATCACATGAGTTTTTTTTTTCGAAAATTAAGTTTAAATTATACCAGATTGTAAATGTTGATACAGAAATAAAGGAGCATTTGAAAGTACATTAATAATTGAAATTCTCACATTGTGAAATTAATGTTAATTTTTGTAGTCAGGAGTCATTCCTTCCCTCTCCTAAAAAAACTACGTCAAAAGTGAAGCTTAAATATTTGTTAGCTATGAAAAATTTAACAGTAATATGGAGATACTGTAAAATGTATTTTTGACACAGTAAAACACAGTGACACAGGTTTTTGATTTACCTAACCGTGACCGTTAGTTTAAAATGGTTAGGTAACAGTTTTACCTAACCGTGATAAACAAAATGTTTTATATGAGGGGGGGGGGGGGGGGGGGGGGGGGGGGGGTGGGGGGCGGGGATTCAACAGATCTCCATATATGTTTTGCATTAATCAAAATTATGCATTGAAGTATTTATTATGGTGATTTAATTGGTAAACCAAATTGTTTGCAATTACATTGATGTTTTTAATCTATACATTTTTTCAATTATAGAAGTTGTGTCAATATTTGCCATTTGATATAATCCATGAGTTCACTTAAAAAATAAAGCTTAAATTACACCAGATTGTAAATGTTGACACAAAAAAAGAAGCATTTGAAAGCAGATTAATTGTTGAAATTCTCACATTGTGAAATTAATGATAATTTTTGTAGTCAGGAGTCATTCCTATAGCTCCCCTTAAAAAAACTACGTCAAAAGTGCAGCTTAAATATTTGTTAGGTATGAAAAATTTAAACAGTAATATGGAGATACTGTAAAGTGGATTTTTGATCAGTAAAACACAGTCACACAGGTTTATAACATAGTTTTAGCTAACCGTGTTAAACAAAAAATTTTTAATATGAACTTCCATAGATCCCCATATATATTTTGAATTAATCAAAATTATGCACTGAAGTATTTATTATTGGGATTTAATTGGTAAACCAAATTGATTGAAATTACATTGATGTTATTAATTTATACAATTTTTTCAATTATATAAGTTGTGTTAATAATTGCCGTTTGATGTAATCACATGAGTTCACTTCGAAAATAAAGTTTAAATTATACCAGATTGGAAATGTTGATACTGCAAGAAAAGGGGCATTTGAAAGTACATTAATTGTTGAAATTCCTGCAATGTTAAATTAATGTTAGCTTTTAGTAGTCAGTATAGTAACTTTTAGCAGTCTTTCTATCCCCTCCCCCCCAAAAAAAAATCGTCAAAAGTGAGGCTTAAATAGTTGTTAGCTATGAAAAATTTGAACAGTAATATGGAGGAGATACTGTAAAATATACTTTTGACACAGTAAAATAGTAAAATATGAACAAATATAAAATTATGCATATTAAGGAAGTCTTGAAAATGTAACTATTTTTCTTTGATTTATAAATAAAATTCAAATATATGAAG
The DNA here is from genome assembly GCA_032207245.1 of Pardosa pseudoannulata. Lineage (NCBI taxonomy): Eukaryota > Metazoa > Arthropoda > Arachnida > Araneae > Lycosidae > Pardosa > Pardosa pseudoannulata. The sequence continues at coordinate 85,372,928 of CM063510.1, read as the reverse complement.
CATTTTTTTCTGGGGATTTTGTGGAGGAGAATCAAAAGGCGAAAGTTATATGACTTTCAATAGAAAAATAATGAATAATGTGACATGAATTGTTTTTAAAATAAACTAATTAACATATTAAATGTAATGAAAGTGTAACGTATTTGACATTTAGAAAATATTTAGATTAGAACAACACTTTTGCGAATTCAGATGTATTTGATCTACTAATGTTTATTGAGTATACATTTCACTTGCTTCTAAATCTACCAAGAGCTTTAGGTGAGATTCCGCAAAAGTCCTAAAAGTTTGGACGATAGATTAGCAACAAAAAGATAGGGACCCTACATTTGTGGACATAAGCTTGTAAGGAAACCAAAATCGAAAAAAAAAAATTGGAAGGAAAAAATTGGCGCCCTATTGGCGCCACATTTCCACTCAACTGCAACCCTGTCAACCCGTGTGACAGGCGAAAATGTTCCCGATGCAAAACACCGGCGAACGGAGGAGTTAAAAGAAGCCGCCGATCTCCTCAACTCCTCTCTTCCGCCACGGAAGAGACAGGGCTTCGCGAAACGTTAAAATTCCATTTGGCCCGCTAGCGGTGAAACAGTGAATTCCATTAGGCTAATTACCATACAAAGAGCAATATCATGTACGTTCCGCGGCTGTCAGAGTCGGAGCCCATTGTTCGACACTGAATGCCCATTTGCGAGCCTTGTGCAGTGAGCGATCTTTGCGCCCGATGGGGATTATATTCAACTACTGCGGGAATTTTTCGCCGAGCCGCGATTTCGGCCATTTGTGAGGCGGCGAAAAAAGCTTTAAAGGCGTCGGACGTCTTTTTTTTTCTTTTGTTTATTTTTATCGAAGATTCGTGATTGTGATTATAGAAAGTAGCCCCACTTGAGGCGCTGAAGGATTCGCTTCTTTACTTGCTTCTTTTTGAGATTTGGCTTAGTGTATTCTCTTGCTTTCTTCAAATTTAGTTAGTTGTTTCGCGAAGGGATTTTTTTTTCCTGTTTCCTGAACAACCTTTGAAAATTAATGGTTGACAAGCCGGATCAGAGGACCTAAAAAGCTTTTCATCTGTCGAATCAGGATCCCATGATACACCAGGTTGCCATAAATAACTTATGCCGGTGGCATAGAGTAATGTTTAACATGCGTGTAAAATATTTTCTCTGACATACATTCCTCATATGATGTATACAAGACATTGATTCTAATTCAGGGAAAATTTTTGTGTTCCATAAATTTGCCCCTTTTATACTAGAAAACAAAAAGTTTTTTTTTTTAAGAAAACTATGTCTTGTTTTGACACTAATTAGGTAACATTTTGAAAGTATTGAAATTGATACTTGCTTGTTAATTTCAAAATATGTTTTTCAAAGAGGTATATTTTGTTTCGACGCTGTTTACACATTTTCCCTCTAATCATTTCGTTTATTTTTCTTCATTTTTAAAGAAACATTAATTATATACGAGGCAACAATACCAAATTCAATATTATTGAACATTTAATGTAAAATTGAGATTTTACAACCAAGATTAAGTGAAGGATATAAGATAAATTATCCATGTTTTGAGAAAGGGAAGTCAAATCTTCCTAATATGGCTTTTATCGCTGAAATAATAAAACAAAAATATATACGGGCAGCAGATTTTAAAGACTAATAATTAGTAAAATGTAAAAGAAAATTCATGTAATAAACAATGATGTTTTAAATTTATAAATAATAATATACAAAGAATTTGTTTAGCTACTAAAGATTTATGAAACACGTTATGATTGCAAAACCAATTCCAAACTGTATAAGATATACATACATCTTCAATAGCAATCATTTAAATATATTTTAAACATATTTTATGTTTTATAACAACATAAATCCGATCTTATATCCAGTTATATACATATCAGTCTACGTATGTAACACTTTAACTGAAATATTCTCTCATGACTATGGGCTGGTAAAATGCTTTGCAGACTACCATTATTTGGAAACCATTTCTACTTTATATAATATGCATAAAAATTTTAGAATCATTGTTTGAGAACATTTTATATGATCTACCATCTGCTGGGCTCATTTCCAATTATGCGCATCATATCAGGGCATACTTTCGAGAAATTGTGGGTCTCTTTCTCTCATTCATGACAGTACAACTTACGTTTTAAATTCAAGTACTGTTTGTTAGAATTGTGATTACTTACTAAATTTAAATTTTAAAAAATGTAAGAATAAAAAATAACCCAGAGAATTTAATCTTGAATTTGATTAATCAGTACTGAGTAATGCAAATTATATGTATTCAGCACTCAAATAGCAAACAAATTAAAAATTTTGATGTATACGATATATGATTAAGCTATATCAGAATAACTGAGTTAACGGCTAACAAAAAAATTTATTGTTTAGTTTTTTTTACAAAATTGATAATTGATAATAGTATGAAGATAAAGCTGAGACGTTATTTTACATATTTTGACTTATATGATTTAATATATTGCTAAATAATTAGTTTAATTACTTTCATCATAAAACATATTTTTTTTTCAAGCTGGGAAACATAATATCTTCTAAAGGCTTTTAAAGAAAACAAATACGGTTTAAAAAACCTATTGTTAATTTTCAGATGTTTGCTTTTCCATTAATAACAAATACATAATAAGTTACATTGGTTTTATAGAAGGATACTGTCATTCTATAAAACCATGGTGCTGTCAAAGAATGAAATCAACATCATGTTATATAAAACAGTTTGTAGAATTGGTCAACCATTGAACAAGTTTGAAGTCCTGTCCTTCTTTCTCAGACAGTTACTATACTATAAATGCATCTTCAAATAAATAAAAGAACTGCTATTCAAGGCTATGTTTATTAATGTGTTTTTGTTTGAATAAGTGTTTCCTCCAATGATTAAATATGGAATCGCAGATAAAAAGTGTCCCCTTGATAAGAAAACTTGGAATTTAATGTAATCGAAAATATTGAATACATGAGTATTTAGATGAATGGTTTAATGATTTAAATCGTTTAATTTATTTAATGCTCTAAAAAAAGCTTTTTTCACTTGATATTGCAATGTCTGAACCTCTATTTTGCTTACATTTCCATAAGTTTCTTTTTATATCTTTTATAGATAATCTATTCGAAGTGGTACCAAAAAAGGGGATGGTAAAAAGTCAGATTATTTTAGTGTATTCTCTATATGAGTCAGTAGATTCATCCTATTTGTGTTACAAGAGCACTGGATTTTCTAAAACTCATCAACTTAGATTCTTTTCGGTGCTACTCAGTTTCTTTGATAGCTTCCAAATATTGAATACTTTTACCTTTGAAGTTCATATTCATTTTTCAGAGCAATTGCATGCTCAAGAGAATTGAGTGATGAAGATATTTAAGCACATCTCAATTTAATAGCAACTCATTGCTGAAATAATAACAAAGACAACACTGAACAAAGTGAAGAAGAACGCTGTCTTGAAGCAGGATAAACGGATCAGCAAAAGACCAAAATTCTGTCATTTTCTGCACCTCATTCTCCCTTAAAAACGTGTCAAAATCCATAAATAATAATATTGACTGATTGTCTGATCAGAAAATATATATTCTTTGTTCCCAAGGGCCTTAAAATGAAAAAATTCAATGAGAGCATAAGCATTTGAAAGTGTCCTTATCTCTTATAAACATTGTTTAATCCATTGACCTTCATATGCCTGACTGAGCTTTGTGGGATCCTCAATTGCAGTTTTCTTCTGCAGAGCAGAAAGGAATTTTTTTAATACATGCATTATATTTAATGATTTGAAATCACGATATGAAGGAGAAAAATCAAAAGTGGCTTTAGGAAAAGAAAATTGAGCCTCAATTGTTGTAATAAGCAAAATGAGTTTCATCATATTGATTTGTGTATCATTTAGTAAAAATATAAGAAATAACACTCCGTGTAACGTATGGGTGGTACTACAACAACAGTGCAATTACTTTTGGGTAACACCCCTCGTATGGATATATACAGCAGATTGTTATATATCTCCACCTTATGGGTGGTTCTACAACACCATTGTAGTTACTTTTGGGTAACCCCCTCGTATGGAGATAGATAACAATCTGCTATATATAATGCTACTCCTGTCATTTAGATGGTTGGAGTACACTTGACTTAGTAGTAGCCCCACCTACTTCACCAAACTTGTGATATTCAAATAAATCGGTGTTATTACACATTGTTTATGATATGTACTATTTTTAAAAAAATTAGGTACGTAGGATTCATAATCATTGTGTATTAATCTCTCTACCTGCTCCTCAGAAAATATTATAGTGGACATCACTTAATGTGATCAGTTTCGGACATCGTGTTTTGATAACAATAACAGATTGATAACAAAAAATGATATGCAAAATTAGATTCCCCCCCCTTTTTAATTCACACTTACTAAATTTCAAAACAAAATGAAAAAAACACACATATTATATTTATGCACTGTATATTATCTTTTGAAAAATATGAATTGTATACATAATTTAAAAAAAATTATCAATTGTTGTCTGTCTACAATTTTTTCTAAGAAGATCATTGATAAATTATTCGTAATCATAAATAACCTCTCATAACGATTTAAAATTTCGATCCTTGTTTTAATGATAAATCATTTCGCTTTCTGGTTTCTATATCGACAAGCTGCATGTAAGCGAGCAAGCCATAAAATGTGAATACACTCCTTCTCAGTTCCAATAATAATGTGTTGCCTTCAGCTTATCTGACATCCATTGACCACCAGCAGGGTGTGCGTATTTCTGAAAAACTCCAGAACCATGTAATACTCCACTCGTTTGTTCATTCCCCATTTCCCTAGTTTGAAGAGGATAATTTTCGGAAATTCAAACAACAGCAAAGGAAAAGAAAAGAATGGGTTAATTCTGAATACATTGTGAATATTCCTTTGCCAGTTAAAATGAGGTTCAAAAACTGATAACATTAACCGATGTAACGATCACATAAAGCGATAAATTTAACATACAAATGAATAGAGAAAATCGGGACTAAGTGATTTCGATAACAATAAGCGATTGATAACATTAACAGCGATGCAATTAAGCGGTGTCCACTGTATATACAAAAGGATCCTTGACATTTAGATATTATATGTTGTTTACTGCAGCTGCATCTACTGTTCTCAGCAAAAGAATAAATACTACATTATTTTTTTATGTTTACTTTATTCGTTGCTTTTTTTTTCTACTTCGTAACCATTTTAAGCTACATTAATAGACTTTACAACGAGTTTAACCCTTTAACGGACAGTGGTTTCGGAGCGAAACCACCTGTTAAATTCTTTCTCTGCTTTTGAAAGACATAAGATGGACTTTTAGGTTTTCTATGTTTATTCCATTTCCAACTCACAACACAGAGTATACAAGAGATCTATTCTTCGTTTGAAATACAAGTGGTTAAACTTACTTTACTTGGAAAAGTCAGTAATTGTCAGTAATTGTCAGTAAGTTGCTTTTGAAAGACATAAGATGGACTTTTAGGTTTTCTATGTTTATGCCATTTCCAACTCACAACAGAGAGTATACAAGAGATCTATTCTTCATTTGAAATACAAGTGGTTAAACTTACTTTACTTGGAAAAGTCAGTAATTGTCAGTAATTGTCAGTAAGTTGCTTTTGAAAGACATAAGATGGACTTTTAGGTTTTCTATGTTTATGCCATTTCCAACTCACAACACAGAGTATAAAAGAGATCTATTCTTCGTTTGAAATACAAGTGGTTAAACTTACTTTACTTGGAAAAGTCAGTAATTGTCAGTAATTGTCAGTAAGTTGCTTTTGAAAGACATAAGATGGACTTTTAGGTTTTCTATGTTTATGCCATTTCCAACTCACAACAGAGAGTATACAAGAGATCTATTCTTCATTTGAAATACAAGTGGTTAAACTTACTTTACTTGGAAAAGTCAGTAATTGTCAGTAATTGTCAGTAAGTTGCTTTTGAAAGACATAAGATGGACTTTTAGGTTTTCTATGTTTATGCCATTTCCAACTCACAACACAGAGTATAGAAGAGATCTATTTTTCGTTTGAAATACAAGTGGTTAAACTTACTTTACTTGGAAAAGTCAGTAATATGATTTTTTTGCACTTAAAAACCCAAATAAATGTATATCCAAACAACACTTATAAATTGTTTAAGTTTGGTACATCTACTGTCTTTCAACACGAGGGTGAATAAGACCGAGACCTACAGCTTAAGGTCGATTCCAATTTCTACGAACATCCATACCTGCAGTGGGATTTTAACCTTGAATTCCTGTACCTAAAAGTAACGCTGTATTTTATATTCATCTTTCGACTATAAATTGGTTATTTTTTCTTTATCATACCCTTTTTGATAATAATCATTGTTCCCGCAGCATAACTAAACCTTTAAAAAAGCATTTTCACTCCGTACAAGGGGCTGGATTTTGCACTTTAACCACCTCTCAAATTCCACCCCCCCCTTTCAAAAAATGTAAAAAAAATATGCATTTACATTTATAAAGTTCATAGATACCATTTATAAAATAATTTCATTAAATCTCAAAGAATTTATAATAGTGACCTTAAAAGGATTTAAAATAAAACAGAAAGAAAAATATGTAATTAACATTTCCATGCAAATAACAATTTCATGAAATAAACTTAAAAGTTTACAAAACAAATACTTTTCTGTTAACACAAAACTTTTCATACCTCTATTATCTATCAAACCTAATGAATATTTTATTGAAAAAGACTGGAAATTCCATTTGTCCGATTATTTGAAAACACTAAAAATATCTATTGAATGCTAAAGTCTCAAAAATAAATTAATAAGCTAACTTCAATTCATTTTGTCTACAAATTTAAAAATCTTCATGTTTATTAACAAGATATAAATTAAAATTCTTATCCGTCTGTTTAATACAACAATAAATACGAATCATTAAACTGTTTAAAAAAGGATTCAGAGTAGAATAAAATCCATCTTTCACGGGAATTAAACAAATTAACTTTTATTTGCTTTCCTTTTCTATTCGATCTCTTTATTAAATAGGGAATAATAAAGTTTGCCAACAAAAAGTGCCAAAATACATATATTCAACGCATTACGACTTAATTTGAATGATTTTATCTCCTACATTAATTTCAATTGCTTCAGAGGAATTTTTCTAAAACGAGACTCGGTTTCAATTGTAAACACATCCTATTTTTCATTTAGTAAACCTTTTTACTTTACATCAGTATAATTATCAGATCAAACAACTTTTTTAATAGTTTATAAGACAAATTGGAATTTTACGTGTCATACAATTGATGATATGGCTCTGCAAAGCGTAACGGAATCTCAATTACGGTAATTATTTTACGTTTTCAATTGTTATAGAAAGTTTTAGAATCCTTAATTTCTGATAATAAGTTATTATTGTTTAGATTATTTCTTTTAAGCATTTTTTATACTTAAATATACGTAACTGTTGAGGCATGTGGAAAAGATTTGTTTATTTTAAGCCACACAAGTCACCTTCAGCAATTTTTTTAACTTATAAAAGTGTCCTGACACACAAATCTATAATTTTATAAATAAATTTTAAGTGTAATACTTTATTGAATTTAAACTTAAATATACTTAAATGTACTTAAATGTTGAGACATGTAGAAAAGAGTTTATTATTTTAAACAACAGAAGTCACTTTCTACATTTTTTTAAAACTTATAAAAGTGTTCTGACACACAAAACTATGATTTTAAAAATCAATTTATACTCTAATGTATTCTAGTTTGCTTTAGATGTGAAGAGGCGTTTACATGTGTTGTAAGAAATTACTTTACGTGTAACACTTTATTGAATTAAAACTTAAATATACGTAAATGTTGAGACAGGTCGAAAAGAATTGTATATTTTAAGCAACACAACTCACTTTCAGCAATTTTATTTAAACTTATAAACATGTCCTGATTTACAAACCTATTATTTTATAAATCAATCTATACTCTAATGTTTTCTAGTTTACTTTAGATATGAAGAGGTGTTTACATGTGTGGTAAAGGATTACTTTAAGTGTAATACTTTATTGAATTAAAACTTAAATATACGTAAATGTTGAGACATGTCGAAAAGAGTTGTTTATCATAAGCAACACAAGTCACTTTCAACATTTTTTTAAAAATTATAAAAGTTTCCTGAAGCACAAAACTATAATTTTATAAATAAATTTATAATTTAACTTATGCTAGTTTACTTTAGATGTGATGATGTATTTACAGGTGTTGTAAAAGATTACTTTACGTGTAACTAATTATTGAATCCGTTATTAAAGTTTTATTTTACTTTCCAGTAGTGGGTTGTAACGGAATGAAGCAATGAAACTACTGTTCATAATTTACTTTAAAATTTTGAAGGGCTTTTTGGTACAAAAAAAACTTAACTATCATTATTTATGCATATTTTATTATGACATTTTTTAAATGCATACTTATAGGAGATTGTTTTGAATATGGATGATTCTTCGAAACTTTCAAATGTTACCACATATAGTTTCTTTTTTTAGATTCAAACTAACATCTCTTTCCAAATATATTTTTTTCTTTTCATCTGATTTTTTTAGTTTGAAAATCTCCTAAAATTTATAATAAATGCTAACTTTAATACGAAGGATTGAATTATAATAATAAAAATAGCTGTAAATTACATAAATACTGCGTTTTACTCCCATTTCACCATGAATAGATCTTTTAAAGAAGCACAACATAATACAGTGGGGGTATAGACCATTATAAATTAATAGTTTTGCTGCTGCATGACGACAGAGAAATGACAACAAAATAAGAACGTGCTAAATATTTATTTTTACGCAATAGAATAGAATAAATATAAATTGACAGACAGTTGTGGTCTAAACAAAACAAGAACAACCAAAAAGACAATCTTACTAATGGTATTAGTATATTATGGAATTATGGAATTAGCCCAAAGTTTATTTAGATTACATTAAAAAGTAAATAAAAACTAAGAAAAATAAGAATTTTGTTCAGCCTGTTTCTCAGAACTTGGAAATGCTCTGTAATTTTCATGAAAATATTGATAATGTATGTAAATAAACCTTGTATTCATTTTCAGGAAAAAAGAAACAAAATTGAAGTAGATGCCTATTTTGAATGATTTTAAAAACAAATTTTTTCACTGTTTTTACTATCTTTGAAGTAGTATGCACAGACACTTTAGGTTCTTAAAACTCTCTTAGTCTGTCTTTGAAAGCATAAACATAATTTATTTTGAAACTTGGATATTAAAGGCATTCGGAAAGAATAAGCACTACATTAAGCAAAATACTTGGTTTTTGGTACAATATGAACAACAGTTTGGGGGTATTGGATGCATGTATTTTTTTCTTTTCTTTTGATTTTTTTAAATTTGAAAACCTCTCAAAGTTTATAATAAATTCTACCCGGTGATAATTGAATTATAGTAATAAAAAATAGCTAATGTATATAATTAATATTTAAATATTGCGTTTTGCTCCCATTTCACCATGGATAGATCTTTTAAAGAAGTACAACATATTACAGTGGGGGTATAGACGATTATAATTTATTAGATTTGCTACTGCTTGACGACAGAGAAATGACAACAAAATAAGAAGGTGCTAAATATTTATTTTTACGTAATAGAGCAGAATAAACATAAATTAACAGACAGTTGTGGTTTTAGCAAAACAAGACAATTTTATTAATGGTATTAGTATATTAAGGAATTATCTTACAAGTATTTAGTTTTTTATACAATACGAACAACAGTTTGGTGGGTAGGGCACTATAGTATAAAAAAGGTAAATAGCAGCAAATTATTAGCAACACTAGCAACCTATTCGTTTAACTTTCTCTAAACCTATTTCAAAACATTTTTTTTCTCTGATCCATCATATACCTATATTATGACAATAAATGGTGTGTATCAATTGCCAATAAACTCTGAACTAGAAGACTTGCCCAAGGAAGTTGATTGTTCATATCATTTGCCTTACTGTGAACCACTCTGTGAAGATAATCGACGTAGATAGAAAACGGTGTAGAAATGTTGGCAATAAAGCCAGATGGTTTGTTGCAGCAATTCAGGAAAGCACATGATAAAATTTCCAGAAAGTCGAGATGAAGATTGGTTTAGAATACTACGGTCTACTTTTTTGATACATAAGCGTTAATGTGACCAGTACTTATTGATTAAAGTCAATTCAGAAAGGTTAGAAACATCTTATGCTGAAAATATCAATTAAGAATACACTTTATGGAGACTTAATTGTAAACAAACTTAGATACATCAGGTGAAGATCGGTGACACTAGTGACAAAACAAAAATGAAAAGTAAGTTGCTATTTTATTCTAGGTAATTTTCTAGAAAACTTATCAGGAATAGTATTAAAAATGTCTCATGACCAGAAGGTCAATAAGGCACTAAAAGAATAATATGTTTTAAAAATTTTATATAAATAACATTTAGATTTTTGAATGTAAAATTACAGGACACACCAACAAAGAGTATCATTTAAGACAACATAAGAGCTTTTAGATACTTCAGGTAAAACTAAAAAAAGAATATATCTTACTATTTCATTTAAAATATAATTTAGAATATTCCCGAAAATTATCATTAAAAAAAGAATACAATGGATTTTATAATTTGATTCTAAATAATTTTCTAGGAAACTTACTAGTAATATTTTAAAAATTTCTTTGATGATGAGTGGATCAATATAAACCTAAATAATTAATGTGCTTCCAAAAGTTTAAATATTTTTGGGTTTTTCAAAGGACTATTATGCATTTCCTATAATGGATACATCAATTAAGAATACACTTTAATTTTATTCTAAATAATTTTCTAGGAAACTTACTAGTAATACTTTTAAAAATTTCTTTGATGATGAGTGGATCAATATAAATCTAAATAGTTAATGTCCTTCCGAAAGTTTAAATATATTTGAGTTTTTCAAAGAACTATTAAGCATTTCCTATAACAGATACATCAGTTAAGAATACACTTTAAGGTGACTTAATATTAGACACACTTGGATACATCAGGTGAAGAGCAGAATTAAAAGAACATATTTTACGTAATTTATTTAAAATGGAGTTTAGAAGGTTTTGAAAACCTACAGTGACAAAAAAATAATGAAAAGTAAGTTGTTATTTCATTCTAGGTAATTTTCTAGAAAATTTACCAGGAATAATATTAAAAATTTCTCCGATGTCCAGTAGGTTAATAAGGCACTAAATGAATAATACGTTTTAAAACTTTTATATAAATAATTTTTAAAAAATTTCAATGTACAATTACGGCAGACACCAACAAAGAATATCATTTAAGACAACGTAAGCGATTTTAAATACTTCAAGTGGAATTAAAAAAAGAATATATATCTTACTATTTTATTTAAAATGTAATTTAGAATATTTCAAAAACTATCATTAAAAAAAGAATGCAATAGATTTTATAAATTTATTCTAAATAGTTTTCTAGGAAACTTACTAGTTATATTTTAAAAATTTCTTTGATCAATATAAACCTAAATAATTAATGTGCTTCCGAAAGTTTAAATATTGTTGGGTTTTTCAAAGGACTATTATGCACTTCCTATAACAGATACATCAATTAAGAATACACTTTAAGGCGATTTACTAGTAAACACACTTAGGTACCTCAGGTGAAGAGCGGAATTAAAAGAAGAATGTATTTTACGCAATTTATTTAAAATGCAATTTAGAATTTTTCCGTAAACAGTCGGTGACACAAAACAGCATCAAATGTAAAAGACTTCTCGGGTAATTTGCTGGCAAAAACGCTTTTAGTTTTCTCAACTGACGAGTAGGTTTTAAATAGCGTCCAATGAAGAAGATATTTTCGGTAATTTATCTAAAAATATTTTTTAAGATTTTTTTTTTGAGTGCCATTGGTTAAACAAAATAACATCAAATGAAAATGCAATCACTGGTAATTTACTAGAAAAACACTTTTAAATCTCTCAGTGAACCAGGAGTAGACCGATCTAGCATCAAAGGAAGAAGCAATTATCATTTACTTACATAAAAAAAACACTCACTTTACATTCTGAAAGACGTTATAGCGCGAAAAGAAGAAATTTCGTAATTTGCTCAAAAAGGCGTTTAGAATAACCTTTTTTTTGTGAATAAAATAGATTTACTTCCCAGGTCAAGAGTTACTTTAAACATCTCTTAAAATATAAAACAACACTAGCATGTTGTAAATTCAAGAAGAAATGTCCATTTTTGATTTTGCTTTTAAATCTTGTCTTAGTTAAAACTACTTAATTTTTGTATATTGACGATAATGTTATTTATATATATTAGCATATACCCCGTCATATGACGGGATCAGTAAAATTTTTAATTTTCCAGAATTGTAAAGTACCCTATGAGACAGATAAAAATATGGTTTGTCTTTTGGCTGAGAATTATCTGTTACCCCTCATAATAATTTGCTTATCTTTGTAATCGTCTGAAATCTCCCGTTGCTGCGAATGTAGCTTAGAATCACGTTCAATTCATTTAGAAAGAAAATTCAAAGTTTTCTTAGGTACTTCGAAATTATCGTTAAGTTCTTCCAAATTTTTTGACACAGTAATTAAAAGAAGTAAAGGAATAAAACTATTATATCCACTACAACCTGGAGGTAGACAGAATTCGTTGTTAATACTGTAACGATCCGTTATATGACCCTAGCGAAAGAAGAGCGGAAGGTGACCTTTCGCAGGGAACAATTACGGTTAACGGCAGGTAGAAGAATGTAATCCTAACAATAGCCGTTTGTGTACTAGGTCCCGTCGACAAACTCACGACTTAAGCTTAAATGGACGTAATTGAAAACTGTCGGTACGCTAGAGCCAGCGCGTCTGAGCCTTTGTGAGGGCTATTTGAGTGAAAAGTCTTGGTTAATAATTATTAATCGAGCGATGATATGGTTCACATCTGCCCCCCATTACCAGTACCGCAAATAGAATTTAAGTTGTTTGGGTCGGTTGACTTAAAAACGACCTTTCGGCCACATCTGGAAACGGATCAGCTGATCCAGGCGGGAGTTGACCGCAAGATTGTGTCACCCTGGGTCTGGAAGGTTCCGGAAGAATCACGGGAAGGAAACCGGGACCCCTATAAAAGAAGATTGGCTGAGCCAAGAAGGGGGCTTATTTCCTTGAGAGTTGCTTTGGAGCAGTTTGGGTGGAGTTCGAGAGGAGTCTACTTGTCTCTCTGATTTCCGGAGCTTGATTGCTTCAGAGACCGAAAGCTTCTCTGATTTTCTAAGAAGTCGACTTTCGACTTTGGAATATCATTCCCGTTATCTTAATATTTTTTTCTACTTCGTGCATCGAAGTAGGTCGCAGAGAGTGACCCTTATTCTCATTTTGGATCTCATTGCACCTGAGTTTCCTCAACGAACTCCAGCGTGATACGCACTCTGAGCGTTTGAGCCTTAGTGTGGAAGCCGACTATACTATTCGTCAGCCCGGAGGTTATAGTGTCAGCTTTTCGTACCGGCACTAATTAGCGAACTGTTCCAGTGTTCTAGAATTACTTGCTTCACTGTACCCACGTATTGTAATTGTGTTAATGTTATCTCAGCACGAGATCTCAGAAGATTTAGAATCTACTGAAACCTGTAAATAGCTGTACATAAATTATTCACTCGAATAAAGTATTTAATCTAGAGTAAAGAGTTGTCCAGCCTGTATCATTGACGGCTTCGCCTACCCCTACTTCAGGACGTCACAATACCGGTGATAAAATTTTCATTGCAACAAAAAATAATCAATGATTAAATTTACCATTATCACATATGCACCTAATCTATTATATAAACCAAATTTAAAAGAAAATTATTTACGTAATATCTAAGTACTGAGATAAAACGTATAAAAATAATGCAATTAATGCAGACAATATTTAAATAATTTAAAATAAGAAATGATTAAATGAGATAGTTAAAGAAATGCTAGAAATTGTCATAATGCTGGAAAAACTGTTATTTTTACCTATTTATTATATGACAAATTAATAAATTTAATCGCCTTCTCTTAACCAGGGAAAAGAGGGTTTGAAATAATGGCATTAACTGCCAGAAAAGGAGGGAAGGGGGGAATTCCGAACGTTGCTAACATTAATTCATCAAGAATCCAATATGAATGCCTCTATCGATTCCAGGTAAACCGCTTAATAAATTCGAGGACAGACGTACAGATAATTTAGGCTATTGTTATATATGTTTATAATATTCAAATATTTTAATATGATATCCAGTTGAAAACTTGGCAGAAGTGAAATTCAGACTCCAATGATGAATCAGGAAGTTAGTCGTGACAAAATTAAAGAATTTGTTTTCCTTTTAAAAAATGGTTATACGGTCAAAATATTCAAAAGAGGGAAAAGACACCATTTTCATTTTTAGCAGGCACGCTTCAGCCTGGATTGACTGCACGGAAACAGGTACATAAAAAGACAGTGATTACCTCATGGCTACTAACATAGATTTCGAAAATTATGATTTAATTTTTAAACATTTGCATTAAACGCATTAAATCTACAGGCAAATCAATAACACGTTTCATTATCCAGGCTGTACTTTTAAAATATGAATCTCTCTCTCTCTCTCTCTCTCTCTCTCTCTCTATATATATATATATATATATATATATATATATATATATATATATATATATATATATATATATATATATATATATATATATATATATGTATATTTGTCTCTGTGTGTGAGTATATCTTCACAATTTCGTAAAAATAAATGAATGGGTATTCTCTATATTTGCCGTTCTAAGTATAAAGACTATTGCACATCGGAGTTTGAAATGTTTTCTTTGAAGATTCTATTCTTTGAAGATTCTACCTTATATTTCTTTGAAATTTCAGTTATTATTCTCAATTATCATTCTTTCACATTATCTACTAAGAGAATACATTATCGGTAAATTTAGAAGAAGTTTAACTCTATATATAACCAATTTTTTTTTAAATTCTCAGTATTAATCAAATTGTTCTTCAAATACAAGAGAGGCAAATAGTTGTACATACATTTATGATTTAAAAATTTGCACCGTTTGCATTTTATAAGATTTAAATAGGAGACTACATAAATCACCGCCCTAAAAAGGAAGATTAAAGAAAGTGTGTCTTAAAATGTAAAAAATGATAACACTCTGAGGAAACGAAAATTTTAAATAGTTATTATATCAAATAATAGTTTTAGATATTATATCAAATATAAAAAAATACTTCGCTCTAATTAACATACATATTATTTAAGATCTAAATAGGAGACTATAAGCCACTGCTTTTCTAAAGGAGGATTGAAGAAAGGTTGTCTGAAAATGTAAACAATGGTAACACTCTGAGAGAAAGAAAAATTTTAAATAGTTTTAGTTATTATATCAAACATAAAAACACATTGCTCTAATAAGCATCTATCTTTTATAAGATCTAAATAGGAGACTATAAATTACCACCATAAAAATAGGATTAAAGAAAGGGCATCTGAAAAAGTAAGTAATGATAACACTCTGAGATAATGAAAAATTTTAAATAGTTTTAGTTAATATATCAAATATAAAAATGCTTTGCTCTAATTAACGTATACATTATTTAAGATCTAAGTAGGAGACTATAAATCACTGCCATAAATAGGGTGATTAAAGAAAGCGTGCCTTAAAATATAAGTATTGATAACACTCTGAGGGAACGAAAAATTTTAAATAGGTTTAGTTATATCAAATATAAAAATACTTTTCTCTAATTAACATATATATTATTTAAGTAGAAGACTCTGTATGTCACTGCCGTATTAAAGAAAGCGTGTTTTAAAATATATGTAATGATAACACTCTTTGAAAACGGGAAATTTCGCTCAGTAATTATTTAGTAGAATTTTATTATAATTATTTATTAGAATCATATATTTAATACGGAAATTCAGTTTTGAAACCAACTAAATAAATAGCACGCCGAATAATTTATATTGAATACTATGTAAAGTTTTCTTAACCTCTTTTTATCCTAGCTCAGTATCTCCTCGCAATTCATGTTTCAAACTTACAAGACTTCTAAAGCAGTTATGCCGAGAGAAAAGATACAATGGAGCTATTCAATGTTGCCATCCATCATTCGCCACTGAGCAACTAGATTTTACACTTACCTCGATCGCGATCGGAATTGTTTTATAATCGGTGCCTTATTGATATGGAATCCCAATATTTTGGTCACCGTAGTGATTACTTTCACGTCTTTTATGTAAAATATGGAAAGGCTTTGTGAAAGTTTCCTAAAGCTCTCTATTATTCTGTGTTCTTATTAGTGTAAAACTTTACGTAGCTCAAATTAAAGAACATTCTCCTCTCGACCGAAGTGCTTGTTGAGACCTCTTTTGAAGCCATCTTTTCAAAAAGTTTTAAATGAATAAAAATATAATATCATAAAAAGGGTCATATTTAAAATTTATAATTAAGGTTATATTTAAAATTATATATATATATGTAGGGGAAAGGGTTAAAAGCAATGATTACTTTTTGGTAAAAAAGTATCCATTTTTGGAGTAAGTGTAAGATTATAGAAAAATTGATCTTGTTAAAGTACAAAACATTACAATAAAGCTCTCTAGGAATGTTATGGTCCCTATTGCTTTTGTTCATAATACTAGTAATAAAAGAAAGAAGTCTTTGAAAAATTGTATTGTCATAGTTCAATAAAAAATGGAACACTTTGAAATATTAACTGCCTTTCTTTCATATTGTTGGTTATAGAATTATTAAGGATCCTAGGGTACTACCCATGCAAAACTTAGCATTTTACCAATATTATGAGCAATATCACTAGTGACAATAACATTCCTACAGAACTTCGTTATTATATTTTGTACTTTACCAACATCAATTATTCTGTAATGTTACATACTTACAAGCGTATTCTTTATCGGTACAGTAGGGAATCTTTTGAACTGTTATTGAAAAATATCTATTGGTCAAAGTGGTTCACTGTTCCAATTAACTATTACAATCGGTAATAAGCATAAGTTCAAAAAACTCTACTCCCGCTTAAAAATGACATTTTAAAAGATTGACCAGGTGTTAATCGCAAAAGAAAATTAATGATTAAGAACACTTATATTACCTCCTCCCAAATATTCATAGTACTTTGGTAAAGGCCCAGGTAGATCTCGTTAATTCAAGAAAAAACATGTTTTAACAGCATACGGCTCTCTCGCATTTTATTGGTGGATACACCAATGAATTTATTTCACAACAATGTGGGATATTTTTTTCTGATTAAAAGTGTAAAGCTGACCAAGCATCTCTGTTCCATACACTTGTTTGTTTTACAAAAGGAAACATTTTAAATTAAACTTTTATCATTAAATTTTGAAGATTTATGGAATCGTGGAGACGGTTTAACAAAGCTAGATTATCTGGGATTAGTAACAGCAATAATAAACACAACAAAATATTTTGAAAACCATTTATTTGTCATGTGAAAACGTTTTAGTGCTGTGTAGTTTTCATGCAGAGTAATAGTCTCAGGTAAATACTATGGAAGACAATTTTAACTTCATTTTTTCTTATATGTGTAACTACTATAGCCTTATGGTTAAACCCTATAAATTTTCTGAAAAAGGGTAGATATCAGTTGTATTTCATATTGGTTATGAGGAAAAATATCTTAAATGACAAATTTCAGTTTTTTACCTACTCCTCTAAAATCAAACGGGACATAGTCTTTTGCCAAAAACAAACGATTTTAAAATGTTTTTACAGCTTTTTAAACGAGAAATGGACACATTTATAACTGATAAGATCATAAAATTGTTTTGAAAGTTCGAAAGTTTTATTGTATCCATTTGCATTATTTTATTCTTCCAATTCCCATGAAATATCTCATACGTTTTAATTGCATTATTTATCCAGAAAATGTTCATAAATTATAGTATCATTAAAGTATAAAAATCAGGATTATATATAAAAATATAGTTATCAATATACGGATTTATACTGGAGAAGTTCAGTAAATTACATGAAATCATTAGAGTTATACTTCCTGGCATAGCATAGCTGGATATGAAATAAAATATGCAGTATAGAGTTTAAAACAACTTGTATTTAGGAGTAATTTTATGTAAATGGCAAATTTTAAAAATTCGTTTAAAACAGTTTATTTTTTATAGAAGAGTTTTTATTTAATAGAAGTGTAAATTCATGTATTTTATATAAATTTGTTTCATAGTAGATTTGTCGAAATTTATAGATTACCTCCCTTTTTTAGTAATTATTTATCTTATATGTGAATAATTACTAGATTTGTACACTACTGGAGAACATTAAAGCTTGTAATTAATACTTTCACATTACATAAGTCTTGAATAATAGAATATAAGAGAGATAAATTTGTTTAAACTATGAACACTATCTTGCTCTTGCCGAACATTGTTTCTATTGTTATAAAATAAGACAACTGTAAGAAAGTTGCTTTAAATTTATTTGAAAGCCAGGAAAGGCAAGCAATACATACTCTTTTATTCTAAAAGTAGTTTGTTGTGCATTAGAGTTATTTAAGTTTTGAATAGCTGATTATTTTAATCGCAATACGTCTTCAATATATATAGATAGCGTTTTAGGATTTGAAAGCCAAAAATCACATTTTTGTTTCTGTTTTCAGCAAAAAGCGATATTAAAACTAAAGTGGTTTAGTAGGTTATATATTAATCCAGGCACTTGAAAACTAATACTTACATCTATTTTTCTAATAATCATAGCAAAACTTTCTGCAGAACTGCTGTAAAATCAACAATATAATTCAAGAGGCTGCTTTAAGAATTTGGAGCGCTGTGGTCTACTTTTTTGATACACGAGGGTTAATGAGACCAGGACATACTGCTTAAAGCCGATTACACACATCCATGTCACAGTGGCCCTCGAACCCACGAACTTCGGTAAAAAGGTAAGCGCCTTAACCACTAGGCCACTGACAGGCGTTAACTTAACGATAACTCAATGATATGTTTAAAGCAGTTAAGGAGTGTTTAGACTGTTTTTCTCTGGGGTATACATTACTCTACCATACCAATTGCGTTATATTACTACACCACTGAATGACTAATGAATTTATAAACAGGTTCTTTTTCAATTATAATGTATATTATAATACATGCGATATAAAAACAAGCAATTTTTTTAAATAAAACCTTAGGGGTAGTGTCCTTATTTATTATCATATGCTAATACAGGATTCTAATGAGAAGTTACAAAATAAATGTAATAACTTTTGATTTTAGTTTATATTTATGAGTAATACTCCAGATATTGTACAATATCTATCCAAATTATGAAATTATAAATAACAGTAGATAGTGGAAAATTTATGACGGTGATTATATGTGTGTCTTTGATAAAACAAAACTCTCTCAGAAAAATATATAAATATTCTACAGTTTATTTTATTAACTGCTTTCTAATACCAAGAACTGGTGTCTCAAATTTTTAGGATGTAATGGGTACAAAACCTAACAACTTGTAATAAAATTTAAATTTAATAATTTTATCCATGCCAAAGACATTAAAATTTACAACTATAGATCAATTAATTCTAATTCATACGTTTATAAATAACTATTAGGAAAAATATTAGGATATTACTTACACCTTGCCACTTATGACACAAAATTTTCAAGTAGTAATTTGCCTAATGCTGATATGTAATGATAACACTATCATCCCTTAGGAGTTTAGCAAACTTGATACCTTAACTGCACTTCATTTATCGACTATTCCAAGGCATTTAAAAGCAATTACCAGATTAGTACGTTCAGACATAATGCCAGGTTTTGGAGGAAGTTTAGTTAACGTAATACCTTAAATGCATTAATTCAACTACATTTTTTTTTAAATGTTGAACATTTGAAAGCAATTTCTAGACAAATAATGCTTAAGATTATAATAGGATAAGAGAAAACACTAATATCACAATTAACAATTTTTATTTACTTCAATATTGACCGTTTTGTTTAAGCTGGAGCTTTTAAATGCATTTTCCTTGTAAATATCTTAAGAAAAAATCTTTGTATTTTCTACTTAAATCGAACAAATGTAATTACTTTCAATTCATTTTATTTTATATTTTGGTGAAAGCCTTTTTATGCATTTTTGTTTAGTTAATGTTTTATATTATTCCCTCTTTCTCAACTGGAGTGCAAGCATATTAAGTTCAAAAACCTTAAATAACTCCAGGGCATGTGTGCAGTGTGAAGTCCTTATCATGTGTCAACATGTAGGTGTTGAGAAAGCAACTGATTCAAGTTAGAATTCCTTTACCCATTAAGCCTTTAACGGACAGTGGTTTCGTAGCAAAACCACCTATTAAACATCTTTTTTTTTACAACTTTACTTTTTGGATTACTTTATTTTATCTTTTTATAATTATTTAAGGCTCCAATCTCATACATCTGTGATATATGGAAGCCAATGATGTAGAATCAAGAGCTTTTGCAATTAAAAAAAATTTTTGGAGACATGGATGAGTTTTTGATTATATATATATATATATATATATATATATATATATATATATATATATATATATATATATATATATATAAGGAAAATTCTCAGGGGTTTTCAAAAGTTAAATCAAGGGTAAAAATTCCCGCGTCATTTTCCATTCCCCTTTTTAACCCCTAACCTAAATTGACCACTGGGGCTACAGGTTACGCCCTCAGAGAAGGGGCCTGGCCAATTATAAACCTACATGGCCCTAGCGGACAATTTAGGAAATTTCCAAATAAAAAGGAGATACACGCCAGCGGAGACAGATTTTTCTAGAGATATTTTCCCACAGATGTTGACCTAGGTGTTACTTGTCTTGTACATAGAACTTCATGCTAGCTGACCATTCAGTTTGTCCCTACGATGAAGTGGGAACCCATCCTTCAAAGTTATCTTAATAAAGGTCTTTAGCTGAAACGGTATAATTTTTATGGCCATGACTGCAACCCCCCATCGAGAAGTCAGTCTCATTACACACACACACACACACACACACATATATATATATATATATATATATATATATATATATATATATATATATATATATATATATATGTATGTATATGTGTGTGTATGTATATGTATATATATATATATATATATATTTATATATACACATTATATATTTTATATATTTTACATATTTTATACATTTTATATATACATATTATACATTTTATGCATATTATATTTTAGATATTTTAAATATATAACAGATGATAGTTCTACGTTTAACTTATTTATTTCTTTTTCTATTGAAATATATGTATTTAAACTTTCTGTACTTGAGGAGTCAGATTCAATTTATCTTACTTACGACCTCAAATGAAACTATCTATACAAACAACACTTTTAAGTTGTTAAGCTATTTATTTATTATACCAGTTTAAGGATTATAATTTATTGTTCAACTTAGTATAGTTCAACTCTTAAAAAGGAATAATGTTCAAGCTGTACAAGAGTAGGGGTTATTCAACTAAACCATTTCTCAAACCCTAATTTGGTATTCTCTAATGCAAACCCTTCTAAGAAATGTAAAGAAAATGTATATATTTTACATATACAGGGCTTATAGATAACATTTATAGACAAATTACATTAAATTCCCATGAATTTATTTTGATGACCTTTAAAGGGTTAAAGAACAGCAGATTTCTCGTCTATATAAATATCGTAATCTCGAGGAATTTTTCGTAGGAATTTTTCAGAAATACACACACCCTGATGGTGGTCAGTGGTTGTCAGATAAGCAGAAGGCAACACATTCTTGTAGGAACTGAGAAGGAGCGTATGCCTTGCTCACTTACATGTAGCTTGTCGATATGGAAACCAGAAAGCGAAATGATTTAACATTAAAACAAAAGAACAAAATTTTAAATTGTTATGAGAGGTTACCAAAAATGAGTCAGAGCAATGCTGCAGCGCAGTTAAACATTTCTCAGCCTCTGAATTGCACTGAAAGTGTTAAAACGTGGAGTACAACACCGCTCCGATGACTTTAAAACACATTATGATTACGAACAATTTATCAATGAGCTTCTTAGAAAAAATTGTAGACAGCCAACAATTGATAAAATTTTTAATTATGTATACAATTCTTATGTTTTATAGGATAATATACAGTGCATAAATATAAGGTGAGTTTTTTCATTTTATTTTTAAATTTAGTACATGTGAATTAAAGAGGGAAGTAAATTTATTTAAATTTGAATATGTTTTATTATTATCAATCGGTTATTGTTATTAAAATCACGGTGTCTCAAACTGATCACAATAACCGGAGTCCACTCTAATACTAAATTAATATATTGGGCAACACAACAATAGTTTTGTGTTTCTATATAGCACTCTATTTAAAAAAAATTAAAAATAATTATTTTTTCTGAATTGTTTTATTGCACTGATATTACTACAAATAAATCAGTTTGAAACAATTAAATTAACTTCTTTAAATGGTGAACCTTAAAATATTATTTTCTTTTTGTGGTAAATATCTGGAATATGTCTGATAAACATTTTAAGTAAAAATGAATTAAATAAAAACAACTTACAGCTCTCTGACTTTTATACCTTTCGGAAACAAAGCTTTGCATAAATCAGTTTCAAGAACTAGTTTACCGAGTTATTTATGGAAGTAAAATTATGAATTCAGTTAAAATAGTCCATGAAGAAAAATATCTGAATGGTCAAACAAAAAAAATTACCATTTTTATTATAAATAAGGTAATAAATGTATTTTTTCTGTCTAATGAACATTTTAATAAAATGTCGTATACTAGTAATTTAGAATAGTTCTGAAAATTTTTAGAAGGGTCATTTAACAATTTCTATCGCACTTTATTTTAAATCATAAGAAATGAATTTTATTTATCGCCATAAGAAAATAAAATAAATCGATGTTCTTTGTTAGCCTCGACATTTCAGAGGACTTAACCACCCTTTAAGCTGAGAGCGATAGTTCGCCAATCCTGCCAGATGGAAAGCGATCCGGCGGAAATTTAACCTCAGCCAGCAATTTATCCGTTCAAAACAAATGCAGGTACTCTGTTTCTACGACCTCCGGAGTATTAAGGGCAAAAATAAAATAGCGTTAAGAGCGTCGCGTTAAGAAGCGACGCGCCTTTTCGAAAAGTGAGCTGTCAACAGAAGTTAAAATTTAAACTTATGTAGCGTGGTTCTACTAGGCAAGGAATCGTTCGCCCAGACATTTGGCGCTCACGCATTCGCCAATTCCCCCACTGAGGTTTCGCTAAAAAGCAAGCCCGGACGGTTTTAAAAGACGCGGGATTTTGGGGTGGCCTCTGTTAAGGGACTGTCCTTAAATGCCCTTTCGAAATACCGTGCGGGTTAGGAATTTTGGATTTTCTTCAAGGACATATTAATGTTTGGCCCAATCAAGAGATTTGTTTATGTGTATTTGATTTCACATGTTATGTATCAAGCCATCTATTGGGAATTGATATAATATTTTTAATCTATATTCTTTATATACAAATTTATAGTTTTATTAACCTTTTACAGTATTTATTAATATTAATAAAAGTAGTAATAATATTATATACACAGTGCACAGTATTATATATACAGTAGTAATAATATTATATAGTACACTATTTATTAATATTAATATTTGTTTATGTGTATTTGATTTCACATGTTATGTATCAAGCCATCTATTGGGAATTGATATAATATTTTTAATCTATATTCTTTATATACAAATTTATAGTTTTATTAACCTTTTACAGTATTTATTAATATTAATAAAAGTAGTAATAATATTATATACACAGTGCACAGTATTATATATACAGTAGTAATAATATTATATAGTACACTATTTATTAATATTAATATTTGTTTATGTGTATTTGATTTCACATGTTATGTATCAAGCCATCTATTGGGAATTGATATAATATTTTTAATCTATATTCTTTATATACAAATTTATAGTTTTATTAACCTTTTACAGTATTTATTAATATTAATAAAAGTAGTAATAATATTATATACACAGTGCACAGTATTATATATACAGTAGTAATAATATTATATAGTACACTATTTATTAATATTAATATTTGTTTATGTGTATTTGATTTCACATGTTATGTATCAAGCCATCTATTGGGAAGATATAATATTTTAATCTATATTCTTTATATACAAATTTATAGTTTTATTAACCTTTTACAGTATTTATTAATATTATTAAAAATAGTAATAATATTATATACACAGTGCACAGTATTATATATACAGTAGTAATAATATTATATAGTACACTATTCATTAATATTAATAAAAGTAGTAATAGTAGTAATATTAATAAAATTATTTAAAATTAAATTTCATCAATATTGATACAAAAAAATTAACAAATGTAGTAAAAAAGTCTACTCAATTTTTTAAAATGGAATCTATATTTCTCTGATTAATAGAAAATGTATAAAAAATCATAAAATTGACCCTTTTCGTCATTTTCTATAGAGCAGAAATTAAAAATTCACATAAATGTAAATAAACATGTAATGCTTCTAAAATCCGATTGATATACTTAAAACAACTTTAATTTATTAAAAAATATATGAAATTCGACATTAATAATCAGAAACGTACCTGAAATAATTTATTAATTATTGATGTTCCCAATTGGAAACAATGGACTGCTGCCGCAATAGTTTAATGTGCTTAAATTCAAAAAATAAATTTTAAAATCATTCTAATTATTTTCTTATTATTTAATATTTAATATATACAGCATTCTACTCAATCAGTGAATCCAGTGTATAGTCAGGAGTGGCCAATGTTCCCAATTGGGAACATCATGAAAATCGTAAAAGAAAGTTTTTTCCCACAATTAAATGACTAACACACCTTAACTGAAGCATTAGAAGGCAAGATATACAAAAAAACAATTTATAATATATCTGGATCTGAATTCGGCCTGTAAAAGTTTAATTATGTTTATAACAGTTTTGCATATTGCTAAGATTCATAAGCTTTATGTTAATTGTTAAGTGTCTATTCAAGAGTTTTGTTTATATATTTTAGTTTTTGCATGTTATGTGTTAAGCCACCTTCACGGTATTCTTATTTTTGATAACTCTAAGTTAGCCAACCCCTCAATTACTAGAATTATTCCCAGGCATTAGTATTATCTGGAAATTCATATAGCACCCAACGTGCTACTTACTTTAGCTATTATTAATTGTTGTTATTTTCTATTATTATTATTATTATTATTATTATTAGTCTGCATTCTCCTTACTCCTTTATTTCAATAGCGTTAAACTTATTTGTTATACTCAGCACACAAATAGATAATTATATGAAATTATTAAAATTATACTTTCTGGTATAGCATAACTGGATAAGAAATAAAATATACAGGATAAGGTTAATAAAACTTGTATTCAGATGTAAGTTTTACCACGTGCTTAAATACATAATTTGTATTAATAATATTAGATGATATCATCATAGTGTTGCTTAAACCAAATAGTTTCTTAATTATTTCAGAATGAATATCCAAAAAGAAATATCCACCAACAAATAATACGGTTAGTACAAAAACCAATAATATATGCAGAAAATCGTAGAGAAGAGAACAAAAACTGTTTTAGCTGCATGTGTAGAAAGAGGACGTTATTTATTACTGATAATTTAGAAACTGTACAACTGTCTTGATAGTACAACATACTGTATCCAGTAGTCAAGAAAAGAGTATTTTGAAGCCATTCCCCAATATGCCATTTTCTCCGAACTAGTTCTGGCAGAAAAAGAAGATTTTCTAGTTGTGTCATGAAAAAAAAAAAAAAGAAACAAATAATCGGTGTTAAATACAAGTTATAATCACAGTAAAATAGTTTTAGATGACCTTGTTAACATTATTATTATTTTTTTTAATTTTTAGCTAGCGTGAGATTTTGTTAAATGAGATTTTTGATCAGGCTATCAGGTGGGTTTATATCTCAGTATCGCTTTAAAGCGAATATGGAATCATCCCCCTAAGTCACCTGAGCCTTATATGAGACTCCTAATTAAAATTATAGTATCTAATATAAGATTCCCTGGTGAAATAAACAGTAGACTCTATATAGTAAACAGATGTTATCAGGGTATTAAAAAATCAATTTTAATCTTGATACATCAGCCCTATCCTCAAAGTTAGTATACCTCTAAAACCCCACTGTGATCTGTAGTATTTTATGACTGTGTATGCTGGGCAATGACTAAAGGACATTCTTACATGTTTAACGGCTAACCGCAATTAATCTCTGTTTAAACGGAGAATTGTGTCCCACCATTGGTTGACGTCAAAGGTCAATCGGGCTTAACCGTTAAACGACTTTGGTGAGAAGGCCCCTTAATCTATAGAAAACTATTAACCTTTGAGTACAAGATACTATGAGAAATATTGAAAACGGTGTTTGGAGATTAATGTTTAACTTTAAAATCTACAAAAATATAGACAACCAATATAACCGTTCATATCATAAAAAGGGGCAGGATTCAGTGACTACAACGTTAATTTAGAGCTGAAAATACGAACCCGGTAAAATAGACCACATCCGTCACGCATATGATACCTAGAAAGTAGGAAAGACTCTGTTGAAAGCATCTTAAAAGTCTTACGTAAAGGGAGACTGGAGGTGCTTTGCCTTGGATAAAATCAGATGACTCAGACTAATTGTGACGGTTTTGACCTGTAATGGATTGTAGTATCTTAGAAGAAGAATTTAAATTACAAACAATAATTTAAAATGACAAACTATAAAATTAGTGACACAGCTTTTATACATAAAAATCTCTTATGGGATTTCACATGTTATTTATTTCACAGTGAGTATTGATAACACAAGATAGAAAAATTGATCGAAAAACCATATCAAGGCGCATTTGATGTTGCACTTGCTGCAAAAGCCAGATGTCGTGTCAACGTTTGAAAGCAAGAGGTTATAGAAGGGAATACAGTAACAAAGCATTTTATATCGTTTGATCTTTGTCTTTGTACTAATAACAACTGTTTTAACTACCATGTCTTCATAAAACAAACAGAACTGAAATATTTATCCTCCAGAAGAAAGAAACAATAGAAGTCTACGGCAGAGGTCAAGTTATGGTAAATTATTTTCCCAAAACTGAAGACAATTGTGACATATTTCTGACAGATCATCCCATAGCCCTGAGTAACAGTTAAATGAGTCAGCATGGTCCGGTAGTTATTAGCTCAGAATTGATTTAATCTTCACTATCACAAAAACCACATATAAGTTTTCTAATTTAAGCAACATAAAATATTTTAAAGTGATTTTTCAAAGCACCTTTGCTTTTAGTAATACCTTCTATGCATCTATTGGGAGTTTAACTGTTATCAAAAATGACAAAAGTATGAGTTGCAATGGTCATAAAAGTAGATATCTCAGTTTTGTTGAAGTAGAAATAATTTTATTCCTATTTGATTTTATTTCTATTTTATTATTATTTCACTTGGACAAACCAAGCACGATTGAGCCTTCAGACTCTCTATTAAGGCCAAGGGTTACGCTTTTTGTTTTAATGAGCACCATTAAGGTGAAAGAACGACTTCGCTCAAGTAAGTCCTCTTAATTTTGAAGCAAGGACCAAGTAGAAGTCCCACAGACTTAGCCTGCCACCCTCAAAGGTAATGATTGAGAACTTGGAGGACATTGTGACCACGGACCTATTTTACGTGGCCCAGTCACCTTTAACGAACACGTCGGATCTGAGGCCGGTCGGGTTCCGAACCCGCAAACTTTAAGTTACGAGATTGTTGCCTTTGCCGACTGAACTACCGTGGGCTCTGACTTCTTACTAATACTGGGATTTTAAAATGCCATTTACTTACAATGTAAAGTTTTAATTAAAATATATATAGAGAGTATCAATTTTTTAGTCTTTTATATAAACATACACCTTTTGTGATATATTTACCAAATTTTAAATACCGATTCTTTGATACTTTCAGATGGTCTGTGTAGGTATTGAAACCTCTTCATCCTATCCTGTCTCGTCATGTAACTCTATAATGGATATTCACTTTGCCTGTTGACAATATATGACAGTAAATGAAATGAAGTTATTGCATTTCCCTATGTGAAAAAAAGTTTAATTTTAGAGCCAGTAATTTATGTAAAAGTAAAATCGTTTACAGCATGTTTTAAAATGATTTTGCATTAATGTATAAATAACTTCTAATGTACTTTAATGTATGTAATGTATTTCTAAGGTATCAATACTTTGTAATCCTCCTCTAAATCAAACGATTATGAAGTATATATAAAAATCAATTTATTTTATTTTAATTTTATATTACTAACATTGAAATTCAGTTCATGTAGATTTTATGCAAATATATATTTTTCACAAATATGTTTTACTCATACGATTGTGTGGGGGCAAGTATCCTTCAAGTTAAATTTCTTCATAAATATGCAGTTGTTTGCCTTTTAATCACTGAAAAATAGTTGAGAAAAGTAAAGAGGAATTTTACATTTGGTGTTAATTATACATATTTTAAAATGATAGACATATAAAAAAAACCTCTTTTTTTTCTAATACTTAACTATATTTCATTACTAAACTGGATAGAGAAATGGAATTGTCAGTCAAATTTCAAAAAGCTGAATATCACTGTCGTCTTAAAAGCCTAGAATAACTTGCAAATAATGCGTAACAGCAAGCATTTCAAATATGTTTATAGCACTTGTAAATATTAAACCCTAATGTTCTCATAATGTTTCTACTACATTAAACTGCAGCCTTAATAAACCGTAATAAAATTTAAATATCAATCAATAAAATGTAGTAATGTATATAGTCCTTCGTAAGTCGATTTACAGGTTTAAGTGTAAAATTATGTAATTTAAGTATAATCTTAATGATGAAAGGATTATTACGACTTAACGACACACAATAAAAATGTAATATTTCGTTCCATTAATTTATTTCTGAGCATGAAAATATCTGAAACACCTTAATGATAAATAAATTCTATATAGCTTATCAATGGACACATTAGATGAATATAAATTAGATATAAATAGATTGAATATAAATAGATGAATATAAATTATTCCTTATTTTTAATTAGTCACATATATATAGCTTGTTTGTATGCATACATATATACATGCATGCATACAAACATACATATGCACACACACATATATATATATACATATTTATACTTATATATACACAGATATACATACATACAAATACATACATATATATATACATACATACATACATACATACACACACACACACACATATATATATATATATATATATATATATATATATATATATATATATATATATATATATATATATATATATATATATATATATATATATATATATAATTGGCCCATTTCTTGGAGAGAGCAAGTTGATCACCCTGTAGGTGTTTCTGTATAGCCCTATATAGTTTTAAAATATAAAACATAATGCGTACAAAATTTATTGATCTTAATTAGGTTAATCAAATGGTATTTGCAATAGAGAATAACAAACAATAAAATCAAAAACACTACGTTTAAAAAAAATACATGTTATTTTTAAAGTTAACTAACCGAATTTTACTGCCCTAAATTTTGCCGCCTGCTTGTAAGGTATTCGTTGCATGTCCGCCAGGAATGTTTATACATATATATGAGAGCATATAAATTCACTTACATATATATAAATATATATGTTTTAATGTAAACATACCTGTATGTTTTAAATCCTTTAAACTAAGATTCTTTTAATATGTGCTTGCTCTAAAATAGAATACTTACAACCAATATTTTCTTTAACAAAAGTATCTTTTTAACTTTTCTACTTTACCATCAAAATGTAGAAAATATACATGGGCTTGAATTTAAGCTTTAAGCTATCTTCGTAGATAGTTTGTCAGTCCATTAGATGGCTAATGTTGAGAGACGCAATTGGACTCTACCGACAATAAAATTAACTGGAATTTATTTCAAGATATTATTTGTGTGTTATTCAAGTTTTATATCTATGGAAGTAAAATTGACTGTCATCTCAAAGTTATGTATTGAATATTAATGCGTCACCCAAACTAAAGTCTTTAAAAGGCACATGAAATTAACCAACAATGTTGAACTATTTGAAACACAAATAATCCTTAATCGCCATCTAATGGTTTATACATCTAATATATAGTGGTTCATATTACTATCAATATCGTAGACGATTATAAAAAAAATTTAGTTGCGTTTGTATTGGTGAAGGAATCTAACTAATATTTTGATCAAAATTGGAAAGGAAGATATATTATATATTACTAAATTTTAGAACAAAAATTATACGATATGAAATAAAATGTTTTTGGTCTTGAAAGTTTCTTTCATAATCTGGTGTTGTTCATTTGTCAAATTTTCTTTATTTAGCCAAAATAAGGAATTGTCTCAGTGTAATAAAAGTACGGGACATATTGTTACGAAAACCTTATAGATTACATAGTAAAAACCTCTTTTGAGCCGTGGTAGCTCAGTCGTCAAAGGCAAAGCTTTTGTAACTGGAGAGTTGTAGGTTCGGAAACCAAACCGACATAAGATCCGCAGTGTTCGCTAAAGGTGACTGGGGCACGTAAAATATGTTCGTGGTCACAATGTTCTCCAAGTTCTCAACAAATATCTCTGGGGATGGCAGGCCGAGTCTCTGGGTTTTCTGGTTGGTCCCTTCTTCAAAAGTACTAAGACCTACTTGAACTTTTGTCATACTTGCACCCTTGAGGTGCTCGTGAAAACGAAAGGTGCACCCCCTTTGCCTTAATACGAGTAGCCTCCGGCTCAATCATTCTTGGTTAAACCAAGTGGTATATGCAACAACAAAAAAACCTTTTTAATAAGTACTTGCCTGTTAAGTATTTGCCCATACAACGCCTCTGATTTCGTTGACCATTTTATTGTAAAAGCACCCTATAGGCGGCCAACATAACTCTCTGGAAGAACACAATCAAACAAATAGTTTCCTCGTTATTTAGAAGCAGGAACCACTCTGAAGACTTGGTATCAAACAGCCTGAGGTAGCATGAACACGGCAGATCTATGGCCGGCTCAAGTAAGTTCAATTTATATGTCTAAATATATTCAAACCCATTTTGCTTTTAACCAGAACTATCTCTATACAGAGTTTACTCCAAGACATTAACAAAACTAAGTTTTAAATTAGAACCAAAAGGCAAAGTAGTCTAAT
>CM063510.1:85219061-85331561 GCA_032207245.1 Pardosa pseudoannulata | reverse complement strand
GTAAAATTCTTCTGTAACATGAAAATGTGTGCAATAACCTTTTATTACAATTATTATAACACGGAATTTTAAAAATTGCATTTCTAAAGGCTGATATGAGTCTTTTTAGCTGAAATTCCGTTTGTTTATTTTACTCGTGAGTCTATAACCAAAACACTATATAAACATACAACGAAAATTAAAGATTCGCTGTTTTTTAATGCGGAGCGTGGCAGCTGTGTTCCTAAAAACAAATACGTTTGTGGTACGTCTTTTTTAAGTCTGCCAAACCAAATTGAGAAACATAAATCAACTAAGATTATTCTGTAACACGAAAATGTATGCAGAAACCTTTTATTCCGATTATTATAATACGGAATTTTAAAAATTGCATTTCTAAAGGCTGATATGAGTCTTTTTAACTGAAATTCCGTTTGATTATTTTACTCGTGAGTCTATAACCAAAACGCTATATAAACATACAGCTAAAATTAAAGATTCGCTTTATTTTAATGCGGAGCGTGGCAGTAGTGTTCTTAAAAACAAATACGTTTGTGATACGTCTTTTCTAAGTCTGCCAAACAAAATTTAGAAACATAAATCAACTAAGATTCTTCTGTAACACGAAAATGTATGCAACAACCTTTTATAATTAAAATCATATTATCTGCACCCTGCGGAACCGGGGAAAAGTTCTAAACGAATTTCGCCCTATTAGCCTAGCGGACAGTGACCGCTAGAGTTTTAAATGAGTTTCATTAATAAGTAGCGAAACACCACCGCTTTCATATAATTTTTAATTGAATTTCTCTCATAATATGCACATTTCGACAAAGACCGTGTTCGTTGTAATTTAGTTTGTGTCATAATATGCGCCCGTTGTAAAATTCATACCTTGTGTTTTATTCATTAAATGAGTTCCCGGTGGCAACACCACTTTATGTTTTCAGCGCAAGACCGAACTCGGCATATATTTTGGTGGCCGGGAAAGAGTCTCGCTTCCTTAACTTGGAAGCTTCAAGATTTATTCAATTACTTCTGGGGGAGGAAGGGGGGGGGCGAAAAAATTCCTAATGTGCAGTCGAACACGTTATGCTGTTTGGGT
Organism: Pardosa pseudoannulata; assembly: GCA_032207245.1. NCBI lineage: Eukaryota > Metazoa > Arthropoda > Arachnida > Araneae > Lycosidae > Pardosa > Pardosa pseudoannulata. The sequence goes on along the minus strand of CM063510.1, from coordinate 85,330,477 downwards.
AAATACTGGACATATTATCTGTTTCAAATATTAAATTTACTATAATTAAGTATAATTACAAACACTGGTTAAGCTTACATAGTACATTTGGAGTTTTAAAGTCATCATAATAACACCTTTTTTGTGATGTCGAACACATTATGCTGTTTGGGTAAATACTGGAAATAATATATGCTTCAAATATTAAACTTACTATAATTAAGTATAATTATAAATACTGGTTAAGTTTACATAGTACCTTTTGAGATTTAAAGTCATCATTATATAACCCTTATGGTGCTGTCGAACACGTTATGCTGTTTGTGTAAATGCTGGACGTAATGTTTGTTTTCAAATATTAAACTTACTATAATTAAGTATAAGTACTGGAAATTTTCATAGTACCTTTTGAGACTTAAAGTCATCATTATAACATCCTTTTTCTGCTGTCGAACATGTTAAGTTGTTTGGGTAAATACTGGACGTAATATTTGCTTCAAATATTAAACTTACTATAATTATGTATAATTATAAATACTGGTTAAGTTTACATAGTGCTTTTCTAGACTTAAAGTCATCATTATAACACAATTTGTGCTGTCGAACACGGTATGCTGTTTGGGAAAATAATGGATGTAACATTTCTTTCAAACATTAAACTTACTATAAATAAGTATAATTATAAACACTGGTTAAATTTACATAGTACCTTTCGAGACTTGAAGTCATCATTATAACAACCTCTTTTGATTGATTCATCATAAAATGAATTTTATGCTTCTTTAAGTATGAGTTTTTTACATATTCTTTAATAATGTTCTAGATTTTATATTGAATCAAAAATAATCTGTTATGATTATAATCCTAACCGAAGGCCGGGGCGAAAGAATTTCTAATGTGCCATCGAATACGTTATGCTGTTTGGGTTACCAAACGTGTTACTGGACATAATATTTCTTTCAAAGTCATCATTATAAAACTTTTTTGGTGCTGTTGAATGCGATATGCTGTTTGGGAAAATACTGGATTAACATTTGTTTCAAGCATTAAACTTACTATAATTAAGTATAATTATAAATACTGGTTAAATTTACATAGTACCTTTCGACACTTCAAGTCATCATTATAACAACCTCTTTTGATTGATTCATCATAAAATAAATTTCATGCTTCTTTAAGTATGAGTTTTTTACATATTCTTTAATAACATTTTAGATTTTATATTGAATCAAAAATAATCTGTTATGATTATAATCCTAACCGAAGGAAAGAAGGCCGGGGCGAAAGAATTTCTAATGTGCCATCGAATACGTTATGCTGTTTGGGTTACCAAACGTGTTACTGGACATAATATTTCTTTCAAATATTAAACTTACTATAATTAAGTTTAATTATAAATATTGGTTAAGTTTACATAGTACCTTTTGAGACTTAAAGTCATCATTATAACACCCTTTAGTGTGCTGTTGAACACGTTATGCTGTTTGGGTAAATACTGGACGTAATATCTGTTACAAATATTAAACTTACTATAATTAAGTATAAATATAAATACTGGTTAAGTTTACATAGTACCTTTCGAGACTTAAAGTCATCATTATAACATCATTTTTGTGCTGTCAAATACGTTAGGCTGTTTGGGTAAATACTGAACATAATATTTGTTTCAAATATTAAGCTTACTATAATTAAGTATAATTATAAATACTGGTTAAATTTACATAGTACCTTTCGAGACTTAATGTCAGCATAATAACAATCTCTTTTGATTCCTCATAAAATAAATTTTATGTTTCTTTAAGTATAAGTTTTTTTACATATTATCTAATAATATTTTAGATTTTACATTGAAAAAAGAATAATCTGTTATGATTATAATCCCAACTGAAGGAAAGAAGGCAGGGGCGAAAAAATTCCAAATGTGCAGTCGAACATACTATGCTATTTAGGTAAATACTGGACGTAATATTTGTTTCAAATATTGAATTTACTATAATTAAGAATAATTATAAGTACTGGTTAAATTTACATAGTACCTTTCGAGACTTAAAGTCATTATTACAACACCCTTTTTGTGATGTCGAACACGTTATGCTGTTTGGGTAAATACTGGACGTAATATTTTTTACAAACATTAAACTTACTATAACTAAGTATAATTATAAATACTGGCCAAGTCTACATAGTACCTTTCGAGACTTAAAGTCATCATTATAACACAATGTTTTTGCTGTCGAACATGACTTTGCGGTTGGTTATGCTGTTTGGGTAAATACTGGACGTAATATTTTTTACAAACATTAAACTTACTATAACTAAGTATAATTATAAATACTGGCCAAGTCTACATAGTACTTTTCGAGACTTAAAGTCATCATTATTACACCCTTTTCATGCTGTTGAACGCGGTATGTTGTTTGGAAAAATAATGGATTTAACATTTGTTTTAAACATTAAACTTACTATAATTAAGTATAATATTAAACGCTGGTTAAATTTACATAGTACCTTTCGAGACTTGAAATCATCATAACAACCTCATAATAAAATAAATTTTATTCTTCTTTAAGTATGAGTTTCTTACATATTCTTTAATAACGTTCTAGATTTTATATTGAATCAAAAATAATCTATTATGATTATAATTGTAACTGAAAGAAAGAAGTTAGTCGATAGTTTTAAGATAGCTGTATAAAGTATATCATTTATTAGCTTTGATTTCATTATTAGTCTAATATATTTTCCAAAATCTAAAGAAACACATGCGTGCACAGTTGTAAATCTATACCACCAGCACAAATCCGAAGTAGATTTGCAGATTATTAGTCAAATATTATCTTTTTTTGAGTTTAAAACATTAGAACTCGATGGAATTAGGGTTTTATAAATAATAACAACTAAAACTTATATACGTCATTTCAATGTCTTCCATTCATATTTTCACTTTTTAATAAAGCTAGAGTCTTATATTAATACATTGTATTAGGGACACGTATTAGTACGTTTTCTGACGATTGATACTTGAGCGCTTGTCACGTACTAGTATGGGTTAATGTAACAACATGGTTTGTTTGTGGGTACAAAAATAACGATGTATACAGGAAAACGAAGCCGAATGTTCTTGTCTGCTACATAAACACTGGAAAAATTTAGACAAATAAAAACTATTTTTTACATTATTGGTTTTATGATTGCTCTTTTCATTTTTTATAATGTAAAAATGTTTATATATAACATAATTCGAAGAAAATAAAACTATATACTACTATTTCTATTTGATTTTCATATTTACGATACTATTATAAATTTATCCACTAAAAATATATATTTTTTGGTTACAAAAATTTTATGGTTGTTATGTATATATATATATATATATATATATATATATATATATATATATATATATATATATATATATATATATATATATATATATATATATATATGTAATATATCAAAATTATTTAACTTTAATATTTCTTCAAAAGCCCCCTCTCTCCAATTTTAATTCATTTAAATATCTTTACCAGCCTCTAAATGGTTTAATCAACGGAGTATTTTCCACTTAACATTCCTTTCTGTCATAAAACTGTAAACTTTCTGTCTATAGAGCAGTTTTCAAGCTGGTGGCAAAACATGATTTCGCGTTTTGCTGATATTGCAGTTAATTCGCTTATTAATCTGTTTTTGTTGTGGGAAAATTCTTGTTGTCAGCGCTCTTGGGTGTACTTGTGTCAGAGCAGAGTGAACTCTGTGGCTTTTGATTGTATATTGTCCAGAAGGATAGATGTGCGGTGTTGCCGCTCTGAAATAAAGTTTAAAATTAGACTTCTGAGTTCTCTTAAATATGAAGCCCGTCTGCATTCTCATTACTTATAGCTGTTGAGCTTTCTCCTTGTGAAGGAGTGATATAAAAAATGGATTACATATATATATATATATATATATATATATATATATATATATATATATATATATATATATATATATATATATATATATATATATATATATAACTATTTGTTTATATATTTCAACAGAAAATATGAAAAGTTGGTTAAAAAATCCGATATATAATTATCTCCGATATATAATTTTCGATCTATTGAAATTTAATTGATTAACTAAATTTAAGCGCAAAACGCCTTCTCCCGGTAAAATTCCGCTGCAAAATGTACCAGCACACAATGTGGTAATAGAGTCTTCATTACTGTTGTTTTCCCAAAAAGTATATAAAGGCTCCAATTTACTATCTTTAATCAACAGTCAAATATTATATTTTTTCTAATCTAAGAAAGCAGAACGGACCCTGTCATAAAATTATATCCCAAGTCAAATACAATGCAGATTATTAGTTAAAAATGATATTTTTTGAGTTTAAAGACACATAACTCGATGCATTTAGAGTTGTATAACTAACATGATAACTAAAACACCCTCTTTATGCCTTTTCTTTACATTTTAATAAAACTGAATAGAGTCCTATATTTCCTTTTCGTTGCCTAATATTTTTGCAATAATTGTGTAAAGTGCACCATTTATTACCTCAGATCTATTCATCCGTCAAATATTATATCGTTCCGAGTCTAAGGAAACAGATGCGTGCCGAGTCGTAAAACTAACCCCGCAAAATCCAACGCAGCATTTTAATGCTTCGATCATTTAGTCTCCGACAGTTCCTCACCACTCCCCATATGAACCCACCAGCTAAGCTTTCCCACTTCTCATTCCGCACATGCTTACTTCCTCCCAAACTTCCGCGGTCAACACTCCTCGGCACGTGTCATCATTCATCCTCAAGGAAACACATATCTGACCCCTCGAAAATCGGCGCCCCCACCTGAAGATGCCGCTTCCGCGGGGCCCCCGTGGACTCACGGGGGTCCCAAGCGCGCTCCCCAGGCCTACGTTAATTACATCCGTAATTACTTCGGTCATTAGTGGCCCAGGCCCCCGGTTCCTAATGAGGACCATAATTACAAGTGGCTTCTCCCAGGCATTAATCGTCCGCTAATTAGGGCCGCAAGTTTAAAACGTAATATTAATTAATCTTTTCCCGCTTTTCCTTCCTGTTTTCGTCAACTACTAGCCCTTCGATGTTCGCTACTGCAAACCCCCAGCAAGTTTCGCTGTTATTATTACTAGTACCGTTGTTGTACGGCTATTGTACAGCAGTAGGGAGGGTAGGGAGGTTTGGGTTTGGAGCGGCTTTTCACAAAACGAAACGCTCAGCAGAAATGGATTGAATAATGCTTGGCTATAGATGATATCCAGTTGTATGCAATTATTTCGTCAGGGGAGTGGGGGGAAAAAACGTCATTTAGGAGCGAAATGAAAGTCATCTTTAACCAAAGAGGGGAAAAAATATGGAAATGCATGATTTCCATTTTAATTAATGCGCAATTAATTTTTGCGTTAAGAAGGAGCATAAAAATAATCCTTCCCGCTCTTTGTTTTTTTGTCTTTTTGATTTCGAATTAATTAGTGCAGTAGGAAAATAGAATTGGATATCATGGCTTTTTAGAAATTTATTTTGTGATGCGTTGGTCAATATAAGATTGTATTAATTCAAATGTATTTTTACTTCTGCTGAAGTTTAGACGAAAGGGTTATTGGTGTTCTTAAGTAGAAATTATAATTGTTTACGGATTTGTTTAATTATATCCACAACTTTTTATATTTTACGAACAGTTATTCAGGAGAATATCTAAACAAATAGAACGTTACCATTGACACGTTAAGGGTACATAATGTTGTGATACAAGCTGAAACAATACCGTCTCCACCTCTAGCACAATAAATAAATAAATAAATATTTTTGCATTGTCAAGAGAAATAACAAATAAAATTATCCATATTATATTAAAAATATTTTTTTTCCAATTTAAATGTATTAATAAAGGCTAAATATTGAAACACAGGTCCTGAAGTTTTAAACTTTTAACACGATATCCTCTCCTTGATGCTAAACGTACTAATAAATACGTTTAGCATCAACGAGTGGATATCACTTTTTACAATAATTAACGTAATTTAAGAAAATATAAGTTAAGCACGTTTATCGCAGTTTTATCCCAGAATGCTACATTTATCTAAATATAGTAAGAATAAAGAATAAATAAACAAAATAATATAATAATAAATCCATAACTGGATAATATATTTATAACTTATCTAGAATTCGGTAATATAATAATATATTTAGAATTATTAATAAATTGATCGGTGATCATTACTTTTACAAAAAAATCTTGCTGGTTAAATTTTTTTAATCCTCTTTTCTCACTCTTTATGTGTTAAAGGGATCTATCAATTTATCTATACTTAATTCCGAATAAATCTTATTTTCAATACTTAATAATTGATAGCAAAATTCACTCAAGAAATGAAAAATAACGGAAATAGAATATACGTTTTTTCTTTTCATATTATATCTTTATATAGCTTCTTCAAGTGACGCCCAAAAATGCCTTTCTCGTGTGGTGAACCACTTACACCTCAATTTTGCCTCAATGCCAGAGTTCAATATATGTTCAAATAACATTATTACCATGCATATTTGTAGCCTTTTGAAATAGAAAATGCTTCTACAGGGTTTCTTTAGTTTTTATATAAAAACGTTTAGACCATAGTGGTACTAGATAATTAATTTAATGTAGAGAGTGTCGGGTATATTTAAGTGCTCTACTTCTCAACTTTTATATAAATATTTTTATTTATTTGTTTATTTATTTGTTTTGAACTAATTGATAGAATAAGAAGGTATAAAAGGCTGTTTAGATACTTATTTTGCTCTGCATTGGTCAATATAACGTTATTTTAAAAAGTAATTTTATTCATGTTGTATTTCAAATGAAAGATTATTGGTCTTCTTATTAAAAACATAATTACTGAAAATTGTTAATTATATCGAGCCCGTTTTAGTAGGAGGTCTATGTACAGAGTATCGAAAAAAGTAAAATTTGGTTTATGAACGTCTTCTTACCGAATAAAATGATCAGCATAAACGTATTAGATAATGCTAGGCTATGAAAGATAATAGTTATATGCAATTACTTCTTCAGGACTGGGAAAAAACGTCATTTAGGAAGGAAATAAGAGTAATCTTTAACCATAAGTGAAAGATAGATAGATAGAGAGAGAGAGAGAGGAGGGAGGAATATGGATATGCAGGATTTCCATTTTATTTATTTCTTTTATTCTACTTATTACCATAATTAATGAGTACCAAAAAAAGTAAAATTTGGTTTATGAACGTCTTTTTAGAGAATGAAATGATCAGCATAAACGTATTAAATTGTGCTAGGTTAGGGAAGATAAAAGTTATATGCAATTACTTCTTCAAGACTGGGAAAAATGTCATTTAGGAATGTAATGAGAGTAATCTTTAACGTTAAGAGAAAGAAAGAGAGAGAGGGAAGGGAAGGAATATAGATATGAAGGATTTCCATTTTCTTTCTTTTTTTATTCTACTTATTACTATTCACAGTTAATGAGTATCGAAAAAAGTAAAATTTGGTTACCGAATAAAATGATCAGCATAAACGTATTAGATAATGCTAGGCTATGGAAGATAATAGTTATATGCAATTTCTTCTTCAGGACTGGGAAAAAACGTCATTTAGGAATGAAATAAGAGTAATCTTTAACCATAAGTGAAAGATAGATAGATAGAGAGAGAGAGAGAGGAGGGAGGAATATGGATATGCAGGATTTCCATTTTATTTATTTCTTTTATTCTACTTATTACCATTCATAGTTAATGAGTACCAAAAAAGTAAAATTTGGTTTATGAGCGTCTTTTCACCTAATGAAATGATCAGCAGAAACGTATTAAATAGTGCTAGGATATGGAAAATAATAGTTGTATGCAATTACCTTTTCAGGACTAGGAAAAAACGTCATTTAGGAATGAAAGGAGAGTCATCTTTAACCGTAAGAGAAAGATAGAGAGGGGAGGGAGTAATATAGATATGCAGGATTTTCATTTATTCTACTTATTACTATTCATAGTTAAAGAGTACCAAAAAAAGTAAAATTTGGTTTATGAACGTCTTTTCACGTAATGAAATGATCAGCAGAATCGTATTCAATAGGCTATGGAAAATAATAGTTGTATGTAATTACATCTTCAGGACTGGGGAAAACATCATTTAGGAATGAATTGAGAGTAATCTTCAACTGCAAGAGACATATAGAGAGAGAAAGGAGGGAGAAATATGGATATGCAGGATTCCTATTTTATTTTTTCGTTTATTCTACTTATTACTATTCATAATTAATGAGTACCAAAAAAAGTAAAATTTGGTTTATGAACGTCTTTTCACCGAATGAAATGATCAGCAGAATCGTATTAAATAGGCTATGGAAAATAATAGTTGTATGTAATTACATCTTCAGGACTGGGGAAAACATCATTTAGGAATGAATTGAGAGTAATCTTCAACCGCAAGAGACATATAGAGAGAGAAAGGAGGGAGGAATGTGGATATGCAGGATTTCTATTTTATTTCTTTGGTTTATCCTACTTATTACTATTCATAGTTAATGAGTACCAAAAAAAAGTAAAATTTGGTTTATGAACGTCTTTTCACCGAATGAAGTGATCATCAGAAACGTATTAAATAGTGCTTGGCTATAAAGATAATAGTTATATGCAATTATTTCTTCAGGACTGGAAAAAAAACTTCACTTACGAATGAAATGAGAGTAATCTTTAACCGTAAGAGAAAGGTGGAGAGAGAGAGAGAAAGAGAGGAGGGAGGAATATGGATATGCAGGATTTCCATTTTATTTCTTTCATTTATTCTACTTATTACTATTCATAATTTACGCGATATTAATTTTTGCATTGAGAATGAACATAAGAATAATCTTTTCCAATGTTTTTGTTTAACTATAAATTAACTAAAAATTGAAAAGTAGAATTGAATTGCGTAAAATTTTTGCAATGCGCTGGCTATTACACAATCAATTCAATACTAAGATACTTTTACGTTCATTGTAGTTTAGATGAAATGATTATTTGTGTTATAAATTACATCATAATCAACGGTAAATTTTATTAATTAATTTTTGAAGTATCATAATGTTTTACAAATACAGTTAATTCACAAAATGTTCACTTCATTTACCTCGAATTTCCACTGATCTCAAATCTCAAATTTACTTTGATGTAACTCAATGGAAATTTTTTTCTGATCTCTAGGTTATCCTATCTCTATGTTCATCTCACTTACCTGGTTCTTTAAGGAATTCTTTTTATGTCGTAATTTACTACATGATCTGCACCTGCATACCTTCCTTAGTCTATTAACAACTTAACGTGCACGCTCGAGTTAACTCGAGCGCACTAAACTAGCCAAACTGTGCACACTCGAGATAATTCAAGCGGCGTTGTACTTTTGTAGATATTGCGCTGTGTGTTGTGCTAAAAGAGATAACAAAGGAAAAAGGAAAGTAAAAGACAGTCGTTACATCTGTAATAGTTGCAATGTTGGGCTATGTGCTGCACCTTGTTTCAAATTATATTACACAAAAGAAGTTTTTGATTAATTTTATAGATATTAGTATTGTTATAATTTATGTTTTAAACGTATAAATAAGTATTTTTACTGATAATAATCTTTATTCTAAAATGGGAATTCGGAAAAGAAAGATAAAAAGAAGTCGGTGTGCGTATAATATTACAATATTCGATTATTTTCTGCAGTTTTATCAAAATCCAAAATTGCAAAAAAGTTTTGATTATTTTTGTATTTTTGTAATTTTTTTGGAAAGATAACGTTCTAAATAGCATTTTTTACATTAATTTTTTTTTATTTTTGTGGCTGGCCTTTTTTTAAAAAAAAACTGTGCATTAAGTTGTTAATTTTTTAAGAATACGTCTCTTGAAATTTCGTCTTCTCTGATTAATATCCCAGTTCTATTTTCTTCTTCACTGAGACAGTTCAGGGTGTGTTATTGGGGAGGATGGAGCCTACTGGAGAGATGATCACAATTTCACAATTGCAATCGTACTCTCCTGCCTTGTCCGGGGTAAGCTATTGAAAGCAATTCACTCCTCTCCCTTTCTACGAATATATAATTTTTATGTAATTCAACAAAAGCTGTATGTACATCGCTATATGTCTAGTGTAAGTGATAATCCCCCCACATTGTTATTGGCATTTGTTAACATTAGATATCAGGCATTAGTTATCAGTAATATCCTCTCGAAAAACTCCATTAGAAATATGGCTTTCTCCAGCACTGATATACTACGAAAGCAGTTGGGTAGTAAATACGTTTTAACATTATAAGATTTATATATCCATTAGTAGCCAGATTGCAGTTTGGAGGGATTTGTGCACATTTTTCAAATAAAAGTTGACTATTTTAATGATTGAAGAAAAATTACAAATAATTAAGAATGTTAAAAAAAATCCTGTTGTTAAGAAAGTATATGTGCTAAAGTATTGAATACCATCAAACACGCTATCAATAAATGTCCAATAAAGCGAAAATTTTAAAGTATTATAGGATCAAGGGGATTTTAATTTGCATTGTAAAAATGATTAACATTTCCTCTTTTACAGATATTAAAAAAGTCCTGATGAAGAAGTTGGAAAATTTTCAAAATATAAATTTCACAATTCAGATGAGTTGAACTTGCCATTTTGAAAGAAATTTTTAGTTTGGTAAATTTCTCGGATATCCTGGTTCATAATCAGTAATGAATGTTTAGAGAGTTTAAAAGCTTCAAGCAGCACAAATGTACCAAATAGCACGGAGGAACTAAAGACGTACCAGAATGTCTAAATCAGTAATTAAGAGAAAAACTTCCCTTATGAATGTCAGATTACAAAGCATGAGATATATCAAATATAAATGAATCTGTACTATTTTATAAATATGTTCCTTAAAGGATTTTGATATTCAAAGGAAGGTATGCTGAAGAGGGAAGTTCATCAAAGGGTCATTTACCGTTTCTTGTTGATTTTATCAGGGTCGGATCTGGAAAACTACCTCAATTTGTTATTGATAAACTGTAATACCCTTATTGTTTTAAGAATTACAAATAACTACTAATAAACTATGTGATCAATAAAAAAGTTTGGATGATCGGTTTCTTACTTGATGAATATATGCACAAATTAATTGAAATTTCATAAATAATCCAGGAAAGTTTTATTTTTTGTAAATAATTGCCCATTGAAAACTAATTTATAAAAAAAAATAAATTTATCAAACTTAATTTATTTCTGCCATACAACATAAAAACTGTTAGTTAGCTTGGGTACCAATGCAAAAGATATGCGCTTTAGTTCAGCATATATGTATAAACAATTAAAGACAGAGATTAAGAATGGTGTGGTGATTTACAGGAATTTTTAAATTTTCAGTGAATCTTCAATATTTATAGATGGGAAGTGCAATTCAAGCTAGGCAAAAATTTCTTTCTCTCGACCCTTCATTAGTTAAGATTGTTTTTATAAAAGGCTTTTAAAGGTATCTATACTGCATAAACAGCACATATGATTCCCTAGACTACAGAAGATGGCAGAGTTAAAGTCAGCCTTTACTACTAAATTTATGTTTTATAAAATTTAAATAATTTAATAAAAACAAAATTACGTATTAGAACCAGTTTTATTTTAACTGTTCATATATTATCCTTTAAGATTGTTAATATAACCTAATAACGCTAATGTTTTGCGTGTTACTCTATATGAATATTTATTAGTTTTGAAAGTATATAAATGCGAATGATTTCTGTAAAATTATGTGATCCCATATAACTAAATAAATATTTTTGTTATTTTTATTGAATTTAAATACTTTAGTCTATGTATAGAAGCTAACAAAAAATATATTAACAGTGCCAAACGTAATGAATTTGATAGAATATATAAAATACGTACACAAATTGTTGTTGTATTCTAACCTGCTTCTTTTGTACTATTAAGTCGCATTTTAAAAGAGACTAAGTTTCATTAACACTACCGTTTATCTTTCCTTCATTTATCGTATTCATTACAGGTTTTGGGTTATTCATATCAATTTATTTTGCTTTCATGAGAAACAATTACCTCATCAACATACAGTTAATCTCAAAACACATCCGTCCAGAAGAAAGAAATATTTTATTACGCTTCTATTGTGGCATTCATTTGGACATTTATGTGACGTTTATAGAATAATATTTCATTTCGACATTCACTGTGATATTTATAGAGCAATATATTATAACTATAATCAGTAACATTTTTACATTTTTTTTTTTTAGTTCACCATCAAAAAAAAATATTCGTATATATATATATATATATATATATATATATATATATATATATATATATATATATATTATATATATATATATATATATATATATATATATATATATATATATATATATATATGTATATATATATGTATATATATATGTATATATATATATATGTATATATATATATATATATATATATATATATATATATATATATATATATATATATATATATATATATATATATATATATATATATATATATATATATATATATATATATATGTATATGTATATATATATATATATATATATATATATATATATATATATATATATATATATATATATATATATATATGTATATATATATATATATATATATATATATATATTATATATATATATATATATACTATATTTCTAATTCTCATTTTATTAATATAAAGTGTGAAGATTACTGTGGAGTTCCAGACTGATGCCTTGAAATACAATGGCCAACTTGTTATCGGCGAGAAGATATGTGTGTTATATATATATATATATATTCTATATTTATTATAAAAATATATATATGGAAGCCATGAAGGTCTAGGATATATATATATATATTTATATATGTATATATGGCCCTCGATGGCTGGTCGATATATATATATATATATATATATATGTGTTATATAATATATATATATATATGTATATATATATATATATATTTATATATATATATATATATTTATATATGTATATATATATATATATTATATATATATATATATATATATATATATATATATATATATATATATATATATATATATATATATATATATATATATATATATATATATATATATATGTATATATATATATATATGTATATATATATATATATATATATATATATATATATATATATATATATATATATATATATATATATATATATATATGTATATATATATATATATATATATATATATATATATATATATATATTTATATATATATATATATATATATATATATATATATATATATGTATATATATATATATATATGTATATATATATATATATATATATATATATATATATATATATATATATATATATATATAAATATATATATATCTATACATATATATATATATATATGTATACATATATATATGTATATATATATATATATATATATATATATATATATATATATATATATATATATATATATATATATGTATATATATATATATATATATATATATATATATATATATATATATATATATATATATATATAATATATATATATATATATATATATATATATATATATGTATATATATATATATATATATATATATATATATATGTATATATATATATATATATATATATATATATATATATATATATGTATATATATATATATATATATATATATATATATATATATATATATATATATATATATATATATATATATATATAATATATATATATATATATATATATATATATATATATATATATATATATATATATATATATATATATATATATATATATATATATATAATACGTATAATCCACCTAACCTCTCTAGCCTATGAGGGCCCCGGAAAATGAGTGATGTCACACTGATCCGACGTCACTTATGGATATTTAAAAACGGAAGAGACCAACTCTCGGGGCTTCTTGGTTTTTGCGTTTTTTTTTTGTTTTTTTTTGGGGGGGGTTAGTGAGATGGGCGTCACTTTCAGAACCACATGTCCAACCCTCTTTAAAGAGAGGAAAATTTTGGTGAGTAGCGGGTTAGACTGTTTTTGCGGACTTCGGGCTTTGACCCAAGTCCTGTTTCATAGACCACCAAAATCTAAGGAAAGAAGGTTTCTCGTACTTTTGTAGCGAGTTGCCTGTAATGTATTAGAAAGCAGAATGTATAAAGAGATGGTTTCTCTTTCCTTAGCGGTCAAGTTTCCAGAAACATATTTATCATACAATCAACATTAACTAGACGAGAAGCAGCGGAATAAGAATCGGTCTACACCTGTTATCGGCAGCAGAGGATCTCCCTTCTGTGGAACTTTATATAATCATTGTATATACTAATTTTTATCCAAAATTCTTCAATAAAGGAAATTTCAGTGTACGGGTTGTCTGTGTGGTTTTCCTAAACACATTTGTACTTTGGTCTAGGCGCTAAATACGTTATACTACAGAAATTAAAAGAAAAGCCAAATTTATTGTTAATGTGTTGCTTAATGAAGTCCAATTAATTTAATTCTATAATAATAAATTACTCTGAAGTATTTTTAGAATAATAGCCATTATAGTAAGTAATACTGTTCAGTCATGGAATCTTAGCAAAACATTTACTGCAAATTAAATTTTTAAGCTAATTTTTTATCCAATAAAGAATTAATAGTTATGCTCTGTTTATAGTAAAGTTTTTCTTAAAGTATACTTTTTACTTTAGGATTTAAAAGATTCATATTGTTTTAAATTATATTACATTACACTGAACTGATTCAATAATGAATTAAGAATTTAATTTATTGAATTACGTTAGATATCAAATTACTTATCTGTCTTTGTTTATCAAAAATATAATGTGGCTACTATGAAATAAAAGCATTACATAGGATTTTAAAGATTTGTAAAAATTCCATTCGTAAGATCTAATTTACCAATTTATCTTATGTTTTACGCCTTTAATAAAAAATATATGTGTTTTGAATTATATTTAACAATACTATTAGAATCATATCCATAATTTGATAGGATTATAGCAATAAAAATTACATAAAATTTTCAATTTATAAACATATAATTTCACTATACAGTTTTCTACCCATTAAATAATGCAACTAAACAGTTTTTAAAAAGAAGTATTTTATGTACAGCTAAGGACATTTAGTACAGCATAATGTACAACAGGGAGTTTAAAAATCCTATAAAATTGAAAAAAGTTTTTAAAAATCAAAGATGTGTTAAATAATAACTTAAAACTATAAAAAAAAAGCTAATGTGTTTGTAATTTTTATTTACTATTTGTTTTCAATAGTCGATATATATATATATATATATATATATATATATATATATATATATATATATATATATATATATATATATATATATATATATATATATACAAGTCACTGGAACTCAGAAAAATATACAGACAGCCATAATCATCGAAAAGACAAACATATTTATTTTAGATTGGTATAAATTTGAGAGAGCCTTTGAGATAAGGGGAAAATCTAGATAAAATAAGCTACATAGTTTAACAATCCTATAAAATTGAAAAACATTCAAAAGGAGTTTCTAAAAATCAAAGATAAAACGAATTAATGACTGAAAACTATAACAAAAGTCAATTGTATATATATATATATATATATATATATATATATATATATATATATATATATATATATATATATATAGAGAGAGAGAGAGAGAGGGAAATATAAATACATGCAGTGGACTCTTTGCTGTGTGTATATATATATATATATATATATATATATATATATATATATATATATATATATGCACTCATAAATAAATAAATAAACACACACACACACACATATATATATATATATATATATATATATATATATATATATATATATATATATTTATATTTATATATATATATATATATATATATATATATATATATATATTATATATATATATATATATATATATATATATATATATATATATATATATATATATATATATATATATATATATATATATATATATATATATATATATATATATATATATATATATATATATATATATATATATATATATATATATATATATATATATATATATATATAATACGTATATTCGTAGGTATTTGTGCTAAGAATTTATCCTATGGATCAGTTTTTAAAGTAAGCTTCTTTGCTGAAGAGAAACTATAACGGTAGAACGGATTTACAGGCAAATTCATATCTTTGTGAATGTCAAATTATAATTCTTTAGAAAACCAGACGAAATTAAGCACAAAAAACCGATCTTTAACAGAAAATTTAACTAGGAAATTCATATAAAAATGTAAAAAACTTCATTCCAGAATGTAGCAGTAAAGAGAAACCCAGTCAAGGCAGCCAAGTCTGTTGTTCTAGCCCCTGAAGTCTTTACCCTAATAATACAACTTGATTGAAGCTCTGAATGAATCTGAGTACAACCCCTTTTTGTTTAAATTTTCCTTATGCTGGATTTGCAAATTACTGATAAACAGTTCCTAAATTTTTATTTGAATAAGAATTTCCACCAAAAAAATTAGCATTAAAATGGATTTTATTAATTAAAATAAACTAACCCTAGGAACTACTGGAATAGTTTAAGTAATTATTTTTACCTTCACTAAGGAATGCATAATTCATTTAGTAAGGTGTTCTTGTTGCATATGCCAGTTGGTCTAACCAAGCAGGATTGAACCGGAGGCTTCTCGTATTAAGGCAAATGGCTGTGCCTTTCGTTTTGACGAGCACCTCAGTTGTGAAAGTACGACTTAAGCTTAAGTAGTTCCTCGTAATTTTGAAACAGGGACCAAAAAGGAGACCCATAGGCTTGGCCTACCACCCCCAAAGGTATTAGTTGAGAAATTGGAGGACATTTTGATCACGAACATATTTTACGTGCCCCAGTAACCTTTAATGAGCATGGCGGATCTTATCCCAGCTCAGGCTCCAAACCCGCAACCCTTCAGTTACGAGAGCTTTGCCTTTGCCGACTGAGCTACCGCGGATGTTTAACAAGGTGTTATATATAGGAGTGTGTATGTTTATGTGTATGTAATGTGTATACAAAGGAAATAAAAAAGCTGTTTAATTTATCGTTTTTCCTACTTATTAGTTAAATGATATTTTATCTACTCAATATATTAATATAATTTCTAAACTAATATAAACCTGTTGTATATATTAATATTAAAATTTAAATTAATTTAATTTATAAATTAATTTCAGCTTTGTATGCATTTGAGAGAAAATAATTTTAAATCTGGAATAATATTTTAAAAGGAATTCCTGCTAAAATCTTCTTACGCTTTAGTTTATAGATTCTTTACGTGTGCTATTACCATTAGATAATTAAGTCACGTCACTAAAGCAGACAGATACAAAAACAGGTCTTACTGCTTTATATGTGTTATGGAGTCTTTTATGGGCAATGGCATGTTATGAGTTGAAATTAAATTTTTTTAGAAATCGGTTACAGCTGATCCTTTCAGAACTAAATGTCATGTCGGACTACCACCCAATATTTGTTTTGAATTTGAATTGTTTAACGCATCATCCTGAGCAACTAAATTTCGTATCAGAATACCATCAATATTATTTTGAATTTGTCCTTTTAACTCTGTATTTCTTCGCTACTAATGATCGTTTCGCAATAACGCCAATAATTTTGAATTTGTCTCAAGCAATCATTCTTAGCTCCTAGATATTGTACCGGAATACTATCAATATTATTTTGAATTTTTATTACTAAAGCGGTACTTCTGCACTACTAGATGTTATTAGAGGATGAGTTGTAATACCATCAATATTATTTTGAATTATACTTTTAAATATGTCATTCCTCGCTAATAATGATCTTTTCTCAATAACGCCAGTACTTTTGAAATTGTCTCAAGCAATCGTTTTGAGCTACTAGATATTGTACCGGAATACTATCAATATTATTTTGAATTTTTATTACTAAAGCGGTACTTTTGCACTACTAGATGTTATTAGAGGACAAGTTGTAATACCATCAATATTATTTTGAATTGTACTTTTAAATTTGTTCTTCTTCGTTTCTAATGATCGTTTCGCAATAACGACAATAATTTTGAATTTGTCTCAAGCAATTGTTTTGAGCTACTAGATATTATACCCAAATACTATCAATATTATTTTGAATTTTTATTGCTAAAGCAGTAATTCTGCACTACTAGATGTTACTAGAGGACGAGTTGTAATACCATCATTATTTTTAATTAGTACTTTTAAATATGTTTTTCTTCGCTACTAATGATCGTTTCGAAATAACGATAATAATTTTGAATTTGCTTTCGTTTTGAGCTTCTATATATTGTATTGGAATACTATCAATATTATTTTGAATTTTTATTGCAAAAGAGGTCATTCTGCACTACTAGATGTTATTAGAGGACGAGTTGTAATACCATCAATATAATTTTGAATTGTACTTTTGAATCTCTCCTTCTTCGCTACTAATGATCGTTTCGAAATAACACCAATAATTTTGAATTTGTCTCAAGCAATTGTTCTCAGCTGCTAGATATTGTAGCGGAATACTATAAATAATATTTTGAATTTTTATTGCTAAAGTGGTCATTTTGCACTACTAAAAGTTATTAGAGGACGAGTTATAATACCATCAATATTATTTTGAATTTTACTTTTAAATATATCATTCTTCGCTACTAATGATCGTTTCGCAATAACACCAATAATTTTGAATTTGTCTCAAGCAATCGTTCCGAGCTGCGAGATGTTGTACCAGAATACTATCAATATTATTTTAAACTTTTATTGCTAAAGCGATCATTCTGCACTACTAGATATTATTAAAGGACGAGTTGTAATACCACCAACATCATTTTGTATTTGTATGGCTCAAGTTTACATTCTGTGCTACTAGAGGTGATACAAAATATTACCAGTATTATTTTTAATTTTTATTGCTCAAATGGTCGTTTTGAGCTCAAATTATAGTTAGTTCGTACTTCTTTTACTCTCTGCTACTTACGTTTACTTCCCATATTAATAATAATTTAAAATAATAACAATATTATTATTAATATTCTAAATACTTTTGTACCTCTGTAGTACTTATAATTATTTGCATAACTTAATCTTAACTTCATTATTTGTCTATGTATTTGTGTACTTCCCCATTCACCGCACTCGTTGATCTTTTTAATTATCTCTTAATTTAATTTAATCTTAGTAATTCAAGTCCTCAATTTCGTGTGTATAATCAGTTATTTCTCATTACCCATGCTTCTTTAGTAAGTCTGACCTAGAAGGCCAGGCCCAGGAAGGTCAGACTAAAGTGCTCCTATGTGATGTCCTGCGTGATGAAATTATAGTGCCGGGACATCATCAATATAATTCTGAATTTATATTGTTTAAACGGTTATTTGAAACTACCATCTGGTTTATTGTGCGATCTAATACATTATCTAGTCACACGGCTTCTTAAGTTGAACACATTGTGCATATCTGTGCATACTACCAACTGAAACTTATTTGATATGGGTGATTAATAATATTATTTATTTCTTTATTCCTCTATCATTTTTTACTGAATAATAATATCTTGTAAAAAATGTATATTTCAGTCTGTCAAAAGAAGGTTATATTTAGTTGACTACAAAATCTAAAATAATAAAATTTAACCTATGGTCTAATGTATTATCTAACCACACGGCTTATTAAGTTGAACACATTGTGCACATCTGTGCATACAACCGACACTTATTCATATGGGTGATTAATAAAATTATTTACTTCTTTATTCGTCTATCATTTTTTACTGAATAATAATATCTTGTAAAAAATGTGTACTGCAATCTGTCAAAAGAAAGTTATATTCAGTTGACTACAAAATCTAAAATAATAAAATTTATTGTGTGATCTAATGTATTATCTAACCACACGGCTTATTAAGTTGAACACATTGTGCACATCTGTGCATACAACCGACACATATTCATATGGGTGATTAATAAAATTATTTACTTTATTATTCGTCTATCATTTTTTACTGAATAATAATATCTTGCAAAAAATGTGTACTGCAATCTGTCAAAAGAAAGTTATATTCAGTTGACTACAAAATCTAAAATAATAAAATTTATTCTGCGATCAAATGTATTATCTAACCACACGGCTTATTAAGTTCAACACATTGTGCACATCTGTGCATACAACCGACACATATTCATATGGGTGATTAATAAAATTATTTACTTTATTATTCGTCTATCATTTTTTACTGAATAATAATATCTTGAAAAAAATTTATATTTCAGTGTGTCAAAAGAAGGTTATATTCAGTTGACTACAAAATCTAAAATAATAAAATTTATTTCTCAACCTTTAGAAGCTGGCACAATGTGGAACAATTTCCTTGGATATCAATAAGTTTTACTCTCTTAACTATCTATAATGTGTATTATTGACATAATTTTGCTTAAAGGTACACTATAATAGACTTCCATATTGTAATTTCTAACGCAAATATAATAGTACATTCCAGTAGTGTAAAGTATAACCTGGTAATAGTATATTCTGGTAGTATTTTAGTACATCACCACATCTTATAGTATGGCGATGTAATAAAATTTAAGTACTTTGACTTTAAAGAACAAATACGTCCCAATAAACTGAGATAGATGTTCAGAAGATAAAGCAAATGTGTAATCTCCAGTTAACATTTGTCCAAATTTGGGGAGGCACTATCTTATTATTCATCCTGTTGCATAATAGTAGCAACCGGATGAAAATGCATTTATATGATTTCTAACTTTATATACCTCATCTTAAGATTTAATAAAGTGAGATGAGTGAAGAAGTGTATCTATTTTCTTCTCGTGACATGTATTTATTAATTAAAATGCGTTCTTATTTTCTGAGTGCCTTTAAGTTTTCTAGTAGTCTCTCAGTCTAGAGAAAATGAAAAGGTAGATATCAGTTGATTGCTTTTCCTCCTAGTGTCTCATGCAAGAATCGTATCATACTGAGTGTGCTAGGATGGAATGACATGTTGAGAACTTTGGAAACTAATTCTATTGTGGGAGTAATACTTTAAATGCTCAGTAATTTGATTTAATACTGACTGTTTGCTTTAGGCGATTTCATGATGTGTTTATTGAATATTTATTTCATATTTCAACTGAACGCAAATAAATGTCTATTTTCTAAGCGAAAGTTTTCGTATGAAAAATTTCACTAAAAGATTGGGAATTTGGGAAAATTATTTGTTAGTTAAAATTAGCTGGATAACTTCGAAAAAGTTAAATCACGTCTGTTGTTAGAACAAATTATATAATATTCAAGATAAGAAAATATAATCGTTTATTTATAAAAAAGGAAGTCTGAAAGAAAGATATTTCTGCTCTCAATGAAAGAATTTATTGCTGTAGCAGATTTCCCTCGCTTAATCTTTCCGCTCCCTTTTTCCCCAATCGACGGAGACGAAAACAAAATTTTAAAACGCGGCAACTTCAATTAATGTTGAATACCTAGCGCCATCTATGAGCGGAAAGGACAGTTTTTTAACCCCGTTTTTACATAAGCCGGAGAGATTGAAGAAAAATACTTCGAATATTTAGGAACAAACTGCATTGAATTTTCTTTTGGGAGAAAATTTAAATAGAACTGTGAGGAGAGATAGGAACCAAAAGGTAGAGAGTCACAAACAAAAAAAAAATTATATATATATACGTCCCCGAGAACCAAAGGAATTTCAAAAAAGTCTCACGCAGTTCCAAAAAACAAAAAAAAAATTCCAAAAACACAAAAGAAAATTCCTTAATTCGGTATTGAAGGAGAAGAAGGGGTTTAGCAAACTCTCTCACAATCTAAAGAGAAGGAAGACGAAAAAGAAAAAAAAACTCTGAAAAACTAAAAAACCATCCTGCGCCGTTCTGTTTAATTAGAAAATTAATTAACTTATTTGAATGTGCGGCAGCAAATAAAAGTTTTTAAATGAGCAAAAGTACAAGCAATCTCTTTTGTGGAAGCGAACCTAATTAAGATCTTATTTCTTTACAACATATTAGCGCCGGCCAAATTACTCATTAATATTAAAACCCGTTTGTTTTGCTGATATAATTAAAAGAGATTTAAGAAACAGAAAACAATAGGATGGGTAAAAATATATTTTTTTCTGCCAGGGCTCCAGAGACTTTTGGTAAATTGGGGGGTGCTTACTGCGTAATTGGGTTAGGCTCTGCTAATTAAATAGATAAGCAATAGATATTTTCGCCTCGTATAACTATTGTGAGGTGGCCCTGTCTTTTAAAGAAGACTGTCCCTTAGGCATTAAGCATCTATTTTATTGTTTGTTAAGCCTTTTTAGTCCACTCATTGTGTGTCTAGCCTTTTGTTCCGTCTCCAAAAAATGCCTTTCCGCAGAAAACGGGGGAATCGATTTGGGGACTTATTTTTCAGAGATTATTTTTTGATAGGGACAAAGTAGAGCTTAGAAGGCGAAGAAGCTCTCTCCCTTATCTCGACGAATTATCCAATTACAATTTATTGTAAATGCTTTTCATACACTTTTGCGCAGGCTCTGCCAACAAACTATCTGGATATTCGGACGTCACCTGCCTTTTCCCCAAAAGAACCACCAATGAAACAAAAGAGTTAATACCATGTCATCTAGTTATCCAATTACATTGATAATTGTAATCGCATAAAATTGTAAGAGATGTCCCTCGTGGCTTTATTAAGATCTGTTACAAAATTCTTTGCAATTTGACTTACAAATTGACGCGATAACCTGCCAATTATACAAATCTCGGGAGCCTGGAGGAACCATGTGGGTATACCAAATGCGCAGATGTGTATCTTAATTAGGTTTCATGATAATTTGTAGGAAGAAAATTTTCGTTGAAGGCAGTCAAGTCTGCAACCCTTGGGGTGCGAGCGAGGAGCAGTTTTGCAAGCAGTGAAATTCTTTGAAAAGCTACATATAAAATTACATTTCTTTAAGGTAAGGGATTAAACTAGTATTGGCAATAACAGAAGTACTTTAGTTTATTCGAAAAGTATGTTTGTTTGGGGAAGGTGAATTCTTCCAAAGACATGTATAAATAGAATTAAATAAATATTTATTATTCATACACATTATCTACTGGTACTGCACTGCCACATAGATAATTTTATAAGACATTTCTAACTTATGTTTCGTACCTGTTAGTAGATTAGATTTTCTCTATGTCCGTGAGTAATGGGACATAATTAAGAGGTTCTGGGAAGTAGATTCTTAGTAGAAACTTAGTTTATTATATTCTACATACATATGAGGTTTGAAAATATAAAATTAAAGTTTGGGGTACTTTTTAAAACAATCCGCTGCGTATTACAACTTATGATGCAGCAGTGTAATAAAATTTAAGTACTTTCTTTTTAAAGAACAAATACATCCCAATAAACTAAGATAGATGTTCAGAAGATAAAGCAAATGTGTAATCTGCAGTTATCATTCGTCCAAATTTGGGGAGGTACTATCTTTTTCGCCATGTTGCATAATAGTGGCAACCGGATGAAAAACGCATTTATATGATTTCTCACTTTATATATCTCATTTTAAGATTTAATAAAGTGACATGGGTGAAGAAATGTATCTTTTTTCTTCCCGTGACATGTATTTATTAATTAAAATGCATTCTCATTTTCTGAGAGCCTCTAAGTTTTCTAATAGTCTCTCAGTCTACTATCAGTCAGATATCAGTTGATTGATTTTCCTCCCAGAGTCTCATGCAAGCATCGTATCATGTTGAGTGTGCTAGGATGGAATGGCATGTTGAGGACTTTGTAAACTAATTCTGTTGTGGGAGTAATACTTTAAATACTCAATAATTTGATTTACTTAAATCCAAATATCAGTTTAATTGCTAAATATAAATATGTTTATTGTTTCACTCCCTATGCCTTACGTAAGCATCGTATCATGTTGAGTGTGCTAGGATGGAATGGCATGTTGAGGACTTTGTAAACTAATTCTGTTGTGGGAGTAATACTTTAAATACTCAATAATTTGATTTACTTAAATCCAAATATCAGTTTAATTGCTAAATATAAATATGTTTATTGTTTCACTTGCAATGTTTTACTTAAGCGTCGTATCATGTTGATTGTGCTAGTATGGAGTAACATGTTGAGGACTTTGTAAACTAATTCTGTTGTGGGAGTAATACTTTAAATACTCAATAATTTGATTTACTTAAATCCAAATATCAGTTTAATTGCTAAATATAAATATGTTTATTGTTTCACTCCCTATGCCTTACGTAAGCAGCATATCAAATTGAATGTGCTGGGGCAGATTAGCGTCTGAAGACTCCATAAATTACTTAAATTGTGAGTCATGCTGTAAACAGTTAATTATTTGCTCTGATGAAATTCATATATGGTGTTCTTGCACATTTTAGCAGCGATGTACTTAATCTTCACCATACTACCTACTTGAATGTGCTGGGGTAGAATAGTGTGATGAGGACTCCATAAATTAGTTCAATCGTGTGAGTCATGCTGTAAATAGTTAATTATTTGATTGCCTCAAATTCATACATGGTGTTCTTGCACATTTTATCCATGAAGTACTTAATATTCACCATACTGTCTACTTGAATGTGCTGGGGCAGATTAGCGTCTGAAGACTCCATAAATTACTTAAATTGTGAGTCATGCTGTAAACAGTTAATTATTTAATTGCGTCAAATTCATACATGGTGTTCTTGCACATTTTATCCTCGAGGTACTTAATCTTCCCCATACTACCTACTTGAATGTGCTGGGGCAGAATAGGGAGCTGAGGACTCCATAAATTAGTTCAATCGTGTGAGTCATGCTGTAAATAGTTAATTATTTGATTGCCTCAAATTCATACATGGTGTTCTTTTACATTTCAGCAGCGAGGTACTTAATCTTCACAATACTACCTACTCAAAATATGTATTGGATGAGGAAGACACATTGCTTGTATTCCCCTTTTACTAGATCTCAATAATTTAGACTTTATTCTTTAAGGTCACACGTTAAGCCACTCGTTTATAAGGCACCATCGGATAAACAGCGAAGAGCATGGTGTCCATCAATGTCACTGCGTTAAACATCAAAAGCACACTTGATACAATTAGCAATTTCTTGGATTCTTTTCATATTCCTATAGATAGATATTGTGAAAATGTGGTTATTTTATAACTGATGCGGAACATCCTTAGAAAATTTAAATATTTTTCCACATCATTTTAAATTTTTCTTCCTGAATAGTTTTGGTTGATTAAGATATTATCTTACGCAGATTTTATTCTGTGTTTAATTGTTATCTAGATAATTTCTATTTTTATTTCGATTTTTAATTAGTTTTCCTTTCATATACTTTTGTAATATTTTAATATCATTCCCAGAGGACCAAATAGAAAAGAAAGCGGGGAAAATATAACATAGTGCGTGCATACAGAAAAAACTTTTTAGATATATATACCTTCATTTATATTTATATATATTCATATACTTTACACTTTCGAGAGAGAAAAAAATCAACAAATATACTTTTTAATCCCTGTCACGAATTTATGTTTAATGTCACATTACTAAAGTAATTTAGTCGTAAATCCACTTTGAAAATTAGTATTTTGCGTGCAAAAATTCTACTTCATTTCAATATGATGTATCACTGTTTTTATTTTGAAACCTCATTTTTTATAGATGAAGAAACATACACGTTATTGTGCAAACTTGGGAGGTTAGATATTAAACATATAAGCATTTCTCTCCTTGACATCTACTATGTAAGCAGAACATCTTGCCTTTATATAATTTGTTTGGAATGCCTTCAGAATTTGTGTCTATTGCGTGGTAGATCTTTAAAACTCCATTAGGATACTTAGAAATCCAACTGGTATACAGGTACAAGCCAATTTAATGTAAACAATCGTTTTTGAGAACTAAAATTTTTAAGGTAACATAGTGGTTATAAACTAAAAGGTTCTGCAGGTTTTTAACAATTTTCTTTTGATAGTTCTTTTATAACGCTTATTTTATAAAGCTTTGTATGAGTTTTAAAGAACTTACTTTTTAAAATCTTTGATATATACACAAATTATATATATATATAGAGAGAGAGATAGATAGATATTCATATATACATATATATATATATATATATATATATATATATATATATATATATATATATATATATATATATATATATATATATATATATATATACACACACACCAAATTATATATATATGTTAGTATGTGTGCATGAGAAGGAGATTACAATCTAAATTTTTATACGAAATTGAATACAAAAACTTCTTACTCTATTAATCTCAATTAAGATAGTTTATTTGCTAACATTAGTAAATACTAAAATTTAAAATAAAAATGTAAGAACTTTGACTTTTTATGTTAAAAACTTTCACATACCTTTAGAAGTTTATAGTTATGAATAAAATTAATTTAGATTCAATTTTATATTAAAATTTAATTTATAATTCACACACACACCGATATATATATATATATATAGATATAGTTATATATATATATATAGATAGATAGATAGATAGATAGATAGATAGATAGATAGATAGATAGATAGATATGATATATATATAGATAGATAGATAAACAAAATGTTTTGGAAAATAGAATGTTTTGTGAATTTAAATGAAAATTAGGCTACTAAACACTTAAAAATAGTGAATTTAGATACGCGTAATTTGAAACATTCAAAAAGTTATTTTTATATTTTAGAAAAAAAAATCTATAGAGGATGGTATAAGTGTGAAGCGTTTTAATAGATTATTAACTTACAGCAATATAACTGTGTATATCAAATTATATTTGTACATTACAGACACAGATATTTTTACAACAAATTATATTTATAAAAATATTCATGCATTAAAATATTACTAAATTAGTATAAGGTAATATTTTACATAATATTTATCTTTTATATAAATAATAGTTATATGCACTTTTTTAACTCCAAGCTCTAAAGCACTTGATGTTTATATCCTGTATAAGAAACATATTGCACAACCTTGATATAGAACATATATTTTCAAACCGTGTGAGTGCTACATTAATTAATTAATTTTTTCGCTATACGAAGGCTAGTTACAGTGAGACTTTTAAAAATATTTATACATTAAAATATTACTAAATTAGTATCATATAATCTTTTACATACTATTTATCTTTTATATAAATAATAGTTATATACTCTTTTTAACTCCAAGTTCTAAAGCACTTGATCTTTATATCATGTATAAGAAACATATTGCAATGCCTTGATATAGAACATATATTTTCAAACCGTGTGAGTGCAACATTAATTAGTCACTTATTTTTTTGCTTACAATGGCTAGTTAGAGTGAGACTTATAAAAGTATTTATACATTAAAATATTACTAAATTAATATAACATAATATTTTACATAATATTTATCTTTTGTATAAACATTAGCTATAAACTCTTTTTAACTCCAGACTCTAAAGTACTTGATCTTTATATCATGTAAGATAAACATATTGCACGACCTTGATATAGAACATATATTTTGATACCGTGTGAGTGTAACATTAATTAATTACTTACTTAATTAATTTTTTTGCTATATGAAGGCTAGTCACAGTGAGACTCATAAAAATATTTATACATTAAAATATTACTAAATTAGTATAACATAATCTTTTACATAATATTTATCTTTTATATAAACAATAGCTATAAACTCTTTTTAACTCCAAACTCTAAAGTACTTGATCTTTATATCATGTAAAATAAACATATTGCACGACCTTGATATAGAACATATATTTTGATACCATGTGATTGCAACATTAATTAATTACTTTTGCTATACGAAGGCTAGTTAGAGTGAGACTTATAAAAGTATTTATACATTAAAATATTACTAAATTAATATCACATAATATTTTACATAATATTTATCTTTTATATAAATAATAGCTATATATTCTTTTTCACTCCAAGCTCTAAAGCATTAGATCCGTATATCACATATAAGAAACATTTTGCACGACCTTGATATAGAACATATATTTTCAAACCGTGAGAGTCAGCATTAATTAATTAGTTAATTATTTTTTTTACTATATGAGGGCTAATTACAGTGAGACTTATTGTATAAAGTCGATTTCGGATGGCTACAAACATACAACTAGTGGGATTCAAACCCAATAACTAATGAAATCTTCTTAGCATGATCTTGTCATGAATATTTGTCAGTTCAAAGAATTAAACTATCATTGTAGTAATAGTAACATATATAAAAATTATTAATTATGATCGGTCAAGACGATTTCTTAAGGGCTATACTTAAGGTCCTAATTAAAAGTTTAAAAGAATTAGTAATTTTCAATCTCTATTTCATGTTTTATTGAACTTAGAATTTTTTTATTATCATATAAAAACTAATTCTGTGCGTTATTGTCAAATCCAGTATTTTTGTCTAAACTCGAGAAAATGTGTTTTACTAATATTTTTTTTACTAATTTGAGGCATGCACTCTATACAAACACAAAAGCTAACACTACGGTTTAAAAAAAAACTTCATACCAATTTCAAAATTGTTAAAAATACATACTGAATATATTATAAGTACTAGTAATATAACTCAGTCTGTATGCCTCAGATGACGAAAAACAAATTTGTTCACTAATTGAGTAGTTTTAATTAAATTCTTCCATTTTATATTCCGGTTTTTTCTCGTGTTTATTAGGTATGGAAGTTATAAAATGGAGTCACTAAAATTTTTCTTGCGTGAACGAAGACAACAGGTAAAAATCTACAATGTATAATCTCTGCTTCTAACAGAAAGTAAAAACTTTAGAGCAATGTTTAGGCGCCAGCATCCGTTTACTTCAAAGAAAAATTTCTTATTAATTAGCTAAAGTAGTTAAATATTAATTTTGAAAGGATTTGTATGACTAATTAATTAAAACGGAGTTTAGAATGCAACAACAAATTCAACCAGAAGAAAAAAAATAACACTCCGCGTATTAGTGTTTACATTTCGATCGATTTCTGTTAAAATAATTAAAAACTTTTATTACTGTCTTAATAATAATTGTATTTAAATTAATTGCTTCTGCATTGTATTTAGTAAAGATTTTTTTTTACCTCCTTCTTAAATCTTGAAAGGAGTTCTATTTTAGATTTAATTACTCGAAATTTCTAATTGCGAAATCATTGTTTTGCAGGAGTTAAAATTTTTTTTTCCTACTCCTTTCAACCGAAAAAAGTTTTTTTGCCAAACTAAGTTTCACGTGTTTCTATCCATTCGAAAAAAGAAAAAAAGTAAAATAAAAAAAATGAAAACCCCATTAAATTTACTCTTTTTGTGACAATCCTTTAATTAAAAGGTAAGAAATGCTTAGGGAAAAAAAATTGGGGGAGATATATAATTTTTTTTCTGGCCACTTTTTCATGCTTTACTGAATAATTCCTATAAAATACAACTTTTCATAACAAAACGTTGGTGTCCCCTTCCCCCCACCTTATATTCTTTAAACCAGCTCCAATTCTTCTAATTACGAAAACCTGCGTTGCACACGCCTTCTCACCCCCCCCTTTCCCCTCAGTTTAAGAGGGGAGGAAGGGTGGACTAAAAGCACGGGAGAGCGCACAATACAAGAGATAAATTGATTTTCTATAATTATGATGAGTTAATTAACGAAGTATTCGTTAATTTCTTGCATCGGTCATTAATTCAAGGGTAACTGTGGCATTGTCTGTTTCGAAAATTTTCCTCCGTGTTGCCAGCTCCTCGGAGAAGAAAAGTGGCGAAATTCCGCTTGGGAAAGGGGAAGAGGAGGGAGATTCTGAGGGGGGTACAAGAATAAGAAAAGTTTTGTATCAGTACCAATTAAGTAATTGCTGGAAAATTTTCGTTTGTTACCGGAATTATTTATTAGTGCTCGCCGTGGCGAGGTTAGATCTCGTTAAAAATGATAATAATGAAAACTTTTCGTAATTTATGACCGTGGCATTTTCATTGTTTTAAAGAATTCTCTGCCGCTAGAAGTCCGTTCCCCGGTTTTGTTTTGCTTTCAAAAGGGTTTCTTGACAAGATGTTGTTTTCTGCCGATTGTTAACCGATTGTGCAAAAGGAGAGAGAGAAACAGAGAGAGAGAGAGAGAGAGCTCCGGGGGTGCGGGGTGACGTTGAAGTGTTTCCATTTCTGCAGTCTGAGATAAAGATGGCGTGAGAAGGGAAAGAAATATGAATTTTCTGAAATATTTGATTCAATTAATTTAGACTGTTCAATTAATGAGAGATGTTTCTGAAATTAAAAGCTTTTGCCGGGGAAAGAAAAGTTTTTGACTGCTAATAAGTGCAGAGAACAATGATTTCCTATCAAAGTTTTCTTTCGCGTTTTCAAGTTCCATCTAAGATTGGCACTTGCTGATTTTGGGAGCGTTTTGAAAACGTATGGATTTTAGAAATCATGGGAATGAATTTTTAAAGTGCCTGTAGATTTCTGCTCGTCGACTACTTGTTATATACCAATGAATAATTCTTACTCCGCTATTTATAAGATTAACAGTTTCTTGTTGAAGAGTTCTACTCCTGAGAAGGGAAGAAGACAATGGTTTTCATTCAAAATGTTATTTCACATTTTGATTTTATTCTAATATTGGCACCTGTTGATTACGGAACAATTAGAATTGTTAGATATCTGTTTTCAAACTTAAAGAGCCAGTGCGAAATAATTTTCCTTAGCAGAAAAGTTCTTTAAGACACAAAGAACTTAATCTCTAAAAATTAATAAGCTGTATTGTATTTTCAGATATAAATTTTGAAAATACATATAAAAGTCATCAGAAGATAATAAACAGTCAATAAATGTCTAAGTTTGCTATGAATTTAGATTCCTCTTCTGATTGAAATTAAGTTTTAAATAACAAAAAGAAATAATCACAGAGCCAAGTTCAAAGTTAAAGCAATCGATGTAGAATTTTATTTGGTAAAATTCAAAATACTTCAAAATTCAGTTTAAACTTTTATTTGCTCTATTTTTAATATAATTTAATTTCATTTAAATAAAATATGCATACAAAAAAGATTTTTTTATCTCTAATAAATATTGTAAACGAATAGATAAAATAATAAATCCACTAAAATTTACAATTTTGTTTAAAACTTGCTGGTAATTTTGATTTTTATGATACATAGTTCAAATAGATAAAGCAACTACATGTTGTTTCACTTCGCAACATCAGTAGTAGAAAAAAAATAAAAGGCCTTTATAATAGAGTTACAGAGGAGTTCACTCTGATCTTTGAGTAATAACGAGCTCATATGGAAAGAGCAACACATTTTTAAAGTTATGGTTTTAAAAGGTTTTATTTGAAAGAAGATCTTCACTGCTCTGCCTCGAGAAATAACTTATAATAGGAAGTAACTACTGGAGAGACACAGGTGTTAGCCAACTAGATGTTAGATTTTGATCACGGGCTGACACTACTATAGTTATTTATATGCTTATATAATTATATATTTAATATATGTATATATATATAAATATTTATATTTATTTATATATATATACATTTATATATGCACATAGATGTATGCATATACATATATATGTATATATATATATATATATATATATATATATATATATATATATATATATATATATATATATATATATATATATATATATATATATATATATATATATATATATATATATTTATATATATATATATATATATATATATTTATATATATATATATATATATATATATATATATATATATATATATATATATATATATATATTTATTTATTTATTTATTTATATACATATTTACATACATTTATATTTAAACTGCCGAAATATTTCTTACCAATTACACAGAAGATTTGCTGATATTATTTAGATTCTCCTGCCTTACTATGCAAAAAAAAACTCTTAGATAATTTGTATTTGTGATACCACCAGTAAAATGAGTCCAGCATTGTGGAATTTAAAATTTATTAAATATCTAAAAGTATGGGTCTCAGCGATCGCCGTCACAGGCTACGGCTCTGCATAGAAAGATAAGGACCCAAGTGCAATCGAGTGACGTAATTTTGTTTAAAACTAAAGATTGTTCCTCTCTTTTGGGAGGCAAGAGTCAATCTTGATCTTATAATCCAGGTCGAAAAATACAGAGCTCTTCGATTTAATGCTTTCAGAATCGAAACCATTTTCCTGGGACATCTGTAATAAGTGTTTAGGGGACAGAAATTTAGCATTTATTCCTTCATTAGTTATAAGAGATCGATAAAAAGAATTTAAGTCGGAGAACACTCCTATATGAGACATTATACGTCGGGAAATTAGGTAATAAAAAATGAGGACAAAAAAAGAAAATTTTAGCTATTTGTTTTATGAGTAATAATTTTGATGTATTAAATATATATATATATATATATTTGTATATATTAAATATCTTCTGTATATGTATATATATAGAATATATATATATATATATATATTTTATATAATATTGTGTATATATTAATATATTATAATATATTATAGATATATATTATGATATATATAAAATATATATTTTTTAATATAAATATATATTCTAAATTTTTATAATAATGAAATTTCATTAATATGTGTATAGTGTCATGTTAAGGCCTTATAGAATTTTAGAATCGAATCCTATAATGTGATTTTAATTAATCGAATAACGTTTGTCTGATTACATTATGCCTCAAGTACTTTTAAAACATTTTTCCCTTACTTTTCCATTAAAATGGTCCAATTTATAATTTATTTAAAAACATTTCACAATTTTTGGATTTACAGCGTTAGAACAGGACAACATCTGTCTGGTCATCTAATATATATATATATAATACAAAAAATCAGAGTAAGCAAAATTGAATTTCCTATTGAACGTGAATTGGAAGTGAAATCAATCTTGAATAAGTATTTTTAGACAACTATAGGCGTCTTTTGGGGAAATATGAAATACATATTTCACATATAAGTCATTTTAATAGAAAATGAAAATGTCAGGGGAGAATATTATGTAAAAAATATTTAATAGAGAAAGATTGCATTTTATCTACAACTATTAGGAATCGAGATCCGAAAGTATTAAATATAAAAATTCCCAAAATTATTATTTTTATTTCTATATTATAACTTAAAGAAATACCTAACAGTTCTTTGTGAAAGATCTGTACAGCATAAAATTAAATAAAAAATAAATAAAATAAATAAAATAAAAAATATATAAAAAATCATTTCAAATACTCTTTAACATTTCAAATTTTATCTGATTATGTACCCTTGATATATAATTATATCTATATATGAGGGAAGATTGCTAAAATAATGCATAAAAATGTTCTTAATTATACGAAATCACTTGACATTACAGATCAATATTCTATGTTCCTAAAGGTTAAAATATGCTACACACAAAACTTAATAATGTATAATTTTCAATTTAAACTGAAACCATTTAAACTAATCATAATATTCTCTTGTTACAAATAAATTAATTCAGAATAAAATATCTCATCGTTAAATTAATTATTATTAAAACTAGAAACAGGCAAAATATTTTTGAAATAGGCTCAAAAGGGTTCGAAAAAGCACAACAACATAAATATTTGATATGTTCAATTATGAAAATTAATGATTTTTCTTTTGAATTTTCTGATAAAAGGAATTCAGAGAATAAATCTTACTTTTTATTCAACAATATCCTTTTAATATATTTAATTACATTAATTAATATGTACATGATCCTAAAACTCAAATTTATATGGGATTATTTTTCTTATATCGTCAATTTTTAATTACTAAAAACATATTTCTGTGTCTGATACACATAGCATACAAATGTTGTCACGAAGTGACATTTTTTTTTGGGGGGGGGGCACCGACCCACTCCCAAAAAAATTTGAGGGGAGGTTAGTGGTTTTCTCTACTTCATGTCTCAGAACTAATACAGCAACATTTACATACATAATATATGTATAGAACAATCTTTATAGGAATTCAACCCCCACATCCTCTCTTATGACACAGATATGTATGAATATGTATGATTTGGTTTGTTTTGGAGGGTTAAGATCTAATTTTTTGCTGCACGAGGGATAATGAGCCCTGGATCTACTGTTTAAAGCCAATTTTGAACAGCTACGAAATCAATTCTTCGAGCAGGATTCTAACTCGTGAACTGTAATACCGAAGAACAGAGCTCTACCATTGGGCCGTCGTTATGTTTGTATGAATTTATATGAATGTGTTTGTATGAATTATATATTATAGGCTCTAGTCTCATACATCTAGGATGTAAGAAAGGCAACGATATAGAATCAAGACCTTTCGCAATTGAATATATATATACGCATGTGTGTGTATATATATATATATATATGCATATGTACATATATATATATATATATATATATATATATATATATATATATATGTGTGTGTGTGTGTGTGTGTGTGTGTGTACATGTATATATATATATATATATATATATATATATATATATATATATATATATATATATATGCTTTAGATTTAAAGGATACTTTGTCCATTTTTTAATTGATATTTTTGCGTATTTGTGTAGGATTTTTTCTTTTTTATTTGATAAGATAATTGAGTCCATTTCATGAAATTGTGAGATTTAGCGAAGTGAGAACGGTCCAATAAACCTATATGGTTTCAAGATAAAGTCATCCATTTGAGAATAAAAATTATATCTTTTACAATTTTCGTATGTTTACAAACTTATGTCTTCCATATGACCTTAAAGACTCTTATACAGCTATTAACTAAACGCTGCCCAATTCAATAAATATAAAGCATCCTTATTATACTCTTCTGTAAAATTTAAAAGTTGTGACTTAGTGCCCATTATTTCCGACGTTATACACATATATGTATATATGTATATATATATATATATATATATATATATATATATATATACATATATACATTAACTGGTCTAGAAAATGTGCAGAGCATGCATGCTTGTATTTGGCCATATTTCTAGGGCAGCCCATCGAAAATATATTATTAAAATGTGCCAAGTAAACAGCGTTTTAATATACAATTTTGAAAATTTTTACAGAAAAAAAATCAACTTCTATTCTATCTTATTTTTTTCTGTCAGGGAATGAATATTGTCATAAACTTTATTTAATGTTTAATAGATACTTCTTCACACACTTTCTACTTAAAACAAGATTGGCTTCCAATACATCAAGTCCATTTAAAATAAATTTTCACTTTGAAAAGTTCAAAAATGTGAACTAAAAACTCAATGTAATAGTAAAATTTTATGCATTGGATTAAGTTATGAATCTATTGAAAATCCGTTTTGATAGAAGGTGGCCGAATAATAACTTGCAAGTAGGCAACAAATAGTCCAGAATCGGTCCTGTATATCTATAAATCTATCCATCTATCTCTCTGTATATATATATATATATATATATATATATATATATATATATATATATATATATATATATATATATATATATATATATATATATATAGTAGTAATACCGGAAATGTAGCCTATATAATACAAGGGGTGTGGCTTCTTACGTCGCAGTGGGTGGGGCTTAAGTATGAGTGTTTCATAGTAATGTCATACTACTTGACCGTGTACTCTGGTGAAAAGCACGTGGGTGGTGTTGACCTTGGGGAGATCATCATACTGGCAAAAGCGCTTTAGAGTAGTTCTCACCTTGTTCAAGAATTATGATTTCCTAATGACCTGAATTATCCGTTTGTCACCTCTAAAAATATTAAGCTACATGTTTCTGCTATTCATTTAAGATTTACTAATATTAAAATTGACAGCCAATCATTAAATAAAAATAGGCTTATTATTTTCAGCATACATAACTTTTTATACAACGGAGTTTCTACATTCTTTACATTCAAAATTTAGAAGCTTTTATAATATCAATTTATTTATATGAAAACGAATTTTCAGATATTTTCTTCACACTATTCATACACTTCATCCAATATTTTTCTTCATTAATACACATTTAGTTACACATGCAACTATTAATGTAGTTCACTTCTTCATTGCTGTATTTATCTAATACAGTTACAGTAATTAAAAAACACAAATTAATTTTAATATTTAATGAGAGCATTTATTTCTGAAGTACAAGTTATTCTAGTCAATAACTGTGTTAGCTACATATTTAATTGCACATGCATTGCTAAATAATTTAGATATTTTCAAATGTTCGTTTTTTCCTAAGTATTTACCTGTACTTTAGTATCTGTAACATTACACAACAAATTTTAAGCTATTATATGTGAAAACATTTTTCTACTCTATAGACATTATATATGACAAAAATTGTACCTGTAAGAAAAATATATTAATTTCCATATACAAATATCATTAAGATTATATAATACTCGATTTGCAGGACTTTACCTTAATAAAATATTTATCTATTTAATTTGTAAGGATTTTAGCAATACGAAACTTTTAAAACAACTAATCTAAAAGTATACATAAATATATAACAACCATTTGATATACACAGTATTCAAATTAACTGATTAATATTTAGCATGACGAAGGAAATATTACACAATATTACATTTATGAGGTAACATTTTAGTTTTACGCATAAGTAATTGAAATGGCATTTTTCACTTTGAGTATTTAAAAGTCTTCACATTTATTTCAGATTTCTTAAATTACATAATCATAATCATTATGTTTTAATAAACCGACGATTCCGATTTTCCAGGTAATTTGCGTACATTACCCTACCATATAGAGGAAAACTCTTAGATGGATTTGAAAAATTCTTACATAACAGAAAGAGAAAAAATATCGTTTTCAATGAAATCCATTACTTAATAAAAGCAGAAAAATCATGAAAATTTCTCAAATAAGCTAGAATCCTTTCATACTAATTTTCTCCCTATAAAATGTTTCCTATAAATGTTCAAAAACCGTTTTAAGACTAAAACGATTTAAATTGCATGTTTTCGCTGTAATGTAAAATCTATACATTTAAATTACAATAATTTTAACAACAGAAATTTTTGAAAATAATCATATACTTTAACACTAGATTTACGGACCAAGTCATTAAAAATTTGATCATTATATATATATATATATATATATATATATATTATATATATATATATATATATATATATATATATATATATATATATATATATATATATATGTATATATATATATATATATATATATATATATATATATATATATATATATATATGTATATATATATATATATATATATATATATATATATATATATATATATATATATGTATATATATATATATATATATATATATATATATATATATATATATATGTATATATATATATATATATATATATATATATATATATATATATATATATATATATATATATATATATATATGTATGTATATATATATATATATATATATATATATATATATATATATATATATGTATATATATATATATGTATATATATATATATATATATATGTATATATATATATATATATATGTATATATATATATATATATATATATATATATATGTATATATATATATATATATATATATATATATATATATATATATATATATATATATATATATATATATATATATATATATATATATATATATATATATATATATATATATATATATATATATATATATATATAACTCTAATATCACTTTTCAAAAACATACGTTGGATTTTAGTTAAGTAATAAAATATATGTAAGCTTTCATTCCTCTTCCCCGCAAACACCTGCATTTCGCATTATCAAATGTGGTATACCTATTTACACGGCTGTGAGACAATTTGACTCATAGAATGTATATGAAAATAAATATATATAGTAATAAATATAGTACAAAGTATATATAAAGTATAAAGTAATTTATAAAGTATAGTATAAAGTAAATATAGAGAAGTCGAGAACACTTCCATTCCAATGACAGAAATTCATGCTACTGACGCACGGAAGAATTGTCAAGTTCAACAATCG
The DNA here is from genome assembly GCA_032207245.1 of Pardosa pseudoannulata. NCBI lineage: Eukaryota > Metazoa > Arthropoda > Arachnida > Araneae > Lycosidae > Pardosa > Pardosa pseudoannulata. The sequence continues at coordinate 85,292,322 of CM063510.1, read as the reverse complement.
TGCAAAAGAAACAGGTGTAGAAACCATTGTGCTAAATGTAATAGAAATGTTTGAGGAAAATGTGTTTCAAATACAGATTTTATATGTAAAAAATGTTTTCCATAAATTTTTTGATAATAAACATTTTATTTAAATTAATTTGGAACTATTTTCTTTGCAAAAAACTTCAATTTTCTTGTATGAAAAAATTGGCTCACTTCAGTAAAAATAGGTATATGATCAACATCTGTAAATCTAGTGTTAATATAGAATGACCATTTGATATTCTTGATGTTCAAGTTATATTTATCTTATATAAAGAAATGTTAAAATTACATTTATGAGGTATTATTTTAGATTCCTGCATAAATAATCGAAATGGCATTTTTGCATATTGTTCGTACTTAAAAATTCTTCACTTATCTTTCATTGCTTTATTTCAGATTGCTCAAACTACATAGTCATTTTCATTATGCTAAATAAACGCAGGATTTCCATTTGCACGGTAATTTGCGGACACGAATCTACCTATCATATACTTTAATGTAGAATGATCATTTAATAATGTCTGTGTTCAAGTTTTATTTATCATAGATAAAGAAATGTTAAAATCACATATTTGAGGTATTATTTTAGATTCCTGCTTAAATAATCGAAATGGCATTTTTTTCTTTATTGTTCGTACTTAAAAAGTCATCACTTATATTTCATTGCTTTACTTTACAATGCTCAAACTACATAATGATTATCATTATGTTAATAAAAGCACCTTTCCATTTGCACGGTAATTTTTGGACACCAATATACCTATTATATACTTTAATATAGAATGACCATTTAATATTCTCGGTGTTCGAGTTTTATTTATCATAGATAAAGAAATGTTAAATCCCATTTGAAAGGTATTATTTTAGATTCCTGCATAAGTAATCGAAATGGCATTTTTTTCTTTATTGTTCGTACTTAAAAAATCCTTACTTATCTTTCATTGCTTTATTTCAGGTTGCTCAAACTACATAATCATTATCATTATGCTAAAAAAACGGCACGATTTCCATTTGCACGGTAATTTGCGGACACCAATCTACCTATTATATATTTTAATATAGAATTACCATTTAATTTTTTCGGTGTTCAAGTTTTAATTATCATAGATAAAGAAATGTCAAAATCACATTTATGAGGTATTATTTTAGATTCCTTCATAAATAATTGAAATAGCATTTTTTTCTTTATTGTTCGTACTTAAAAATCTTTCATTGCCCTATTTTACATTGCTCAAACTACATAGTCATTATCATTATGCTAAAAAAGAGCACGTTTTCATTTGCACGGTAATTTGCGGACACCAATCTACCTATCATATACTTTAATATAGAATAACCATTCAATATTTTCGGTGTTCAAGTTTTATTTATCATAGATAAAGAAATGTCAAAATCACATTTATGAGGTATTATTTTAGATTTCTGCATAAGTAATCGAAATGGCATTTTTGCTTTATTGTTCGTACTTAAAAAATCCTTAATTATCTTTTATTGCTTTATTTCAGCTCAATCAGTTGCTCAAACTACATAATCATTATCATTATGTTAAAAAAACGGCACGATTTCCATTTGCACGGTAATTTGCGGATACCAATCTACCTATCTTAGACTATAATATAGAATGACCATTTAATATTCTCAGTGTTTAAGGTTTGTTTATCATAGATAAAAAAATGTTAAAATCTCATTTTTGAGGTATTATCTTAGATTCCTGCGTAAATAATCAAAATGCCATTTTTTCTTTATTGTTCGTGCTTAAAAATCTTTCATTGCTTTATTTTACATTGATCAAACTACATAATCATTATCATTATGCTAAAAAAACGACACGATTTCCATTTTCACGGTAATTTGCGCACACCAATCTACCTATCATATACTTTAATATAGAATGACCATTTAATATTCTCGGTGTTCAAGTTTTATTTATCATAGATAAAGAAATGTCAAAATCACATTTATGAGGTATTATTTTAGATTTCTGCATAAGTAATCGAAATGGCATTTTTGCTTTATTGTTCGTACTTAAAAAATCCTTACTTATCTTTTATTGCTTTATTTCAGCTCAATCAGTTGCTCAAACTACATAATCATTATCATTATGTTAAAAAAACGGCACGATTTCCATTTGCACGGTAATTTGCGGATACCAATCTACCTATCTTAGACTATAATATAGAATGACCATTTAATATTCTCAGTATTTAAGGTTTGTTTATCATAGATAAAAAAATGTTAAAATCTCATTTTTGAGGTATTATCTTAGATTCCTGCGTAAATAATCAAAATGCCATTTTTTCTTTATTGTTCGTGCTTAAAAATCTTTCATTACTTTATTTTACATTGATCAAACTACATAATAATTATCATTATGCTAAAAAAATGCACGATTTCCATTTTCACGGTAATTTGAGGACACCAATCTACCTATCATATACTTTAATGTAGAATGATCATTTAATATTCTCTGTGTTCAAGTTTTATTTATCATAGATAAAGAAATGTCAAAATCACATTTATGAGGTATTATTTTAGATTTCTGCATAAGTAATCGAAATGGCATTTTTGCTTTATTGTTCGTACTTAAAAAGTCTTCATTTATCTTTTATTGCTTTATTTCAGATTGCTCAAACTACATAATCATTATCATTATGCTAAAAAAACGACACGATTTCCATTTGCACGGTAATTTGCGGATACCAATCTACCTATCTTAGACTATAATATAGAATGACCATTTAATATTCTCAGTGTTTAAGGTTTGTTTATCATAGATAAAAAAATGTTAAAATCTCATTTTTGAGGTATTATCTTAGATTCCTGCGTAAATAATCAAAATGCCATTTTTTTCTTTATTGTTCGTGCTTAAAAATCTTTCATTACTTATTTATTTTACACAAACTACATAATCATTATCATTATGCTAAAAAAATGCACGATTTCCATTTTCACGGTAATTTGAGGACACCAATCTACCTATCATATACTTTAATGTAGAATGATCATTTAATATTCTCGGTGTTCAAGTTTTATTTATCATAGATAAAGAAATGTCAAAATCACATTTATGAGGTATTATTTTAGATTCCTTCATAAATAATCGAAACTGCATTTTTTCTTTATTGTTCGTACTTAAAAAGTCTTCACTTATCTTTCATTGCTTTATTTCAAATTGCTCAAACTACATACAAACTATCATTATGATAAAAAAAATGCACATTTCCATTTGCACGATGATTTGCGGACATTAATCTACATATCATATACTTTAATATAGAATGACCATTTAATATTCTCGGTGTTCAAGTTTTATTTATGATAGATAAAGAAATGTTAAAATCACGTTTATGAGGTATTATTTTAGATTCATTCATAAATAATTGAAATAGCATTTTTTTCTTTATTGTTCGTACTTAAAAATCTTTCATTGCCCTATTTTACATTGCTCAAACTACATAGTCATTATCATTATGCTAAAAAAGAGCACGTTTTCATTTGCACGGTAATTTGCGGACACCAATCTACCTATTATATACTTTAATATAAAATGACCATTTATTATTTTCGGTGTTCAAGTTTTATTTATCATAGATAAAGAAATGTCAAAATCACATTTATGAGGTATTATTTTAGATTCCTTCATAAATAATCGAAATGGCGTTTTTTCTTTATTGTTCGTACTTAAAAAATCCTTAATTATCTTTTATTGCTTTATTTCAGCTCAATCAGTTGCTCAAACTACATAATCATTATCATTATGTTAAAAAAACGGCACGATTTCCATTTGCACGGTAATTTGCGGATACCAATCTACCTATCTTAGACTATAATATAGAATGACCATTTAATATTCTCAGTGTTTAAGGTTTGTTTATCATAGATAAAAAAATGTTAAAATCTCATTTTTGAGGTATTATCTTAGATTCCTGCGTAAATAATCAAAATGCCATTTTTTCTTTATTGTTCGTGCTTAAAAATCTTTCATTGCTTTATTTTACATTGATCAAACTACATAATCATTATCATTATGCTAAAAAAACGACACGATTTCCATTTTCACGATAATTTGCGCACACCAATCTACCTATCATATACTTTAATATAGAATGACCATTTAATATTCTCGGTGTTCAAGTTTTATTTATCATAGATAAAGAAATGTCAAAATCACATTTATGAGGTATTATTTTAGCATAAATAATCGAAATGGCATTTTTTCTTTATTATTCGTACTTAAAAAGTCTTCACTTATCTTTCATTGCTTTATTTCAAATTGCTCAAACTACATACAAACTATCATTATGATAAAAAAATGCACATTTCCATTTGCACGATGATTTGCGGACATTAATCTACATATCATATACTTTAATATAGAATGACCATTTAATATTCTCGGTGTTCAAGTTTTATTTATGATAGATAAAGAAATGTTAAAATCACATTAATGCGGTATTATTTTAGATTCATTCATAAATAATTGAAATAGCATTTTTTTCTTTATTGTTCGTACTTAAAAATCTTTTATTGCCCTATTTTACATTGCTCAAACTACATAGTCATTATCATTATGCTAAAAAAACGCAGGATTTCCATTTGCACGGTAATTTGCGGACACGAATCTACCTATTATATACTTTAATATAGAATGACCATTTAATATTCTCGGTGTGTTCAAGCTTTATTTATCATAGATAAAGAAACGTCAAAATCGCATTTATGAGGTATTATTTTAGATTCCTGCTTAAATAATCGAAATGGCGTTTTTTCTTTATTATTCGTACTTAAAAATCTTCCTTTGCGTTCCATTGCTTTATTTCAGATTGCTCAAACTACATAATCATTATCATTAAGCTAAAAAAACGCACGATTTCCATTTGCACTGTAATTTGCGGACACCAATCTACCTATCATATACTTTAATATAGAATGACCATTTAATATTCTCGGTGTTCAAGTTTTATTTACCATATATAAAGAAATTTTAAAATCACATTTATAAGGTATTATTTTTGATTCCCGTATAAATAATCGAAATGGCATTTTTACTTTATTGTTCGTACTTAAAAAATCCTTACTTATCTTTCATTGCTTTATTTCAGGTTGCTCAAACTACATAATCATTATCATTATGCTAAAAAAAACGAACTATTTCCATTTGCATGGTAATTTTCGATTTTCGGACACCAATCTACCTATCATATACTTTAATATAGAATGACCATTTAACATTCTCAGTGTTCAAGTTTTATTTATCACAGATAAAGAAACGTTAAAATCACGTTTATAAGGTATTATTTTAATTCCTGCATAAGTAATCGAAATGGCATTTTTTTTCTTTATTTTTCTTACGTAAAAAGTCTTTTCTTATCTTACATTCCTATATTTCAGATTGCTCAAACTACATACAAACTATCATTATGATTAAAAAATGCACGTTCCATTTGCACGGTAATTTGCGGGACACCAATCTACCTATCATATACTTTAACCCATTAGCGCCCAGTGATCTATTTTTAGATCGCTAACAAAGCTTGTAACTCGCTTTTAGATGAACTTAAACCCACCACACACATTCTATACTGCACAAAGACAAGGCATGCACCTGTTTACCAACAAGTGGTTTTCTTGTTTTGTTATATCATTGACCCTAAAGCGAAAAAAAAGTTTGTATCTCCCTTTCGTTCCGCCGTTTTCTACGTTTCTTAGCACAAACACTGAAAACAGCTAAGTAATACGCGAAAGTTAAATTTTTTTGGCGATTTAATATCTTCATAGATGTAGCTATCAGAATATAAACCGATGTTATCTTAAAACAAATATAAATAGTAAAAATTAGTGTCAAAATACTGCTGATCTAGAAATAATCACTGGCTTTCGACGTTTTTTTTCCTGACCCTGGTAATATTACGTTTTTTCACCTTAGGATGAAAATATGAGTTGAAAAGTATTTAATAGCTTTCCGGATGCAGTTAATTATCTGTTTTCTGAACAAATTAAAGATGATATTACTGCCATATCCACTGATGTAGATGAACTGACAGATGAAGAGAAAATAGATGATAAGTTACATGCTCCATTGTAAATGATATTGTTTGTAAAATAGAAGTAATATCAAAATATTATGTGATTAAATAGATTTACCTTCAAACGTTTGAGAGGAAGCCTAAAATATTAAAAACAGAAGAGCCAAAAATTGTTTGGAAAAAAAACGCGAATTATACCAAATGGTCGGAATTAGGGAAACGTATAAGAATAATATTTGGCAATGGAAAATGAACAAAATGCATCTTGCATCATTGCTTTGAAAAACTTTTCTGATGAAGTAAATAACGTAATTGGGGATGAGACTATTTTCTATGCTAAAAATGTCAAAAACGACCATGATAATTATCACTAAAGAAGATATAAAGATATTTATAGGGTTTTTGATATATTTTAACTATCTTACTCTTTCAAGTGAAAGATATTATTGGAGTGATGAAGAAATTTAGTGACAGGTCTTGTACAGACTCTTTTAATAAAAATGCTTTCCTAAAAATAAAGTCATATATTCATTTCCAGATATTTCAAGCATATGAACGTAAGAATGACAAATCAAGATAAAACTCCTTTTAGAGAATAAGAAGTAAAATATGGTACTGGTGTCTATCACTCGAATAATTTATGGCTGTATTAATGCAAGTATTCTGCACAGAAATATTCATAAAGGTGATTCTATGCCATGTAAGATTTTCGAAGAGCTTGCTGTAAAATATCTAAAATTGGGAATCGGAAAAAAATTTGAAAGGTCGACCTTACAGTTTTCCTTCATCCTAAAAGATAATCTCAGTCATGATGTTCGCTTTTATTAAAGGGATCACAATATGGGACAAAGAAAATAAAAGACGCTGTCGACTTGTAGGGTGAATGAAGTCCCCTAAACATATTGTGTAAGTGCGATGAAACTTTATGCAAGAAGTGTTCTTCAAATTCCACACTAAACTGTAGAAACATTGAAATTTTATTATTTTAAAATAATTAAACTTTACTAAGTACATCTCTAATATTGTGAAATTCTGCATAAAAAACGTTTTTTAAAAGAATGCATTAGTTTTTACTATTTGGTTCGATTTTACCACGTTATTGAAGTACTAATGATTGTTGTGTATTTGCTAAATATATCCTCCGAACGCCCAGTGATCTATTTTTTATCAGCATTTAAAAAAAAAACTCAGGTACGTATTGATAAAATTCGATAATAATATTCATGTTGATGGTAGACACCCAATTTATGAATTATATGTCAGTGCGTCAAAATAAAATAATTTTGTTATTTAATATAGAATGACCATTTAATATTCTCGGTGTTCAAGTCTTATTTATCATAGGTAAAGAAATGTCAAAATCACATTTATGAGGTATTATTTTAGCATAAATAATCGAAATGGCATTTTTTCTTTATTGTTCGTACTTAAAAAGTCTTCACTTATCTTTCATTGCTTTATTTCAGATTGCTCAAACTATATAATCATTATCATTACGCTAAAAAACCACACGATTTCCATTTGCACGGTAATTTGCGGACACCAATCTACCGTGTAAGTGAAAAAGGTTAGATGAATGCGAAAAATTCCCCCAAAATTAGAATGTGAAATAAAAAATATATAGTCACCGAAATCCATTACTTACAAAACCAACAAAACCATAAAAATTTCTCAAATAAGCCAGAATCACTTCACACTAATTTCCTCTCCTCGAAATTTTTCCTATAAAAGTTCAGAGACCGTTTTAAAGACCGAAAATTTTCAAATCAATTCACACCTCCACCTGTGCGGGAGAAACCTATCATCGCGACAAAATTCCGCCAGATTTGCGAAATCATGCTAATTACGTACGGCCTTCCATGGAAACAGTTTTTTTTTCTTTCTTCCAGCTTTCACACCACTGACCCCCAAGGCGAGGCGAACGCTAATGACTCAAAGACGTCATTAAAACCTTAAACATACTTTAAGCGTAGAGGCCAAAAAAAATTGCATAAAACTATTGCTCGAGGTATTTTCAAGCCCCGCTGGTTTATCCAAAGAAGCTTAAGGGATACCATCAAACACCCATTAAGATATCGTTAGCGACTTATCTTAGAGCGGCCTAGTACTAGACAGATTAGGCGGCCTACCTGTCGAAGAAGGATGAGTTTTGATGGATTACTGAAATGCTCGGATGTATTAGACCAAAGGGAGTTGAAGCACCCGTGCACAAGAGGGCAAAATTTAATCGTTTATCTAAATACCTGACGGGGGGAAAAACTGTGACGCTACTGTTAGGCAGTTATGACTTTTTTCTAGTTCACTTAGGGCTTATCCCTAAATCAATAAGCGAATATTATTTTAATTATGAAATAATCTTTTCTGTAAGGCACTGCAAAAAGTTGACAGTATCTTGTCATATTTATATTAGAGCGACATCAGTGTATCACGATATTGTCTGTAACTATATTTTCTTTCATCTCACGGAATTCCTTATTTACTTAATATACCGTATTTAATCGAGTATAAGATGCACCCTTTTTTATTTTTTTTTAAACTTCGAATAAATGTTGAAAAATTGTATCTTGTTGTGTTATACACAAGATACAATTTTTCGACTTCTACTGGAATATGACACATTTGTAAGTTAAAAAATTAACTTACAAATAATTTTATAGAATATTAGCTAATGAATGCTTCAACTGTTCAGAGGGGCTGGGACAGCATATGTCCCTCAGATGAATTAGTTCTTCAGAGAGCTCCTTTCAATTAATGAATCAGTTTCTGATGATCTTTTAATACTATTATAAATATTATTCCCTTCTAAGCGAAGCTCTTCCAGCATCATATAAATTAACTGAACTCTCTGGGAGAGGTACTGAATATTTTTATTAATTAAATAATTTTTTATAAAATTGGAACCTTATTTATTATCTAGGAAAAATATTATTCTAAACAGATCAATTATTTTTTTACTTTATATTGAATAAAAAACAGGCTATGGTATAAACATTTCAGCTGGAAAGCTACTATGTACCTTCAATCAGTCCTAGATTTTGAAACAATTTTATCAAAGCTGCAGTCAAATTTATTGTCCACATCCCATATCTAGGAACCCATATCTACAAAAAATGTCATTCTAAACAGATCAATTCTTTTCTTACTTTATACTGAATAAAAAAAGGCTATGATGTAGACATTTCAGTTTGAAAGCTAATATGTACACTCAATCAGTCCTAGAATTTGAAACAATTTTATCAAAGCTATAGTCAAATTTTTTGTCCACGTCTCATATCTAGGAACCCATATCTAGGAAAAATGTTATTATAAACAGATCAATTCTTTTCTTACTTTATATTGAATAAAAAATAGTCCATGATATAGACATTTCAGCTTGAAATCTACTATGTACCCTCAATTAATCCTAGAACTTAAAACAATGTTATCCAAACTTTAGTCAAATATTTTGTCCACGTCTCATATCTAGGAACCCATATCTAGGAAAAATGTTATTATAAACAGATCAATTCTTTTCTTACTTTATATTGAATAAAAAATAGTCCATGATATAGACATTTCAGCTTGAAATCTACTATGTATCCTCAATTAATCCTAGGATTTAAAACAATTTTATCCAAGCTATAGTCAAAGTTTTTGTCCACATCCCATATCTAGGAACGCACATCTAGGAAAAATGTTATTCTAAACAAATCCTTTCTTTTCTTACTTTATATTGAATAAAAAATAGGCTATGATACAGATATTTCAGCTTGAAAACTACTATGTACCCTCAATCTCTCCTAGAACTTAAAACAATTTTATCCCACCTTTAGTCAAATTTTTTGTCCACATCCCATATCTAGGAAAATGTTATTTTAAACAGATCAATTCTCTTCTTACTTTATATTGAATAAAAAATAGGCTATGATATAGAAATTTACAAATAATTTCAGCTTCAAAGCTACTATGTACCCTCAATCAGTCCTAGAATTTAAAACAATTTATCAAAGCATTAGTCAAATTTTTTGTCCACATCCCATATCTAGGAAAATGTTATTTTAAACAGATCAATTCTCTTCTTACTTTATATTGAATAAAAAATAGGCTATGATATAGACATTTCAGCTTAAAAACTACTATGTACCCTCAATCAGTCCTAGAACTTAAAATAATGTTATCCAAACTTTAGTCAAATATTTTGTCCACATCTCATATCTTGGATCCCATATCTAGGAAAAATGTTATTCTAAACAGATCAATTCTTTTCTTACTTTATATTGAATAAAAAATAGGCTATGATACAGACATTTCAGCTTGAAAGCTACTATGTACCCTCAATCAGTCCTAGAATTTAAAATAATTTATCAAAGCTTTAGTCAAATTTTTTGTCCACATCCCATATCTAGGAAAAATGTTATTCTAAACAGACCAATTCTTTTCTTACTTCATATTGAATAAAAAATAGGCTATGATATAGAAATTTCAGCTTGAATGCTACTATGTACCCTCAATCAGTCCTAGAACTTAAAACAAATTTATCCCACCTTTAGTCAAATTTTTTGTCCACATCCCATATCTAGGAACCCATATCTAGGAAAATGTTATTTTAAACAGATCAATTCTCTTCTTACTTTATATTGAATAAAAAATAGGCTATGATATAGAAATTTACAAATAATTTCAGCTTCAAAGCTACTATGTACCCTCAATCAGTCCTAGAATTTGAAACAATTTTATCAATGCTATAGTCAAATTTTTTGTCCACGTCTCATATCTAGGAACCCATATCTAGGAAAATGTTATTCTAAACAGATCAATTCTTTTTTTTACTGTATATTGAATAAAAAAATAGTCTATGATACAGACATTTCAACTTCAAAGCTACTATGTACCCTCAATCAGTCCTAGAATTTAAAACAATTTTATCAAAGCTATAGTCAAATTTTTTTCCCACATCCCATATCTAGGAAAAATGTTATTTTAAACAGATCAATTCTTTTCTTACTTTATATTGAATAAAAAATAGGCTATGATATAGACATTTCAGCTTGAAAACTACTATGTACCCTCAATCAGTCCTAGAACTTAAAACAATTTATCCAAACTTTAGTCAAATATTTTGTCCACTTCTCAAATCTTGGAACATATATCTAGGAAAAATATTATTCTAAACAGATCAATTATTTTTTTACTTTATATTGAATAAAAAACAGGCTATGGTATAAACATTTCAGCTGGAAAGCTACTATGTACCTTCAATCAGTCCTAGATTTTGAAACAATTTTATCAAAGCTGCAGTCAAATTTATTGTCCACATCCCATATCTAGGAACCCATATCTACAAAAAATGTCATTCTAAACAGATCAATTCTTTTCTTACTTTATACTGAATAAAAAAAGGCTATGATGTAGACATTTCAGTTTGAAAGCTAATATGTACACTCAATCAGTCCTAGCATTTAAAACAATTTTATCCAAGCTATAAACAAATTTTTTGTCCACATCACATATCTAGGAACCCATATCTAGGAAAAATGTTATTCTAAACAGATCAGTTCTTTTCTTACTTTATATTGAATAAAACATAGGCTATGATATAGACATTTCAGCTTGAAAACTACTATGTACCCTCAATCAGTCCTAGAACTTAAAACAATGTTATCCAAACTTTAGTCAAATATTTTGTCCACTTCTCATATCTTGGAACATATATCTAGGAAAAATGTTATTCTAAACAGATCAGTTCTTTTCTTACTTTATATTGAATAAAACATAGTCCATCATATAGACATTTCACCTTGAAATCTACTATGTATCCTCAATCAATCCTAGGATTTAAAACAATTTTATCCAAGCTATAGTCAAATTTTTTGTCCACATCCGATATCTAGGAACCCACATCTAGGAAAAATGTTATTCTAAACAAATCCTTTCTTTTCTTACTTTATATTGAATAAAAATAGGCTATGATACAGACATTTCAGCTTGAAAGCTACTATGTACCCTCAATCAGTCCTAGAATTTGAAACAATTTTATCCCACCTTTAGTCAAATTTTTTGTCTACATCCCATATCTAGGAACCCATATCTAGGAAAATGTTATTTTAAACAGATCAATTCTCTTCTTACTTTATATTGAATAAAAAACAGGCTATGATATAGAAATTTACAAATAATTTCAGCTTCAAAGCTACTATGTACCCTCAATCAGTCCTAGAATTTAAAACAATTTATCAAAGCTTTAGTCAATTTTTTTGTCCACATCCCATATCTAGGAAAAATGCTATTCTAAACAGATCAATTCTTTTCTTACTTTATATTGAATAAAAAATAGGCTATGATACAGACATTTCAGTTTCAAAGCTACTATGTACCCTCAATCAGTCCTAGAACTTAAAATAATGTTATCCAAACTTTAGTCAAATATTTTGTCCACATCTCATATCTTGGATCCCATATCTAGGAAAAATGTTATTCTAAACAGATCAATTCTTTTCTTACTTTATATTGAATAAAAAATAGGCTATGATACAGACATTTCAGCTTCAAAGCTACTATGTACCCTCAATCAGTCCTAGAATTTAAAACAATTTATCAAAGCATTAGTCAAATTTTTTGTCCACATCCCATATCTAGGAAAAATGTTATTCTAAACAGACCAATTCTTTTCTTACTTCATATTGAATAAAAAATAGGCTATGATATAGAAATTTCAGCTTGAAAGCTACTATGTACCCTCAATCAGTCCTAGAACTTAAAACAATTTTATCCCACCTTTAGTCAAATTTTTTGTCCACATCCCATATCTAGGAACCCATATCTAGGAAAATGTTATTTTAAACAGATCAATTCTCTTCTTACTTTATATTGAATAAAAAATAGGCTATGATATAGAAATTTACAAATAATTTCAGCTTCAAAGCTACTATGTACCCTCAATCAGTCCTAGAATTTGAAACAATTTTATCAATGCTATAGTCAAGTTTTTTGTCCACGTCTCATATCTAGGAACCCATATCTAGGAAAATGTTATTCTAAACAGATCAATTCTTTTTTTTACTGTATATTGAATAAAAAATAGACTATGATACAGATATTTCAGCTTAAAAGCTACTACGTACCCTCAATCAGTCCTAGAATTTAAAACAATTTATCAAAGCATTAGTCAAATTTTTTTCCCACATCCCATATCTAGGAAAAATGTTATCCTAAACAGACCAATTCTTTTCTTACTTCATATTGAATAAAAAATAGGCTATGATATAGACATTTCAGCTTGAAAGCTACTATGTACCCTCAATTAGTCTTAGAACTTAAAACAATTTTATCCCACATTTAGTCAAATTTTTTGTCCACATCCCATATCTAGGAACCCATATCTAGGAAAATGTTATTTTAAACAGAACAATTCTCTTCTTACTTTATATTGAATAAAAAACAGGCTATGATATAGAAATTTACAAATAATTTCAGCTTCAAAGCTACTATGTACCCTCAATCAGTCCTAGAATTTAAAACAATTTATCAAAGCATTAGTCAAATTTTTTGTCCACATCCCATATCTAGGAAAAATGTTATTCTAAACAAATCATTTCTTTTCTTACTTTATAGTGAATAAAAAATAGGCTATGATACAGACATTTCAGCTTGAAAGCTACTATGTACCCTCAATCAGTCCTAGAATTTGAAACAATTTTATCAAAGCTATAGTCAAATTTTTTGTCCAAGTCCCATATCTAGGAACCCATATCTAGAAAAATGTTATTCTAAACAGATCAATTCTTTTCTTACTTTATATTGAATAGAAAATAGGCTATGATACAGACATTTCAGCTTGAAAGCTACTATGTACCCTCAATCAGTCCTAGAATTTGAAACAATTTTATCAAAGCTATAGTCAAATTTTTTTCCCACATCCTATATCTAGGAAAAATGTTATCCTAAACAGACCAATTCTTTTCTTACTTCATATTGAATAAAAAATAGGCTATGATATAGACATTTCAGCATGAAAACTACTATGTACCCTCAATCAGTCCTAGAACTTAAAACAATGTTATCCAAACTTTAGTCAAATATTTTGTCCACATCTCATATCTTGGAACCCATATCTAGGAAAAATGTTATTCTAAACAGATCAATTCTTTTCTTACTTTATATTGAATAAAAAATAGGCTATGATACAGACATTTCAGCTTGAAAGCTACTATGTACCCTCAATCAGTCCTAGAATTTAAAACAATTTATCAAAGCATTAGTCAAATTTTTTTCTCACATCCCATATCTAGGAAAAATGTTATTCTAAACAGACCAATTCTTTTCTTACTTCATATTGAATAAAAAATAGGCTATGATATAGACATTTCAGCTTGAAAGCTACTATGTACCCTCAATCAGTCCTAGAACGTAAAACAATTTTATCCCACCTTTAGTCAAATTTTTTGTCCACATCCCATATCTAGGAACCCATATCTAGGAAAATGTTATTTTAAACAGATCAATTCTCTTCTTACTTTATATTGAATAAAAAACAGGCTATGATATAGAAATTTACAAATAATTTCAGCTTCAAAGCTACTATGTACCCTCAATCAGTCCTAGAATTTAAAACAATTTATCAAAACATTAGTCAAATATTTTGTCCACATACCATATCTAGGAAAAATGTTATTCTAAACAAATCATTTCTTTTCTTACTTTATAGTGAATAAAAAATAGGCTATGATACAGACATTTCAGCTTGAAAGCTACTATGTACCCTCAATCAGTCCTAGAATTTGAAACAATTTTATCAAAGCTATAGTCAAATTTTTTGTCCACGTCTCATATCTAGGAACCCATATCTAGGAAAAATGTTATTCTAAACAGATCAATTCTTTTATTACTTTATATTGAATAATAAATAGGCTATGATATAGACATTTCAGCATGAAAACTACTATGTACCCTCAATCAGTCCTAGAATTTGAAACAATTTTATCAAAGCTATAGTCAAATTTTTTGTCCACGTCTCATATCTAGGAACTTATATCTAGAAAAATTTTATTCTAAACAGATCAATTCTTTTCTTACTTTATATTAAATAAAAAATAGGCTATGATATAGACATTTCAGCTTGAAATCTGCTAAGTACCCTCAATCAATCCTAGAATTTGAAACAATTTTATCCAAGCTATAATCAAATTTTTTGTCCACATCCCTTATCTATGAACCCACATCTAGGAAAAATGTAATTCTAAACAAATCAATTCTTCTCTTACTTTATATTGAATAAAAAATAGGCTATGAAATAGACAATTCAGATTGAAAGCTACTATGTACCCTCAATCAGTCCTAGAATTTTAAACAATATTATCCAAGCTATATTAAATTTTTTGTCCACATCCCATATCTATTAACCTATATATAGCTAAAATGTTAATTCTAAACAAATCAATTCTTCTCTTACTTTATATTGAATAAAAAATAGGCTATGAAATAGACAATTCAGATTGAAAGCTACTATGTACCCTCAATCAGTCCTAGAATTTTAAACAATATTATCCAAGCTATATTAAATTTTTTGTCCACATCCCATATCTAGGAACCCACGTCTAGGAAAAATTGTTATTCGAAACAAATCCTTTCTTTTCTTACTTTATATTGAATAAAAAATAGGCTATGATACAGACATTTCAGCTTGAAAGCTACTATGTACCCTCAATCAGTCCTAGAATTTGAAACAATTTTATCAATGCTATAGTCAAGTTTTTTGTCCACGTCCCATATCTAGGAACCCATATCTAGGGAAATATTATTCTAATAGGAAGGTTAATAATAGTTTATAGGTTATAATAATTAATAGGTTATTCTATGTAGGAAAATGTTATTCCATATCTAGGAAAATATTATTCTAAACAGATCAATTCTTTTCTTACTTTATATTGAATAAAAAATAGGTTATGATATTGACATTTTAGCTTAAAAGCTACTATGTACTCTCAATCAGTCCTAGAATTAAAAAAAAATTTATCAAAGCTATAGTCGAATTTTTTGTCCACATCCCATATCTAGGAAAAATGTTATTCTAAACAGATCAATTCTTTTCTTACTTTATATTCAATAAAAAATAGGCTATGATACAGACATTTCAGCTTGAAAGCTACTATGTACCCTCAATCCGTCCTAGAATTTGAAACAATTATATCAAAGCTATAGTCAATTTTTTTTGTCCACATCCCATATCTATTAGCCCATATCGAGGGAAAATGTTATTCTAAACAGATCAATTCTTTTCTTACTTTATATTAAATAAAAAAATAGGCTATGATATAAACATTTCAGCTTGAAATCTGCTAAGTACCCTCAATCAGTCCTAAATTTGAAACAATTTAATCCAAGCTATATTCAAATTTTTGTCCACATAATCCATTGAACAAGGTTGGGTTTCTGTAAAATTTAAAAAAAAAAACATGCAAAAATTTTAAAAATTAAGTAAAATATTATTTTTTCGTTTACATTTTATTTAATTTTCTCTCTATACTGTAGACTTATCTGTAGAATTTTTTCAAAAGTGTTTAACTTGTAGAATAATTTCAATATGCACTAAATACAGTAAAACCTCGATTGTCCGAAGTAATTGGGACCGAACCTACTTCGAATAATCGAGAATTCATCAATAAACATCTAGTTTAATGTGTAGTGTCGTCATTGGTGCAATGACATTCGATTGTTCTGGAACTAGGCAGTATGACCTTCCAAATTTCGAATTGGGGTGTGTTTTTGTTTATAACAGGGATGTTTGAAAAAGGGGAAGAGTACACTTATACCAAGAATTGAGATTGCGAGAAGGAATTGATAAAAATTTTTGATTATAGTAGAAAGTGAAAAAAAAGTGTAGAAGAAACCGACTTCGGTTAACGGAGAGTTTCAGTTAATCGAGTTTCGGATAATCGAGGTTCTACTGAAATTTCATGATAAAATAACACACAATTATACTACATACATACACGATTTTCATTTTAATAAATTGAAATATATGTTTCATATGGCAAAATCTGCTGCATTATGTAGCATTGCGTAGCAAATAAACTTCTCGGTCAATGAATGTCAGTTTTTAATAACATAAGGATTAAAATATTCAAAATTTTCATCATTGTATTATGATTTTTTCGTGTGGTTCATTAGAAGCAGTATAAAAAAAAGAGTAGATGTCGCATTTTGTGTTAAAATATAAGCTAGGCACAATGCATGAATGATATGATTGCACTTCCGGATGATCACGTGACTTCAGCAAAATTGAGGTTTGAAATCACTGCTTATGTAATAGAGTTTTTTTGACTCAGGTAAAATCCCTTCGATTCAGTAAAATGAACGTAATTTTACTCTTTAAGCCTCACAAGCATGCGTACTCGACTCTTATGAGACTAGTATATAGTCCGTCATATGACGGCATTAGTAAATTTTTTTATTTTCCAGAATTGTAAAGTACCCTATAAGAGGCAGGTAAAAAAAAATGGTTTGTTTTTTGGCTGAGAATTATCTGGTACAAGCTTAATGATTTGTATGTCTTCATACTCCTAAAATCTCCCGATACTGTGAATGCAGTTTAGAATCACGTTGTACGTTAGAGTCAGTCATTTAGAAAGATAATTTAAAGTTTTCTTAGCTGCATCGAAATTATCGTTAAGTTCTTCCCAATTTTTTGCCACAGTAAATAATGGGGGTAAAGGAATGAAATTATCATTTCTACTGAATCCTGGAGGTAGATAGAATTTTTTGTTAATACCGTTGATGAAATTTTCATTACAACAAAAAATAATCGATGATTAATATTAAAATTATCACATATGTACCTAATCTATTATTTAAGCAAAACAGAAATGAAAATTATTTACGTGATATTTATGTTCAGTGATAAAACGTATGGAAATAATGCAGACGATGTTTAAATAATTTAAAATAAGAATTGATTAAATGAGATGGTTAAAGAAATGACGTCATAATGCTAAAAAAAGTGTTACTTTTACCAATTTATTATGTGACAAATTGATAAATTTAATCTCCTGCTCTTAACCGGGGAAAATAGGGCTTTAAATAATGGCATTAAATGCTAGAAAAGGAGGGAAGGGGTGAATTTCGAATTTTTACAACTGTTTTGATTAGGTTTATTATCTGTATAGATATCAATATATAATTTTGGGATATCGTTAGTGAATATATTATGTAAATTTCGTTGGTTTCTATCATTGATTGACATTGAAGGCACAGGTTTTGAATAGATCTGTAATAATCTGCATTGAAATTTATTTATACATAGATTTTCTACAGAATAACTTGCATGGTGATAAGAAAATAATTTTATTTCGTTAAACCATGAAACAAATAATTATTTTTCCAACTATCTTGATTAGGTTTGCAAGCTGTATACATATTAATATATAATTTTGAGATATCATTTGTGAATATATGATGTAATTTTTTGTTGGTTTCTAACATTGGTTTGACTTGAAGGCACAGGTTTTAAATAAATATGTTATAACTGCATTGAAATTTATGTATACATAGATTTTCTGCAGAATAACTTTTCATATTCAAATAATTTTATTTCGTTACAACCATGAAACAAATAATTATTTTTACAACTATCTTGATTAGGTTTATTATCTGTGTAGATATCAATATATAATTTTGGGATATCTTTAGTGAATATATTATGTAAGTTTCGTTGTTTTCTATCATTGATTGACATTGAAGGCACAGGTTTTGAATAGATCTGTAATAATCTGCTTTGAAATTTATTTATACATAGATTCTCTACAGAATAGTTTGCATAATGATAAGAAAATAATTTTATTTTGTTCAACCATTAAACAAATAATTATTTTTATAATAATTATTTTTATAACTATCTTGATTAGGTTTACTATCTGTATAGATATCAATATATAATTTTGGGATATCGTTAATGAATATATTATGTAAGTTACGTTATTTCTAAATTTGATTGACATTGAAAGCACAGGTTTTGAATAGATCTGTAATAATCTGCATAGAAATATATTTATACATAGATTTTCTACAGAATAATTTGCACGGTGATAAGAAAATAATTTTATGTTTTTACAACCATCAAACAAATAATTATTTTTTCAACTATCTTGATTAGGTTAACTATCTGTATAGATACCAATAGATAATTTTGCGATATCCTTAGTGAATATATTATGTAAGTTTCGTTGGTTTCTATTATTAATTGACCTGGAAGGCTCAGGTTTTGAATAGATCTGTAATAATCTGCATTGAAATTTATTTATACATAGATTTTCTACAGAATAATTTGCATGGTGATAAAAAAATAATTTTATTTCGTTTCAGTCATTAAACAAATAATTATTTTTACAACTATCTTGATTAGGTTTACTATCTGTATAGATATTAATATAAAATTTTGGGATATCATTTGTAAATATATTATGTAATATTTCATTGGCTTCTCTCGTTGATTGGCCGTGAAAGTACACATTTTGAATAAATCTACATTAATCTGCATTGGAATTTATTTATACATAGATTTTGTACAGAATAATTTGCATGGAGATGAGAAAATAATTTTTATTTTGTTACAACCATTAAACAAATAATTATTTTTACAACTATCTTGATTAGGTTTACGATCTGTATAGATATCAATATTTAATTTTGGGATATCTTTAGTGAATATATTATGTAAGTTTCTTTGGTTTCTTTCAATGATTGATCTTGAAGGTATAGGTTTTGAATAAATCTGTAATAATCTGCATTGCAATTTATGTATACATAGATTTTCTGCAGAATAATTTGCATGGTGATGCGAAAATAATTTTATTTCTTTGCATATTGGACAAACATTTAAGCGTGTAGCTTTATTTTCCCAACTTTATATTTTTTTATCTATGCCTTAGTCATAACCATAATGAATTGCAAAAATTTTTTCTTTTCATTCTTTAACATAAAACAATATCTTTATTGAAATGATGTAAATATTATTTTACTAAATTTCTAAAGCAATATCCAACATACGAGACAAACCTAACTACTGAAAAAAACTTTAAACAATTTTCCGGTTGCTGATAAAAGTCAATAAAGAGAAACCTATCCGACGCACTAAGAAATTTAATTCCAGCCTGCCCTATATCTTGTTATGAAATGAATATTTGAATAGCTCTTGATAGATTGGCAGAACAATTTCAAACTTTTAGCTTCTTTATAATTGGACAGGCAGGGCCATCTATCGGGAATTGAAAGATCTATTTTTCTGGAAATGTGGAGTTGGGAGAAAAAAAAAAAAAGAGCGAAGTGATTTATATATGCATCGTTAACTGTTAATCAAAACGGCAAGTGACCACACAGAGAAACTTCAGCTAATTTCTCTATTAAATTAACTGCATGATGTATGCATTCTTGCTAATTGCAGGTAATTGAGTTTTAAGAATATTATTTCGTCCTGAAATATAAGGATGAATTTGAAATATTTTAATAAAATCAAGTTCAAAGGATATAAAAGTTAAAATTATCTGTAACAGCATTATTCACTTCTGTAGGATCTGTCTATCATATTTTATCAAACATTTGAAGCTCCTGGAAGTTTTGAATAATACATGTGCCAAACTTGAAAACAAGTTCACTGGAGAATATTTACAGCTTATACATTTTCTACCAAACTTTCTTAAACAATCTATTAAGCAACAGAAAAACAGACATGTTTTTACAGATTCCTCTAATGGAAATACACACACGCGCCGCGTTTTCTGCCTTTAAACCCCTAAACTACTATTTTTATGTTTTCAAACCTGACATACATATATATAATTCTTAAACAATGGCAACTTTGTAGACAAGCGCACATATATTTGATTTCATTTCGGTAAAATTATTAATATTATTACTCCCAAATAAGCAATTAATATAAATTGTAAGTAATGAAATATATATATATATATATATATATATATATATATATATATATATATATATATATATATATATATATATATATTAGAAACATTTGAAAGGATATTTGGTCTTAGAAACCTGCATAATAATTTTTGTTCTTAGACAGTCATAGCTCCCAGACAATGCTATTTACTTAGACAATTATGCATTTTTTTATATATTTTTATATGGAATTTATTTGATATACAAGTATAATAAACTATAAATATATTGTATTATATTCGCCTTTTGGCATAATTATTTATGCTATTACTCGTTTTATTAATGTTAACTCTTTTATTTGATAATTGACATAGATTCCAATCAATATATATATATATATATATATATATATATATATATATATATATATATATATATATATATATATATATATATATATATATATATATATATATATATATGTCAGGTTTGAAAACAAAAAAATAGTAGTTTAGGGGATTAAAAGCAGAACACGCTGCGCACTCTTTAATGCAGGCGCATAAATCACTAATAACTCTATTTAAAAGCACTTCATGGGTAAGAATTGAAAGAGAGCGTCTTCAGAAAGGGTTGTTGTACGAACATTCGCCAAATATAGCTTCTTTGTTAGAGTGTGGACTCTAGCCACTCACCGCATGTTTGATGGTTAATGATAAATAAAGACATTAATCATCGGCTCCTTGAATTGTCACAGGCATGTCATATATATATATATATATATATATATATATATATATATATATATATATATATATATATATATATATATAAGCACAAAATCAATTATTATAATTATAATCCAAAAAATGTCATTTATTAATGACATCAACTTATAAATAACACTCTTTTTGGCAATTTTGCAATATCTTTAAAAGAAATTATTGATTTTATATATAATAACTATATACTATTATTACTCAAATATTTTAAATAAATTCCTTCTTTTAAGTAAAATATATTTTCCTTTTCATGCAAATTAATTCATATATTTCCCAAAATATGTATTTTGTTATCTATTTTCTAGAAAAAAATGCATATTCAGTTTGACCCAGACTTATTAATATGCCGTATTCCAATACATTTCGTCTGCAAATTATAAATGGTGAAAGATTTCACTCAAGAAATCTTTAACTGTTTAAAACTTTAAACGAAAATGGAAAATTCAATGGAAATTTATTCCTAGTAAAACTCTATCTAGACTTTACCCTATTACTAAATTTGTATAAAGTATTAAAGTTATTTGATCGACAAATATAATAAACCATATTTGTCTTAAAAATGAAACTGAAAATTGAATTTTTAATCCTAGATATTTTTACTTCTTAAACAATGGCAACTTTCTAGATAAGCGTACCTATATTTGATTTCATTCAGGCAAGATTATTAATATTATTACTCCCAAATAAACTAGTAATATAAATTGTATGTAATGAAATATATATGTGTGTGTGTGTATAATACATTTGAAAGAAAATATCGTCTTAGAATCCTACATAATGATTTTTGTTTCCTAGACAATCATAGCTCCTAGACAGTACTATTTACTTAGACAATCATGCATTTGTTTGATATATTTTTACACGGAAATTATTTGATCTACAAGTATAATAAACCATAAATATTTTTTTCTGAAAATAAAACTGAGAATTGAATTTTTAATGCTTGATGGTTTTATTTTTTATACAATAGTAACTTTCTAGGCAAACTCACTTTTATTTGATTTCTTATGGCATAATTACTAACATTATTTCTTCTGTTTAAACTAAACTCCTGGGCACAACAGTCCTTAGGGGTCAGGGCCTAAGGTGCCAATCTTCGTTTCCGAGACCAAGGTCCCTGGGGGTGCGAAGCATTTGTTCTGGTTAGGTTGCCAACCTTACGCGGAACCCCCTGTTTTTAGTTCTCAAGCATGCTTGATCCTCAGTTTTGTTTACTCACTGAAGGGATGAAAGGCTGAGTCAACCTTGCCCAGTCCGGGGATCGAACCTCGGACCTGTGTCGTGGGAACTCGAAGCGCTACCCCAACGTCACTGGGCTTTTACTTCTGTTTTATAACTATTAATGTTTTAACTTATTTTATTAATATTATTATTTTATTTAATATTTAATATAGATTTCGTTTGCATGGATTATATTTCCCCTTATTATTATCTTTTACTATTCCTTTTATTTATTTATTCCATTTTTCAATTACTTTGGATTATATTTTCCCTTTGGCATGATTATCAATGCTATTACTCCTTTTATTAATGTTATTTCTTTTATTTGATAATTGCTATAGATTCCAATATATTACTTCTGTAAATTTTCAATAATTAAAAATTTCATGCAAGAAACGTTTCAAAAGAAATTTTTTTCTAGAATGCATCAACAATATTCACTCTTTTCCCTGTTATTAAATACTTTTGTAGCATTCAAACGTAATAAGCAATAACGTATGGAATAAAACTGAGTACTTACTTCTGTATTACTTCTGTAAATTTTCAATATTTAAAAATTCCACGCAAGAAACGTTTCAAAGGAAATTTGCTCCTAGAAGCATCACCAATATTCACTCTTTTCCCTGGTATTAAATACCTCTGTAGCATTCAAACGTAATAAGCAATAACGTATGTATACAAATCTGAGTACTTGCTTCTGTATTACTTCTATATATTTTCAATATTTAAATATTTCATTCAAGAAACTTTTCAAAGGAAATTTGTTCCTAGAATGCATCAACAATATTCACTCTTTTCCCTGTTATTAAATACCTTTGTGCATTCAAACATAATAAGCAATAACGTATGTAAATAAAACTGACTACTTACTTCTGTATTACTTCTGTATATTTTCAATATTTAAAAATTTCATGCAGGAAACATTTCAAAGGAAATTTGTTCCTAGAATGCATCAACAATATTCACTCTTTTCCTTGTTATTAAATACCTTTGTAGCATTCAAACGTAATAAGCAATAACGTATGTAAATAAAACTGAGTACTTACTTCTGTATTACTTCTGCATTACTTCTGTATATTTTCAATATTTAAATATTTCATTCAAGAAATTTTTCAAAGGAAACTTGTTCCTAGAATGCAACAACAATATTCACTCGTTTTAATGTTATTAAATACCTCAGTAGCATTCAACCGTAATAAGCAATAACGTATATAAATAAAACTGAGTGCCAAAATTTGATTCGAAAAACAACAAAATTATCCCGAGTCCTCCAAAATCAATCTCTCGATCATTATACGCAAGACACCCGAATACCCTGACTCTGCTTTCCGACAGGATGAAATGGGAGCCATGCTCGCAAATATTCATATTGATGCATGGAATAGAGATACGAATAATTGCCATCTCCGAAATAATATCCATTCTTATCATTCCTCTAAGCCCCTAAAGATGGAAAAAAATGAAAATTCCCGGACAACAGTCTTAATTAAACATTTCTAGTCGGAATTCTACTTATGTTGCGAGCATTATGAGAAAATATGCGGAGAAGTCTCAAAGTTATTCAGATATTATATCACAATATCTCCACGTATTCCTCTATGTATTTTTTCTCTTTCTTCTATTTTTCCCATGTATATCTTTCTTCGTTATCAGCGAGTAGATAGTGCACTGTAGCTAAAATACTGTATATTGTGGTAAAATATTTTAGTCTAATCACCGTGTGAGCTTAAAGTAAAATTTGAGGTTACGATCGCCTAAACAAATAAAGACAAACATTTGTGTGTCTATGTTTGTGTTTGCCGTTAAGATATTGAGGGTAAACCAACTGCGTTTCCAACTCTCTATTAGCACCATTTAATTTATTTCTGATTCCTTTTAATTAAATCTAAAATAATTAGCATATAGCCCATGATGCGACGGGATCATTAAAATTTTTAATTTTCCAGAACTGAAAAGTACCCTATGAGGCAGGTAAAAAAATGGTTCGTTTTTTGGCTGAGAATTATCTGGAACACGCTCAATAATTTGTTTATCTTTACTAACCGCATGTTAATTGCCAATCTTGGCAAAAAAGTGAAATTTAAATTAGATCTGAACTTAAAAAACATAAATGTTTAAAAATAAAATTGCAATCGAAAAAACCTCTTTAAAAAATGCTTTTTCTCCAAATGTTGACCCGCCAAAAATAGAAAATTGTTGTTGAAATACTGAAATAATTCTGTTGTTTTCAACAACAGAACATACAAAAACATTTTCCAAATCTTGACAAAAATCATAGTAATAAAAAAGATAATTAAAAATAAAGGAAAACAAACATTCTGTCAAAGTCAGGTGTGCAATACATTGCAAAAAAAGCTCGACATCAATACAACAGAAAGAAGCCGAAATTCCTAAATTGACCAGAAAATGCCTCTATTACATTTCTAGCAAAAATCAATATTGAAACTAAATACAACAGGAATTGGCAAGTTTCTTGGAATTCCTATATATTCAGATGCACCTCAGAATACATTTAACAAGCTTATTCAAACATACCAGGAATAGACATGCTCATGGGTGTTTCTTCGAATAAATTAGAAAACGTGGCGGATCCAGAAACAAGATTCAACCACTTTTTTTCCATCCATGTATAAAAGAGATCCAAACTTAAACCAATGCTCTTTTTATGTATCAACGTCCAGTTGAGGAATTAATATATATAAATAGTAGTCCGGTTGTGATAGCGATAACAGCATAGTACTAGTAGAAAGTAATTTTATAGATAAGTAAGTATCATATGCATTGTTACTACGAGGGTTGGAACTTTAATAATGGCAGCTATTTATTTATATGGAATACAAAAGTGATTCTTGTCACCATGTTTCACAGTCCTTCAATATAGTCGAACGCATTGTGTATAACCCGTTTCCAACGATGTGGAAGTCGCAGAACACCTGTAGCAGCGCCTGTTCTGTTTACAGTTCGAATGCACCGGTCTATTGACACAAGAATCTCTGGAACAGTTCTGAACAAATGCCCCGAAGTGGCTTCTTCATCTTAGGAATTAAGACAAAGTCACAAGGGCTTAGACTTGGAGAGTAAAATGGATGATAAGGTCCTAGATGACACTGTCATGTGTATGACCTCTGGAACATTGAATTTTTATCCTACTTCGTTGTTCATGTTTTGAAAACATCCAGACAACAATTTAACAGCAAGCTAATACAAGGATCAGTTCTTTGCGTCACTCCACATGCGCATGACGTAGGAAGGACGATTATTTTTGCTTAGAGATAAGGTAGGCATGTAGCTCACGTGTGATATACCCGATATTTTTAGGTTTTGTTACTTAGCGTTTTTACAACATTGTTGCCACTATTAAAGTTCCAATCCTAGTATTACAGTATTGATTCAATTATATTAGGTTGGGGAAAAAGAAATCCATTATTTTTTTGGTAGATGGCTGTAGTGATTGATATCTCGTAAAGTATCGATCAAACAATTTCAAATTTATGCTCCTTGTAAAGGTGACTTTTCACACTAAAAAATATTTTTACTGTTTTTTGTTTGGTCTATTCAGTTGGGAATTACAGGGTGTTAAATTTGAAAGTCAACAAAGGGAAAATTCGGCACATTTTGTATTTTTTCTTTGATAAATGCGAAAATGTAAGCCAGGCGGCTGAAACTACGCATGGTATTTATGGTGCCGATACTGTAACAGCTGATTACGTGCAATTATGGTTTCTTCGATTCCGTTCTGGCATTTTTTATGTTAAAGATGCACCTTGTATAAGCAGACCCGTCGTTAAGAATGTCGATAAAATCACAGATATAATCGAAGTTGACCTGCATGTTAGTAGTCGTAGCATCGCCCAAGAGAAAAAAAAATCAAAAATAAAATAGTTTTAAACTATTTGCCTAAAGTTAAATTAAAAAAAAAAGGTCAATGTTTGGATTCCACACCATTAAAACCAAAAAAACATGATGGATCGAATTTCCGTCTCCGAACCCTTGGCCAAACGGAATGAAATATGCCCATTTCTTAAACGGATGGTGACTGGAGATAAGAAATGAGTAAAATACGACAATATTGGGAGAAAACAATCGTGGTCAAAGAGCGGGGAAGCAGCTCAAACGGTGGCCAAACCAGGACTAACTGCCAGGAAGTTTCTACTGTGCATTTGGTGGGACTGGAAGGGAATCATTTATTATGAGTTGCTTCCGTATGGCCAAATACTAAATTCAAATCACTATAATCGACAACTGGACCGTTTGAAGCTAGCGATTGACCAGAAATGGCCAAAAATGGGCAACAAAAGAGGTGTTGTTGTATTCCATCAGGACAACGTTAGACCAGACAAGTCTGTAGCGATTGTCAGAAACTCAGGGAGCTTAGTTGGGAAGTTTTAATGCATACACCATATAGTTCGGACCAAGCGATTACCACCTTTTTCACCCATTGCAAAACTTCCTGAGGGATAAGAAATTGGGATCAAGAGAAGATTGTGAAAATCAATTACTAGAGTTTTTCGCCAATAAGGATCAAGACTTCTATGAGAGAGGCATAATGAAGCTACCTTTAAAATGGCAACAAATTATACAACAAAACGGTGCATATTTGACCCAAATCGGACAATCCGAAACATGTTAAATAAAGTCATTAATTACACTCAAAAATAATGGATTACTTTTTCCCCAACCTAATATCTGTTTGAGTTAAGAGGGTTCTTGGATTATATTATTATTTTTAATTTTAAAACTTTTTGTGTAACTAGAGAGCTTGTATTTTTCTGTATAACTATGGTGGCAAAAATGCCTGTTTCTGCTTACATTTATTTTCTTATATTTAGCACACTTGCTATACATTTGTTATTCACTTAAATTACGGAATAAGGTTGCACTACAAATTAGTAATTTGCACTCTTTTAAAAACTCTTTACCATCCAGTAAATCACTGAGGTTAAAATACAGTGTGACTGAAATACAGCCGATATTGCAGATATTTTGATAATTTTCCTGTTCATTTGAATATTTTATGCATGTTTTTAAAATTCAATTTTAATATCATAAACTCCAAATTTATATATTCATGTTTTAGTTTTCTTCGGAAAGATTTTTTTTTAACTTTATCAGCCATGTATCGAAGAGGGGGGGGTAGGGGTTAATAGTCCCCCTAAGGATTATTGTATGAATATGTTATATTTGTAAGGATTTCTGTATTAATTTTGGGGTGAGCTTAATGGGGGATAACAATCCCATAAAAAATTCTCGATCTTACCAAATAATCACCACTAGATCTGACCGAATGATATGATCGATAAACTTCACTTCCCAAATGAATTTGGAAAAAAAAATATCAAATTGAATACACATGGAGCAAGCAAAATTTATTAAGTACATTAAAGCAAACCTTGTTCGTATTAAGTAACAAAAAAGAGTTCATTAGCTTGCAATCTACTTTCTTCCATTTTTTTCTTTGCTTCTGTGTATTTTTCTTTTTTTGCTAAAAACACCATAACGTGAAATAAAATCATTCAGATAATAATACAAAATAAAAATTACGGTCGCTCCTCGTGAATTATTACCACAGCGGACGAAATCCAGGGAAAAGCCCAAGAAGTCTCCAAAAAAAGCCTCCAAAAGTTACAGAAAGAAAAAAAAGCAAAAGAAAAGGGAAGAAAGAAAACAGAAGACGTCCTCAAACATCCACATATGTCACTTTGTATTTACAATACGCTTCAGCCATAAATTCTCTGCCCATGCCGTAATTCAGCAACGCGCATGCGCGCTAGGAAACAAAGAAGCTAGTTTAAACTCACTGTCACGTGTTTTTCTTCTAAATGTCTCCATTTTTAAGGCTTTTATCCTAGAACATTAGAACTAATGGTGTTGGAAATTTATGGCATAATAGGTGAAGTGACGCATGCAGTGGAGTTTCGATTTTACAATTCTTTCTGGAGAAGAAACGTCTAGGGCCAAAATATGCAGTTATCGTGGCTTTCTTTTTAATCAGCATAACTTATTTTTGTTTTGACTATTGCTTTAATTAGATAAGATTGATCTTTTCGCATAATTTTATTTGTCGTTTGAAAAAATAAATATTTTAAACTTAAATAAAATGTACTAGCTTTAAAATGGAACAAACATTTTCAAAGTCATTTTCGGTATTTTATTCTTTTTATACGCTGATTAATTTTTAATACTTGTGTGATTCAAATAATATTTGTTATCAATGTAGATTTACATCAAGTTTTAAATGAATTTGGGCTTTAGCCAAAACTTTAATTTTATTTTTCAAATTAGCCTTTGTAATCTTACAAATACATGCTTCTTTAATCTTTGGCAAATATCTTAAAAGCGTGTAGCAATTTTGCTGCTCCTGACAGAAATGTAAAATATTGCCTTCCTCGCTCCTTAGAATAGAAATTCCTGTAAATGTTTCCACAAGATGCATTAATTTTTTCAATTTTTTTATATTTTTATATTATTTATTTATTTATTTATTTTTTTATCTTTATTTTATTTTTTATTTTTTTATTTCTTTATTTCTTTTTATCTTTCTTTTTATTCTTATTGTTTTTATTTTTTATTACTTTATTTTATTTCATTTATTTATTTAATTTCATTGATTAATTAATTTTATTTTAATTATTTATTCTTGCAAAATAGTGTTTAAATATCCAATAGATATTAAGTTTACTCACCACTAAAATTTCTTAACCCTGATTACTTATTCTTGTTATCTTGAATTATATTAAACTAAGTATAGCACTGTTGTGGCACGCATGTGAAGTTTGGCGTGAAAAAATGTTTTTCATGGTACTCGAAATTTTAAAATAGCAATAAAAATAAAAGATAAAAATGATACATAAGGTACTGGCAATCAAACAATGATCGGTTGATTTGGAGTACTAGAGTCTACATTTTTTCTTAGTTATATAGGTGTGTTAAGTATTGCTTATTTATATGTTATGTATTGCGTATTGATATGCTATGTGTCCATGAAAATTCACCTTCTTTCTTTCAAAAAAAAGTAAAGATATTTTTTAAGAATATCAATTTGTTCTTGGTGTCCTACATGAATAAAGAAATCATGTCTTTTATCCAAAGTTTTCATTTCTACTCTATGGAAAGTATACGTTTAAGAAAATGGGTTAACAAAGGCCATTTGCAAATTAGAAGCATATGTTTTTGTAAAAGTTTACTTTCTATTAAGTAGCCTTTATTTTCTATATCCAGAAAGATTCACCAACTTTCTTTTAAAAAAGGTGAATATATGTTTGCGTAATTTTAACATGCACTTTTACGTATGGAATAAGGAAAATTTTCCAATGGATATCGTTTTTCAAAACTTTCATGTTTATTTGTTGGTAAGTATATATTTAAGAAAATAGGTCAACACTTTGCAAGTTGTAAATTAGAGAATTAGAAAATGTTATTTCCTATCCGGTACACATTTGAAAAAATAAACTCAGACTTTTTCCAGTAAATTATGTGAGTACCTATTCTGTAATGAAGAATCGCTATGGAGGTTATTCGAATATTAAGTAGATTTGAAGCGTTGTCTCACTCGTTTGTCTTGCGTAGCTCAGTAAATTCTAATGAGAAATATAGAGAAGATTATCAGTTGGCTTCAGAATGGTAGAATCATTGTACAAAATTCTGCCTCTTAGGTGTTGTTTTTCAGTAAAAGTAATTGGTTAATAAGTCATTACTTGTTTACTCACAACTGCGCAAGCGATAAAATGTGTAAAAAGTTATTCTACCGACGCCAAACAGAATATTGGGCTTCACTCTAGTTTAGAGAATTTGAATCTTTATTTCTATTTACCATCGCCAAATAGGCGAGTTTTCTAACATATGGAAACTTAAAGTTTTACCTACTGCAATTGTGCATAAAATTTTTGTATACAGTTTTAGGTATTTGAATACTCATTGTTTATGCTTTTTGTTTCATTTTCACTACTTTTATAAAGTATGCACATCTATTTTCTTGTAAATTTTGCATGATTTAGAAACTTTTAAAAATCGTTCTCCTTGCTTTTATAAATTTAAAAATTTGGTACAATCTGTGTATAAATTAATCTATACGGTATATTTTACTATTTTAATACTTACAGTTTATGCTTTTTAATGCATATGTATTGCACTTATGGGTGTTTATTTCCGCCATCTTAAATGGCATGTTAGCATTATTGGCGCCAAAATATATCGCCAATAAAACAAGAGGGCACCTTAAACTGCATTTTCACCCCACTGGTAACCATTTACAGATAAACTCAAGTAGCGGCCATTTCTTATCAGTCACTTCTTTCTCTAGTAAGTGATAATACTGTAAACGACAAAAAATAACAGTGATTATTTGTCGTCAATAATGTCTACTTGGCGACATTTCCATGAGCAAAATGAAAATGAACCCTTATATTGTCACGAAGATTCGAATGAACACACCGTTTTCTATGATTCTCAGATAGCTATCAAGCGAGGAGGGTTAAAATTTGATGGTAGAAATAAAAAATCTATTAAAATGTTTATTTTTTATATTTTATTAATTATTATAGATTTGAAAAATCCAAGTGTTTTGGTATCCTTAGAAAAATACAAATGTGTCAATAATGTTAAAGAACAAGCTACTAGAATAAGTCTCACAATACTGCCCTTTTAAATGATGACAGATACATGAGCATTAAAAGTAATTTGATTATAATTTCGTAAACATACCCAATAATTTTGGTTAAAGTACTCACTTTTATTAATCAATGCCTTAACACGTGAACAACAAAAAAATAAAAAAGCTCTTTAAAATTAACAAAATTCCCCTTTTTTTAAAAGCTTTCTTTTTTGACGTCTTATCTGAAATCTTATAACAATCACCTTCATTGACAATATCTTATAAATATATCTTCACGTTTTGCGAATCAGGATAGCTCTTCTAATTAATTACGTTTTTAATGAGCTTTTTTAAGAGTGGTGAAAATCTTTTCTAAACTCTTTTTTTTTAATGTCAGATTGTTTGCTTTATTGCACAAACTACGGCTTTAGCCTTCATATGTCATCTTATTTTACAGAACATTTTCTTGAAGGAATTATATTTTTATAAAAATGTAGTTTTAAGGGTAAATGTTCTTGTTAAAGGGCGGACTTTAACTGATTTTAAATAGTATTTATTGGCATTTAAATTGCAAATGTCAACTCTTTTCTGTAATATTAGCATTAGTACACGATAATTTAATAAAATTCATAAGCAAAAAATTGCTAAACATGATAAGTAAAGAAACAGCTAATGCTTGTGTTGAATCTGTAGTGAGCTTATCCAAATAAGAATGCTAATAGGCATGCGCAGTATCGCAAATGACGTTTCACATTTTAAGTATAAGGGAATTTCACGCAGTGTCACTAACTACGTTAATGCCTATCCTCATTCATGTGTATTTCTGTAATAGCCAATAGGCCACCAATATTTTGCCCTTCTGTTTAATTAATATTAAATTTTTCATAAGTTTAGTTGTCTCATGCTGCATAAAATTACTTTATATGCAAATAAATACCATTTGTGTTATAGTGACACTTATTGGCGGATTTTTGTACTGAAAACATTTATTTAATAAATGTCAAACTAATCATTATAATTACCTGTAATTCAAATTTTCAATTGATCAATATCGTTCAATTGTTCAATAGAACGTATAGAGCGATTTCATGCAACGTCATGAACGGTTTTAATGCCCTTCCCATTCATTTTCATGTTTACAACAACCAATAGACAAACAATAAACTGCCCTTCCGTTTGAAACTAAAGCCAGAATTGTCATAATTTGAGAATTTGCCCTACTGCGTGAAATCGCCTTATAGGTAACCAATAAATTGCCTTTCCGTTTGAAATTAAAGCCAAAATGGCCATAAGGGGAGATGTGCATTGCTGCGGGAAATCGCCTTATTCTGGAATTTTTCTGAAGTTAAACATATTTCTCGCTAATAATAAGAATAATTTTTAGACGTGTAAATTGACATTATTATTTATTAGTTTTCTACTTTAAAATGTCTTTCCGTAATTGTTATGGAAATATATGCCATATTGAGGTGGGGATATGTCACAGGTGACTTCCACTCCATAATGAAGTCAAAAGTCGCCATAGATGGGAATTTGGTATCATACACCTCTCTCTCTCTCATTACTTCTAAAGTCAATTATGACACTGAAGTCGCATGTGACATATCCTAATCGAAATATGGTAGTAGGGATGATCCCTAAATACTAATTAGCAGTTTTAAAAACATGAAATAAAATGTAACAATATTGCTACGAATTTTTAAGTGCACATGTTGTTGTTGCATACACCACTTGGTTTAACCAATCACGATTGCTTCGGAGGCTAGTCGTATTAAGGCAAAGGGGTGCGCCTTTCGTTTTGACAAGTACCTCAAGGGTGAAAGTAAGACTTAAGCTCAAGTGGGCCTTGCCGTAAGGAGGGCGTGGCAAAGGTGCCACGGGCACATCAGTCATAGGGGCGGCGCACCGTGAGGAAAATGTTGTCTGAAAGAAGATGATTCGCCCCATGTAGAAATTAGGAAAAGTTGAAAAATATATTTTTTTATTATAGAATCAGATTTTATTCTTAAAATCTAATGTGTTTAAAAATTATTGTTGCATTATTTTTTTTATTTTTTAAATTGCTGCTATAGATTAAACTTGTTATAGATTTTTACAAAATGTTTATCAAACACTTCTAATATGCCTTTATATAAATCCGGTTATCCGTTTTAAAATTTCAATTTATTAAAATTATTAAAACTAAATTTAAATTAGAAAATCATCAATTTTTTTCACAAAAATTCCTCGTACAAATAAAAAAATATTCTCCTCAAATAAACTATTCGGTTTATCAGCAAAATAATACCCCTAGAGTTTCGAAAATATTTTAAGTATTAATGAGATAAATATAGAAGAAAAAATAAAAATTAACATGCTAGAAACATTTTAAGAATTAACAAAATATTTTGAGTTCATTCTAAAAATATGATGTAGAAAAAAATATTTATGTATTCTCTCACTATATTGGGTGGTAGGGGAGCAGATCAATTTTATGTCACGAGCGCCAAAGGGTCTAGTTATTGCTCTGCAAGTGGGTCCTCGTAATTTTGAAGTAGGGACGAAGCAGAAGACCCATAGGCTTGGCCTGCCACCCCAAGAGGTATTGATTGAGAACTTGGAGGACTTTGTGACCACGAACATATTTTACGTGTCAAAGTTACCTTTAAGGAACACGGTTGATCTTAGGCCGGCTTGGGGTTGCGAACCAGCAACTCTTCAGTTACGAGAACGTTGCCTTTTCCAACTGAGCTACCTCGGCTCAAGTGCTTAATAACGAAATTATAACATTAATAAAATATTTCAAGGAATTATAAGTTTTCACTTTATTTTATCTTTTTCGATGTATTAATGAAACAATTTTTGTGTAAAAAAATATAAAATATTTTGTTACCTTTTTTTTATTTTTAAAGAAAAATTATTTACATATACCATTTACTATTCGTACTAATCCATGAGCAAGCGTATGACTAGACAGAGCTAGAATCAGAGACGGAGGATGGAACATTCCTCATTAATATAGCATAAAACTTCTTATGTGCGCTCATCTATAATACATGTATCTATAATACTTCTATTATAATATCACAATGTTAGTTAAAAAGAATTCAAGATTTCCTAAATGTAAACAGATTAAATTTAAGGTTACATTTAGTAAATAGACTAAAATCAAAGAAACTAAATGGTTTCCACCCCCAGAAAGTAACATAACCAAAAAAATAGTTCTTGTCGGTACATAACATTTTGAACAAAAATTTCGTTACGTGTTTAAAACCTTCTAAATTCCTTCTGTAGGTGCCAGAATAAATAAATGCTCTCTGAAGTTCAGTCATATTGTTTGCCCTACTAGTACTTGAGATCATTAGCTAATAAAAAGCATGGATTACATATTTGTATTTTCGGTTTTAACTCTTTGTATCGCCTGATTGCAGATCTGTAACATACCCCAAAATTGATATCATAGTGCAACTTAAAAGACTTTTAAAAGACTGATATTGTTATCTTGCAATACTTCAGTTAAAACAATTTCCATTTCACATGGGGATAATAAATCGAATTTTTGCATAAAAAAGTTTCATTCATGTATTGATCAGAATCACATAATTATTACTGAAAAAACTTAGTTTCAATTAAAGTTCAAATAAAAACAAAATAGTTTCAAATTTTTTATTGTAAATTATTTTGGGGTCAAAATAATGTATATAATTTATCAGAAATATATATTTTTTAGTTTATAGAAAATAAACTTATTTATATATAAAACTTTTTTATGCTTAAAACTTTCTAAATTATTTTTACATATTCGAAATAAAGTAATGTAAATTTCAAGGAAATACTCGTGATAACAAAGTAAACGATATAGTTTCATAAGTCTCGTTACTTTGATTGGTATTGTCTTACAAACTTATTTACAAAATATTGTTGTCTTCATATTGTATGAATCTTTTTCTTGGATTTATTGAAAATATTCTTGTTTCTAAATTTCTATGCTTTTTATGTGTTTATTTTTTGAAGCATTTATATCTTGTCTATTTGTGACCTGAACGTCTTTAATCTTGTTTATTTATAATATAATATTAAACTGACATACTTCATTGTGGTACATGACTTTATGTCAAAGAGCTTGCCGAAATAATATTAGACACGAATTTTTTTTATAAATTTCCTCTCTTCTTCTAAACAACTTTAAGAGACTAATTTTACCATTTTTGTAATTTCTTTATAAAAAATTTAATTTTAATTACAGACATGATTTATTTCAGAATTATTTTACCACATTCAACTGAAGATTTTTAAATTCAGTCCGTCACTTACGTATACATAAATTATGATACATTTTGAAGCTCTTATAATCCATTTTTGTTTTCAAATGGCCTTTTAGTAGTAAAAACTACGACTAAAAAAAGGCCTTATAAACACAGTGAAGGCTAAAAAATAACCACTCGCTCTTTCGCAACGCATTAATAAATCACTGAGGTTTTATTAATATTCCGCAAGACAAGATTTACCAAAAAATTGCCCCTAACCCCTCAACAGCAATTTTTGTCGCCAAATTCAAAAATCTCATTTGCGTCTCGCCAGTAGTGGCAACACCTGAACTTTCCCCACAAAATCCCCCTCTACCCCCTGCTAACTAAACAAGAAATGCTCTTCCAATCTAAACAAATTTAATTAATTACGTTTTTTAAAGTCTTCCCGTGTTGTTTTTTGCACGGTAAAAGGAAGGCTTTAACGATTCTTTTTAAGCCCAAACTTTGCTTATCTGCCTAACGCAGGAAGACATCGTAGTTGCTAACGCAGCAGTAAATAAATTTTTTATCGTCTTCCGTAAGTACTGTCTTCAGAAAATCACAGTTCTGCGTCATTTGTTATGGGCATTAAACGCAAAAAATATATGTATGACGAAAAAAAAATTGAACTGAAAGCTCAGGCTATTAAATCTGATAGCTCAAACTGTAAACAGACAGAATGCATTAAAGAAAGACTTATTAAAAAATTAATGTTTAGTCGTAATTTTTTTTTCTTGGTCACGAATTTTTGCTGCCGCCAGAGTTTTTCCCTGACACCTTTCTCTAGAGGTGTGTTTTAGATTCCTTGTACTGATATCAAAAGCCGATTATCCCAGACGCTGAACAGATTGTTTCAAAATAATAATTTATATTTATAAGTTAATTTTATGCCATCGTATATTTTTGTAAATTTGGGCTCATCCCTGTGGGTTAAAATAATTTGGAAGGATATTCTCTGAATTTCCTGATTCTTTCTTTTAAAGAAAATCCAACAAATAAAGTTGAAATGAAAAGAGTAGTAAGTAAATAAATATATTTTACATTTTATTAAAAAAATAAGTAAAAATTCAATCAGTGAAACAATTTTCTCTGACTGAGAAAATATGTTCATTTTCTAGAAGTGTCGTTTGTTTCAAGTTTTCAAAAAATATAAACCCTTATCTTTCATGTTTAAATGTCAGTGTCACACTTTTAGTATGGAAATCTGTGTTTCGTATGTTTTCTATTCCTTAATATTATAAGTTTCCCTTCCAATAGCAGAGACTAGAACACTTTGTTGTTCATTAGACAAGAATCTTAATATTATAAGGTTCCCTTCCAATAGCAGAGACTAAAACACTTTGTTGTTCATTAGACAAGAATCTTAATATTATAAGGTACCCTTCCAATAGCAGAGACTAAAACCCTTTGTTGTTTATTAGACAAGAATCTTAATATTATAAGGTTCCCTTCCAATAGAAGAGACTAAAACACTTTGTTGTTCATTAGACAAGAATCTTAATATTATAAGGTTCCCTTACATAGCAGAGACTAAAACAATTTGTTGTTCAGTAGACAAGAATCTTAATATTATAAGGTTCCCTTCCAATAGAAGAGACTAAAACACTTTGTTGTTCATTAGACAAGAATCTTAATATTATAAGGTTCCCTTCCAATAGCAGAGACTAAAACCCTTTGTTGTTTATTAGACAAGAATCTTAATATTATAAGGTTCCCTTCCAATAGAAGAGACTAAAACACTTTGTTGTTCATTAGACAAGAATCTTAATATTATAAGGTTCCCTTACATAGCAGAGACTAAAACACTTTGTTGTTCAGTAGACAAGAATCTTAATATTATAAGGTTCCCTTCCAATAGAAGAGACTTTGTTGTTCATTAGATAAGAATCTTAATATTATAAGGTTCCCTTCCAAAAGCAGAGACTAAAACACTTTGTTGTTCATTAGACAAGAATCTTAATATTATAAGGTTCCTTTCCAAAAGCAGAGACTAAAACACTTTGTTGTTCATTAAACAAGAATATGTAATTTTTTTTACTCGATTACTATTGTTCTAAGTTCCTTAAGTTAAAAACTACTCCCCGGGTGTTGTTAAATGGATAACAACCTCGCAGCCATGTGTTAGCATAAAGATATATGTACTTGTATTGACAGATGTATTTCAGAAACAAACTATTGTTCCGAGTGTACCAAGGATGAAGAATCAACAGAAGCACGTGTTTTGGAGGAAAGGGTTGTCAGAATTTTCTATGTGAACTGGTTCACAGTTATACAACCCTTTGTATCCTAGACAGGCAGCTGATCATTTTCAAGGGCTTCTTCATTCCTTTGCTTTGATCGCAATTTTCATACCTTTATTTACATGTTTTGGTTCTACAATAGAAAATCCATTGTCCCTGCCATTTAAAAGATTATGACCTGGTACCAAGGTGGTGTGAAAATCACCAACGGTTTATTTGAGTTAAAAGGATTAAAGAAAATTCAACAAATAAAATTTCTAAACAAAAAAGCATTAGTTAAATATATTTATTTCGTCCTATTGAAAAGAATGAATAGAAATGCATTTACTGGTTGAATTTTGGTTGACTGGAAAAATTTCACAGTTGTTTTCTAAAAGAATGTATTATTTTCCACCACCTTTGAAAAAAACAACATCATATTTTTCGTATAAAGTTGCTATTTTCACTCGTATAAAGAAAATTTGTGTTTACATTTTTTCACTCTTTGTTTTTAGAAAACTTTTATTTTCCAAAGACAGTTGTTATAATATTCTCTATAATACAGATCGGAATGTTTTTGAGGCTTCTCGTAAATTTCTCTTTCGATTTGGTGGATAATTGAATATATTGTCAGGCGAAAAACATAAATGTAAAAGCTGTGACTAAACCTGCAGGTTTTTCGTTTGACTCTATGTTTCAGTGCAGTTGCTGTCCAAATATATCAATGAATATGTCATTTTTTAAGTTCACCTGCACTCATAAAATTGTGATAAAAATGATACAAAACAGTGAAACAAAATATTCACCATTCTTCGCTACCCTTCGTCTAAAACGACATAGTCGATTAGAAACTTTCTTTTCTGTACAAAATATCGTAAAAAATATTTAGGATGTACAGGGGATCAGAGCTTATATATATATATATATATATATATATATATATATATATATATATATATATATATATATATATATATATATGTGTGTGTGTGTATGTAATGAGACGGACTTCTCATTGGGTGGTTGCAGTCATGGCCATAAAACTGATACCATTTTAACTAAATTTAAACAACCGTTTTAACTTCCGTTTTAACTAAACTTTATTAGGATTACACTCGGGGATGGGTTCCCACTTCATCATAGGGACAGGACAAACTGAAGGGTCAGCTAGCATGTACAAGACCCTTAACACCTGGGTCAATATCTGTGGGAAAAAATATCTGCCTCAGACAGCGTGTATCTTCTTTTTATTTGGAAATTTCCTAAATTGTCCGCTAGGGCCCTGTAGAGTTATAATTGGTCAGGCCCTTTCTCTGAGGGCGTAAACTGTAGCCCCAGTGGTCAATTTAGGTTAGGGGTTAAAAAGGGGAATTCAAAATGGGGTGGGAATATTTAGCCCTTGATTTAAGTTTTGTAGACCGCTGAGAATTTTCCTTACACACACACATATATATGTATATATGTAAATGTATATATGTATGTATATATATATATATATATATATATATATATATAACGGCCATATTATATTTGAGAAAAAGACTTATTAAAAGATAGAATAATATGGCCAGTATTTCTTTTATCATCGGTGTGTTTGTAAGTCCATGTGGATCTCATTCGAATGATTTCGCCATCTTATAACATCTACTTCACCTAAAACGAAACCGAGCATTTTCATCCCCACCGTTCTCTTCGATAGCACGCCATCGGCGTAACGAATTGCCTTGTGACCTCTTATTTCACCTGATTTACGATTGCGGGGCCCTTGACGCATCAAGAACGGGGCTGAAAATAAATAAACACAGCCCTCTAATCCTATCAAAATGCAGGATCAGATTAACGGAAGATATCTGCTTCGACTGCCCGGAGTCATCAATCTGGAAGAACTGTCGCCCGGGTTTCTCCCGTTACTATCTCAGCATCTCGCGCCGCGCACACACACAGTTATAAAACAAAAGAAGACTTCGGGAAAAGAGAGAAAAGGTCCGTTATCTGCGGTGTAAGATCTTGGGAGGCAGAGTTCATTAATTTCATCCAACTTGATGGGTACCCCAGAAAAACGGTTCTCAGATACGGTGAACGGATTTATGGGCAGGTGTTGGAATTTTCTTTGGACTATGAGAATCTGAAAGTGCAAATATTCGCTATACCTAGGAATGCAATAGCCTGTTAACGGTTAAAAAATTTAAACGTTGGTATGAGAAAGAATTTGCGTAGATGGAAATCATGGCATATTTATGGTACTAATGATAATACTGAATAAAGTTGCCTTAACTTACTTTGTTATAGTCAAGTTTTTCTTTTAAGATCTGAAAAATCTGAATACCATAGATTATATTACAAAACCTTTCTTTCTTACATTTATGTGTAATTAATTTTATGTATACTTTTTATGATTTTGCTCCTTTTATATGTATGAACGTGTTTATATTCTATGATCAATACCTGGATTAGAGATTTTGCCATCGTCATTATTAGATTTTACAATTAGGGAAGTAGTTTTCATTCATTTTTCCCACTTGAGGGGTACCCAATAAAAATGGTTCAGGAAATATGGACAGTTATGTAGATAGGTGTCGGAACTTTCTTGGGACTTTAGGGTCTAAAAGTAAAAAGATTCTCAATAATTTTATAACATATCGAGAATCCTTTACATGGCATTTTAATTCCACTTGAGGGGTACCCGATAAAAATGGTTCAGAAAATAAGAATAAATATATGGATAGGTATCAGAATTTTCTTCGGACTATGCAAGTCTAAAAGTAAAAAATTGTCGATAACTTTATAACATATTGATAATCTTTTACGAGATATTTAAATTCCTCTTGAGAGGTACCCTATAAAAATGGTTCAGAAAATATGAACAGTTATATGGATAGGTGTCGGAATTTTCTTCGGAAGTCTAAAAGTAAAAAGATTCTCGATAACTTTATAACATATCGAGAATCTTTTACAGGACATTTCAAGTCCACTTGAGGGCTACCCTATAAAAATGGTTCAGAAAATATGAACAATTATACGGATAGGTTTTGGAATTTTCTTCTGACTATAGGAGTCTCAAAAAAGATGCTAGATAACTTGTCGAGAATCTTTAAAATATCAAGAATCTTTTACAGGGCATTCCAATGCTTAGGAATGAAATACTTTCTAAAAGATTAAAAAAAACTGAAAATGTAGGTATGAGGAAGAACTTGCATCGATGAAAATAATGATATATTTATGCTATTGAAAACAATACTGACTAGATTTGCCTTAGCTTACTTGGCAATCGTCGAGTTTTTCCTTTTGTGAATATAGAAATGTGAATGCATTATGTAATATTACAAAGCATTCATATAAGGTTATCTTTATTAATAAACAGGGTAGTTTGTGTGTATGTGGGTCTGTCTGTAAAAACTATTGCGCTTAAACAATGAGAACTGCATGCAAGACAATTGATACAGTAATTCTTTGTCACTCTGAGTAAAACCTCTCGAAGATATTTCTTATATTTTAATTAGTTTTTATTTTCTTTATTTTCAAGCCATTTATAACCGGTATTTTCCTTTAATTTCTAAAATTTCTTTGAAAATCAGCCGCAAATTAAAACTTTCTCGTAATTTTAGTTTAAATAAAATAGCTAGGAAAATCATGGTCATATTTGGGGTTGGATTACTCTTAAAGAGAAGAAAACAAAACATAAAAGAAAATATGCATATATAAGCAAGAACTCGTGTAACTGAGAATCATGGTGTATCTACGATATAATACTAAAAACATTTCTTTATATTATTAAGAAATCAGAATTATATAAAACAAAATAAAACCTATAGCTCTCTGCTGCATTTAAGGAAAAAAAATCCCATTTCAGATAGGGTGTGAGGATTTATGAGCAGGTGTTGGAATTTTCCTTGGAATCTGAGAGTCTGAAATGAGAAGGTAGCGTCAAATTTAGGCATATAT
Source organism: Pardosa pseudoannulata (assembly GCA_032207245.1). NCBI lineage: Eukaryota > Metazoa > Arthropoda > Arachnida > Araneae > Lycosidae > Pardosa > Pardosa pseudoannulata. The sequence goes on along the minus strand of CM063510.1, from coordinate 85,250,377 downwards.
TGAGCAATAAAAAAATATAAATAGGATGAAGACCTAGAATTTTTTTCAGTACTTAAAGAGAAAGTAGCACCATAATTAAGGATGTATTTGCCCCTAAGAAGGAAAAAATGTAGGTATAAAAAAGAAAATAGATTATGTTGCATTTATTCTACTGTTGATAGTACTAAATAAATTTGATTAAACATGCTTGAGTCTCAACGAGATCTACTCTATAGATACGTATTGGAATTTTCTTTAAACTGATAGTCTAAAACAGAAAAGTATGATCTAGTCTAGAATTGAATGTTCTGTAAAAGGTGATACCAAAACAAAACATAAAAAAGGGACACAACAAAGAGCTTCTATCGATTAGAATTATGATACATCTATTATACTAGTGTTAATACTAAATAAATTCACTCTTCTTAAAGATATGAATTCACCAGGCTTATAAAATCTTCAATTTCAGGTACTAAGTTCATTATTATTGGAAATGTATCTCGATCATAGCTGTGATCATAGCGATCATAGAGCTATCTGCTTTTGATATTTTTAATTTGATCTTTCTTGCGTCGACCTTGCATTTAATACTATTTTCTAGTATAAAGGTCTTTATCTTCTCATATATACCCGGATTTCAATACAAAACATTATTTGTGTTAATATCTGCCTATAAAGTTGAAAATTTTGCGCCCTATGTAAACACTCACTTTTGTGTATGCTATCTTGCCAACACTTGTAGTGTGTACTGGAGGGAAATAAAGTAAGGAGTTAATATCTTATAATCATATTTCTAAGTTTAATATTGAATATCAGTAGTTTCATTTTTACAATAAACTGTTATATTTCTCTACTTGCATATTTCGGCAGTTAATTAACTATATAAACAAAAGTATTAATGGATAGTTTTGTTACATAGATATAAAACAACACAAATTTTCATATCTCTGTAATTTTTATAACGACTACTGTATATCTAAACTTATTTTTTTAATATTATCAAATTAATAATATATTTAAAATTATATAAAGCTTCTATCTTATCAAATATTATATGAGGTAATAAATAGTTTACTAAACAAGCAAAATTTAGGAGCGGCCAAACCACCTGTAGTGGGAAGCAAAAATATATTTAGATTGCTTGGATCAAGACAATAAATGAGTAGTAAAATCAAATTTAACAGGAATAGACACGAGTCTGGGTGTATACAGCTCTATATAGTAGGTACTGTTTTGATTTTTAATGTAAAGTTTGTGTTTCAGTTATACAATTTTCATTATTTGCATTACTAAATTAACCCTTTTGAAGGCCGTGAAGATTACTTCCCTTTTTACATGATCTTACTAAATACACCTCTGAGGAGAGCAAAACCCATTATAATATATTGGCCTTGCTATTATAACGATGGGAAGACTGATTTCCACTTCAGTTTTGCGCTGTCATCTACTGTTTGATTAATTGAATATGGTTAGCACTTCTGTTTTGAAAGTTTAAAATCGTTGTGTGAGAAATAAATGGCCCACGAAACAGTTAATTCAAATGTTTGACCTCTTTTGTAGTGACATGGCTCTTCTCGATGACTATGTATTTTATTTTAATTTATCTCTAAATTTAAAAGTTTCTTTAAGCTTTAAAGGAGGGTGGAGGAATTTTGCGAGAGGCTTTCAGTGTCATAAATGCTAGATCCGGCCTTGACAGATGACTCTGTTGACATGATCTGCGACAGTGCGCCATTCTAAAGACGGGCAAACCGAACCCTGTCAGTGGTGGCAAATTATATATTGGCTAAACTCTCATCAGGATATATCTTTTTCTTCAGCACTACAGCCTGACACAGGTTAAAGCTGCATCAAATGTAGCCTCCACACTATGGCCAATTGTTCACCACTTCCTGGTGATGACCTTGGACGATGGTTTAATGGTTGCGTTTAATGATTCGTTCATAGGGTCAGCTGGGCACTTTAGCTGCGCATCTGGTTGCCTTTGATCTGTGGAGAAAAATCCCTTCCGCCAAATCCATTTTATTGTCTGCATCGTCGACCTCGATAACCCATACCCCTCCAGACAGTGGTAATGGCATGTAGTGGACCATAGTGTGGAGAGGCCTTAACAATCTCCTTCATGTGACACTGGAACAATAAATTGTCATCTGTTAGCTCCCAGATTCCTATGATCTCTCTCACAGAATAGACCCATCTACAGAAGGAGGGAGCTTTCTCTTTTTCATATACCATCAACCTTTGAAAAAGTCTCTAATTTAGTTGAGATTGAGTCACATCTATAAAGGTATCCTAGCCATCTAATTCAGCAGCCTTAATAATAATGATACTATCTAGTTCCCCAAATCTATTAGATTTCATAATTATATTGTATTCTATAAGCATCACTTTGCCTAATTGTTCCTAAGATTTTTGAGTATTTTTCTCTAAACAATCAGAAGCTTATCTTTCTCAGAGTTACTTAATGGTCAGTACTTGTTGCCATACAGAGAAATAGGTCTAATTAGGCTATTATATAGGTTAATTTTTCTTTTAACACTAATACATTTTTACTTCAGTTAATTTCTCAACCAGTAGAAGTGCTTTTTAGCCATAAATAACCTATTATTTACTTCAATTTTTATACAATTAACATCACTGATAAGAATTACAAAGTATTTAAACTGTTATACACATTCAAAAATAAAATCGTTAATATTCTTGGGAGATAAGTCATAATTTCTCTGTGATACTGCCAGAATTTTACTTTTCTCTATACATACACACATACATACATATGTCATGCTGTGGATTGTATTAAATACAAAAAATATTAGAGGATAGTTTTTAGTAGTTTATTAATGTGATAAATCCAATGTCCATATAATTATCCTTATGACATATCCGATAACAGAAGCAGGAAATTCAAAAAGAAGAATTGTAATCAAACTCGGACAGACATATCTAAGAAGCTTCTACCCTAGGACTTTTCGTACTGAAGCCCCAGATACGTTGGCAGTAAAGGGTTTCAAGCTAAATTATAATAATCTCAATAAGCGTACAATTCTGGATTTTTAATAAAAAAAAATTTCAAATTGTGAAGCTAAACAATTCACGAATCAACTTCCGTTCCAGACGTTTAGGAGGAATTGTATTACAAACACACTGACAGATAAATTTTATATATAAAGATATATATACAGGAGACAGAGATGAGAGGGAGGGAAGCTTTTCGGATAGTAAAAATATCTCTAAATTATCAACCTGAGTTCAGCAACGCAACATCTAAAATTACTAATAGTCTGAATTATATGATATATGCATAAACCCACGCAAAGAACAGCTATAATTATTTGAATCAACTTACACAAAATAATGCACATAACGAAAAGAAACGGGAAAATAAGAATTTTCATTAAATATTTTATTAACACGTTGCCATCAAATATATATATACAGTACATACTTCAAGCAAACTACTTTACAATAGAATTGGTATAATAAACTCAGTTTTGTACAAAGAGGCATTATTTGCTATAATACTTCAAAGCGGTATGACATTTTGCAAACTGCCATTTACAAATAAAGGAGCCAGTATCGACTCATATCTCGTATAAAATCCTTCTCAATAAAACATTTAATCAGGCATTAAATAAAAACTTACAATTGGTAAATATATTTTATAAGGCTACAGTGGACTTTCACCTGTCAGAAGTTTTAAACAAAATTTGATGTTTTTATGTAAATGAGTTGTGAACTACAGCTTGCATAATTAAAAAGTAATTAAATAATAACAAATATAATAATGTAACTTTATATAATATAATATAAATAAAAACAATTATAATGATGAAGTAGTTATTAAATAATTGACAATTATTTAGTTTTTAATATTTTATATTATTAATAACTAAATGATAATTATTATACTCATTAATGTTAAATATTATTAATAGCATATTAATAATTAAATAATTATAGATATATTAATTTCATATTTTATGAAAATGAATTGCGAAATACAGTTTACATAATTAAAGTAATTAAATAGTAACAAATATAGTAATGTAATTTTGTATAATATAATATAAATAAAAATAATTATTAAAATAAGGTATTTATTAAATAATTGATAATTATTTAATAAACACCTTATTATTTACCTTATTATTAAATAACTTCTTATTAGATTATTAATTAATAACAAATATAATAATGTAATTTTGTATAGTATAATATAAAAAATAATTATAAAAATAAAGTATTCATTAAATAATTGATAATTATTTAGTTATTAATATTTTTAATATTAATAACTAAATGATGGTTATTATACTCATGTTATATATTATTAATAACATATTAATAATTAAATTTTATGTTATTGATATTTTATGCTATTAATAACTAAATGATAATTATTATACTCATTAATGTTATATATTATTAATAACATATTAATAATTAAATAATTGTAAATATAATAATTTGATATTTTATGTAAATGAATTGCGAAGTACAGTTTGCATAATTACAGTAATTAAATTATAATAAACCTTATTAATAATTATCCTTATAAGCAAAAAGACTACATTGAGTGTAAAAACAACACGTATCGAAAATTTTCAAGGAAAATAATTTTGAACCTATTAGTAATTAATAATATTTGTAAAATTCTTTTACCTAGCACTTTTACATAAATATATATTTTCTATGATAAATTATGATAAATTGATTGAAAAGAAAATACATAAGATTTGAAAGTCCACTGTAACCTTATGTTTCAGTACCACCTCTATTTAACTGCACATTTTCTATTTTTAATCGAATCTCTCGTATTTTTACATTTTGATAATTATTTGAAAATTACTCAATGTACAAAAAATACATTTTTGTATTTTGAACAACGTTTCATTAGAAAATGTTATTCCAGTTATTTATTCTTGGAAATATATTTTATTAACTACGAGTATCATGGATGTATAATTCACTTAAAATAAATAAGTAATAAACATTTATATTTTTTGGTGGCATCAACTTGTGACTAGAAAATACTAAGCATAATGGAGATTTAGTTGTAATAAAAGAAGGGACTATGACGATTTCATTTACCAAACAAAGAAGCAACATATCACAACATTTCCTATAAACTCATATATACGCTATATATTTCTTTATTAACACATTGTGTGCGGGTACATTTCGCAGCGGAATTGTACCGGTAGCGGGCGTTTTGCGCGTAAATTTAGTTATTCAGTTAAATCTTAATATTTATTCATAGCATATACATATATATATATATATATATATATATATTTATATATATATATATACAATATATATATATATATTTATATATATATATATATATATATATATATATACTATATATATATATATATATATATATATATATATATATATATATATATATATAAACAAATATATATATATATATATATATATATATATATATACATATGTATAATTTTCGCAAGGATAGATATAAAAAGTTAATTTTAAATCTAAATTGATTTTTTTAAATTAACCTCCCGTCCTGTGGTTCAGCATCGACGGATCTAAAAACTAGTTTTTATTCGCTAAAATTTTTCCAGAATCTATGTTGTAGATAAGAACATTCGGCTTCTTTTTCCTGTATATACCGTTATTTTTGTACCCACAAACAAACCATGCTGTTACACTAACCCGTACTAGTACGTGTCCCTCGCTCAAGTATCAAACGTCAGAAAACGTAGTAGTACGTGTCCCGTGCTCAAGTATTAATCGTCAGGAAACGTACTAGTACGTGTCCCGTATACAATGTGTTAATAATTCTTTTTTATATATCTAATGAACAGAAAATGTTATCAAACATACGTAGTATGTCTAATTGCACTAATGTCTTCGTATTTCATTCAACAAATTCTAGTTCTTTGAAAATAAAAAAACATTATTACACTGATTTTTCAATCTTCGAGAAATTTAGAAACTAAGCGTCAAATGCTCCAAAAATGCACAATTTTTCTATAAATAATCATTCTTTTCTTACTTAATGAACAGAAAATATTTTGAAACATATATGGTCTTTTTGCACTATCTTCATTTTTAAGGGATAATACGACTCGAAAAAAATATAAAATAATTATCATTTTCCACTTCTCATAACATGAATGCTACCACTTTAATAAACTTAATTTTTTAAACATAGTTAGAAAAATTTATTATCTTTACACACATATCTCATTCATTTTTAAAACATAAAATATATTTTTGTTAGAAAGTTTTAAATAAGAGACAATTTGTTTTTAACAAAAATTATATGAAGGCTAACGTGCATGATTACTACTATATGAGTAATTAAATTTAAGACAAACTTATTGTTTTAAAACACACTACAATATCTTAAAATAAAGTATGAAACTAAATTTATATATATTTAAAATACATATATATTTTTAAAATATTTGAGAAAAATAGATTTTTTTTTTCTAAAAATTAAAAAATTATCATAGTAATAAAAGACATATAGAAGAAAATTTTCATTCAATTGTATTAAAATTATGTTGTATACATACTGTATGAATTTCATGAAAAAATATTAAAAATATTTTTGAGATAACATGCTCGTTACATGAAAAAAACACCACAATTTGAGAAAAATCAAATTAAAGTTTTGTAAGTTTAAATTTGTTTACAGTAAACAGCTGACACGTGTTTATATTCATAACTAATTCAATATTGAAATTTTTTTAAGCGGATTGTTTTAAAATGTTCAGAACTAAATTCCTTTTCACATATATATCTTCTGAAAAAACCAGTTTTTTTTTAATTTAATTGTCGTATGACCCCTTAAGTTAACAAATTATAGTGCCTTAAAAATCGAAAACAAATTCCCTGATCATGTCTTTAAAAAGTTAAAAACACTCAATTACAATTTCGTTAAAAATGTGCACCATAACTGAATATGCTAGAAATAATAATGATAAAAGAAGATTAAATTACTGAAAATCACTAAATAGATCATATAAAATTTTTCCTGTCTCTTATTAACTTCGTTTAGTATTAATTAAATATTATTTACTTTCAGAAAGGATTTTACTCATGACTTGTTTAGAATCTCAGTAAGAAAAAGTTAAATATTAATATATTACTGTAAAGAAAAAAATGTTATTTACATGATTAATGATTCGTATTAATATATCTCAAAATATCGATGCATAAATTTTGATTTTTATCTATAAATATCAATTAAATAAATAGCCCCAAAATTTCTAACAGCATATTTACAGAAACCATAATCTGAAGATAAGTTATGCCTTTACTTCCTTTTAAAGAAATTAAATGAATAAGAAGGTGGTTGGTCAAGTTTTAATAAAATAGAATAAAACTTTTAGGCAATTTTGATTTTTATCTATAAATATCAATTAAATAAATAGCCCCAAAATTTCTAACAGCATATTTACAGAAACCATAATCTGAAGATAAGTTATGCCTTTACTTCCTTTTAAAGAAATTAAATGAATAAGAAGGTGGTTGGTCAAGTTTTAATAATAGAGTAAAACTTTTAGGCAATTTTGATTTTATCTATAAATATCAGTTAAATAAATAGCCCCAAAATTTCTAACAGCATATTTACAGAAACCATAATCTGAAGATAAATTATGCTTTTACTTCCTTTTAAAGAAATTAAAAGAATAAGAACGTGGTTGTTCAAGTTTTAATAATGGAATAAAACTTTTAGGCAATTTTCTCAGTTTTTTTTTTTAAATCTTGAAGCATAATAGAAAAGAATATAATACCGCAACCTAATAATACATTTTTAATTTAAAAAACATAGTAATAAAACTTTTTTAATTCATAATTCAACAATCGCTAATTTTACATAATATTAACACAAAAAGCTAATCATAGAAATAATTTTTTCTTAAATTTCATTCAAGCTTAACAAACAACATTATAAAAATCAATTGCCACTTTTCAGTTCTCTAACCTTTCTTTAATTTAGATCAAGCGAGCCGGTATCTTTACAGCATTTATACCTTCATAACTTCGACCTCTATATTCAAATAAAATTCAATCTTTAAATGTTATGTACAGTTTCATACAGAGTTTTGACCTCGAATGCCCAGAGAGATGTCTTTTATAAATAGGTACATCAAGTACCTAAAGAGTTTTCTGTTTCAATAAATACAAATATATTTAATGCTGAAATCTTCTTGCATCTGAAATATCTAATATTTCCCGACTGGTTTGCTGTCCTTTTCAATGCCTCAGTAGGCAGAGTTTCAATAATACTTAAAATGTACTTTTTGATTTTAGTCACCATTTACATCCAGTTCTTTTGAAATAGTAAATGAATAAAACTATTGGTCCTTGAGTAACATCTGAAGTACCTTGCTTTCAGTCAATGCGCATGCGTGGATCTCGAGTTTGTTATAAACAAACCTTGATTCCCCGTAATGTTTTAAAGAAAGCCAAACTAACTGATTTGTCCATCAAAATATTTCTTTCGACGAATCCACTTGAAGCATCTAGTCCATGACCATGAAATGTCACATGCTTCCGGAAGTAGAATCAAAGCAAGTTTTTTTTTTACCGAAATCATCACATTTCTTTTCTCGTTTTGCTTGAGAAGTTGAAATGTCCTCATGTAAGTGAATACACACAGTCAGTTATGAAGTCTTTGGATTTTTTAGTCAATGTCCATCACTTATCAAAGAGCTGGGACTTCCATACCCGCTTGAAGCATCATCCACGGGAGGAGAGAGTGGTGTCAGGCTGTCTGTTTGTCTCTGTATCTGGTCTAGACTGTTGTAGGAAGAATACGGTAAGGAAGCAAACAGAACACGTTCTTCATAATCATATTCGCATAGTACCTTGTTGTCGAACAGATAAAACCTGTCTCCCACGCAAAACCTAAAATATAAAAAAAATGCAATTGTAATAAATATTATAAAAATTATATTATAAGTTCTAAAAGATAAAATAACATACTGACTATGAAATACCATAACTTTAAAATTAATTTAATTATTATCAGACCTGTAAACATTTACGATTTCATAATTTTCAATATTTCAGTTTATAGAAATATGCACATCAATTGTATTCATAAATAATATAACATAAAATTTTCAAAGTTTAATCGGAATGGATATTTTAAACTATTCCTAATTTCACATGCACATTTGTATTCATTATTTAAAAAAGAATAAACATCGGAAAAGTTCAAACTGTCTAAAATTTTGAGGTGTTAGTCTCTTTAAATGTAACTGCATTCATTAGCACCAATTCTTGGACAAAGAAGCTTTATTCATGTTAAAATACGTTTTAGTGCAGATAATGGTGTAATACAATGAATAAAATTACGACATATCGTGGCATTTGATTATTTATGGTTAACATTTACCTAAGTAGGGGAACTAATTAGATCAGAAAACATTACAGCATTTTTCAAAACAGCTGGAAAATATTCGTTTAATATACTCTTAATTCCTGTCTAAAACTAAATGAAATATTTTATCTTAGATCTAAAAATAATATTTGTTTGCTTGTTGTATTTAAATCGTGTTATGATGTTGCAAAACATTATTTAATCGGAAAAAAACGTAGGATTCTATAAAACATATATTTAATCTTTTGGATAAATTTGGTATTGATACTTGTAATGACACTCAAAGATTAAATTCCTACTTCAAAGTGATGGTCCTTAAGTATCAAAGTTATACAATGTGAATATTTTACAAAGATAGAAGATTTGCGATTTATGATTTAAGGAACTACGGATATTCAACTAAACACAAGGTTTAGACTGTTGAAAAACAGTGATTAAAGCTTCTGGTCAAATTTGGTATTGATGCTTGTAGTGACACGCAATGACTAAATTCCTTATGTACTTTCATGCAACTTTTCTTAAGTATCAAAGCTATACAATGGGAAAATTTTACAAAAATGATTTACGATTTATGATTTAAGGAACTACGAATATTCAACTGAAAACAAGGTTTACGCTGTTAAAAAACAGTGATTAAAGCTGCTGGTCAAACTTGGTATTGATACTTGTAATGACACGCGATGATTAAATTCCTTATCTACTTTAAAGCAACTTTTCTTAAGTATCAAAACTATGCAATGTGAAAATTTTACAAAGATAGATGTTTTAAGATTTATGATTTAAGGAACTACGAATATTGAACTGAAGCTTAGGGCCAGTCTCACCAAAGTCATTTAAAACGGCTAACAGCGATTAATCTCAGTTTAAACTGACAATTTCGTCCCACCATTGGTTGTAGCTTTGGGTTAATCTTGGTTAGCCTTAAACGACTTTGGTGAGATCGGGCCTTAGGCTGTTAGTAAACAGTGATTAAATCTGCTGATTAAATTTTGTATTGATACTTGTAATGACACTCAAAGATTAAATTCCTTAACTACTTTAAAGTGACGGTCCTTAAGTATCAAAGTTATACAATGTGAAAATTTTACAAAGATAGATGATTTGTGATTTATGATTTATGTAACTACGAATATTCAACTGAATACAAAGTGTTAGTGGGCTTACTATGGACGTTGTGAGTAGGTTCGAACGTTCGTTGTGACGTCACTTTGACGTCAGCTTGATCATTTGCTCGTATAACGTCCGTAAGCTGACGTCAAAGTGACGTTACAACGAAGGTTCGAATCGAACAACAATGTCCAGAGTAAGGACTTTAACTGTTAAAAAACAGTGATTAAATCTGCCGGTCAAATTTGGTATTGATTCTTGTAATGACACGCAATGATTAAATTCCTTAATTACTTTAAAGCAACTTTTCTTAAGTATCAAAACTATACAATGGGAAAATTTTACGAAGATAGATGTTTTACGATTTGTGATTTAAGGAACTACAAATATTCAACTGAAGCTTAGGGCCAGTCTCTCCAAAGTCATTTAAAATGGCTAACCGTAAATAATCTCTGTTTAAACCGAGATTTTCGTCCCACCATTGGTTTGGTTTGGAGTGCTACTATCTACTTTTTGCAACACGAGGGCTAATAAGACTGGGATCTACAGCTTAACTCCGATTCGGAACGGCTACGAACATCCATGCTACAGTGGGATTCGGACCCACGAACTCCGATACCGAAGGCCTAACCAATTTGCCATCGTTCGGCCGTCCCACCATTGGTTGGCGCCGTGGGTTAATCTTGGTTAACCTTAAACAACTTTGGTGAAACCGACCCTTAGGCTGCTAGTAAACAGTGATTAAATCTGCTGATTAAATTTTGTATTGATACTTGTAATGACACGCAAGGATTAAATTTTATACCCAGTTTGAATTTAACTCTCCTTATCTATCAGACGTCTTACAAGGTGATAATTTTACAAAGATAGATTTTTTAGGTTTGTACATTCATTAATTTGATATCAGTCAAAAGATCTTAGCAGTATACAAAATGATGTATACAAATGCAATGATATTTACACTGGCAGATTTACAAGTGATTTTCAAGTTTCCTAATGGCATTTAGAAGCCCCTATATACAAATAATTTCATATTCTATAGTTTAATAATAAATGCTGTGAATTATTCCAGTAATATAATTTCGTAGACAGAAGATATTCACTAGAAGATGTCCAATGTTTTTATCTACACATAAACAGCAGTGATTAAACCTCATGATTAAATTGTATATTGATACTTGTAGTGACACGGAAGGATTACATTTTATACCAAATTTGAAGTTAACTCTCAAAAGTGAATCAAACGTCAAACAAGGTGTAAATTTTACAAAGCTAGATGTTTTAGATTTGTACATTCATTAATTTAATATCAGTCAAAAGATCTTAACAGTATACAAAATAATGTATACAAATGCAATGCTATTTACACGGGCAGATTTACAAGTGCTTTTCAAGTTTCCCAATAGAACTTAGAAACACCAATATACAAACAATTTCATATTTTCTAGCTTTAATAATAAATGCTGTAAATTATTCCAGTAATATAATTTCGTAGAAAGAAGATATTCAGTAGAAGCTATCCAATGTTTTTATCTACACATAAACAGCAGTGATTAAACCTGTTGATTAAATTAAGTATTAATACTTGTAATGACACGCAAGGATTAAAATTTATACCCAGTTTGAAGTTAATTCTTCGTATGTATCAAACGTCATACAAGAAGATAATTTTACAAAGCTAGATGTTTTAGGTTTATTCATTCATTAATTTAATATCAGTCAAAAGATCTTAACAGTATACAGAATAATGTATACAAATGCAATGATATTTACACTGGCATGTTTACAAGTATTTTTGAAGTTTCCTAATGGTATTTAGAAACCCCGATATACAAATAATTTCATATTCTGTAACTTTAATAATAAATGCTGTAAATTATTCCAGTAATATAATGTCATAGATAGAAGATATTCAGTAGAAGTTATCCAATGTTTTTATCTACACATAAACAGCAGTGATTAAACCTGTTGATTAAATTATGTATTAATACTTGCAATAACACGCAAAGAATAAATTTTATACCCAGTTTGAAGTTAATTCTCCTTATGCATCAAACGCCATACAAGGTGATAATTTTACAAAGCTAGATGTTTTAGATTTGTACATTCATTAATTTAATATCAGTCAAAAGATCTTAACAATATAAAAAATAATGTATACAAATGCAATGATATTTACACTGGCATGTTTACAAGTATTTTTGAAGTTTCCTAATGGTGTTTAGAAACCCCGATATACAAATAATTTCATATTCTGTAACTTTAATAATAAATGCTGTAAATTATTCCAGTAATATAATGTCATAGAAGATATTCAGAAGAAGTTATCCAATGCTTTTATCTACACATAAACCACAGTGATTAAACCTCAGGATTAAATTGTGTATTGATACTTGTGACACGGAAGGATTACATTTTATACCCAATTTGAAGTTAACTCTCAAATGTAAATCAAACGTCAAACAAGGTGATAATTTTACAAAGCTAGATGTTAACAGTATACAAAATAATGTATACAAATGCAATGATATTTACACTGATAGATTTACAAGTGCTTTTCAAGTTTCCTAATGTCATTTAGAAACCCAGATATACAAATAATTTCATATTCTGTAGCTTTAATAATAAATGCTGTAAATTATTCCAGTAATATAATTTACTAGGAGATATCCAATGTTTTTATCTACACATAAACAGACTCGGCTATTTGCTTCCTTCAATCATCTTGATGTTACGACAAGAATGACATACAATTACCATAATGCAGTCAAAAAACATTCAAGCAGTTATTTGAAATGAAATTTTAAGATTCAGTAATCAAATCAATTACGTTCCTGCGTTATCCCTAACATCTTATTTCGTGACCGATTCAGCTGATTTCGTGAGCTTTCCAAAACAAACGAAAAATCTATGAATAAAATCCTTTTTTCTTAAAATTACATCTACTTTGAAGTAAGCTTTTTCTATTCTTTTCATGTCACATAAAATCTTTATCCTAAATTTATTCACTTTTTTTTCTTTCTTTCTGTTTTTTTTCCCGAAGTTTCATCTCCACTTACGTAAGGCAAATAGCGTACCGATGATATGAATTGAATTTCGACTCTATTTTAAATCCATTTCGAACGTTGAGTCAGTTTCACTGGGATGACGTTGCTTTATTTCAAATCATATTTTCCTTCACGTGATCGAGAAATTTAACCCATTATGGCATTTTAATGCAAAATTCACACTCGTTCCGACAATTTTTCCTAATTTCAATTGACACTTCGCTCCAAAAGCCCGATTGTCACTGATACCATCAAGAGTGCACAATTCCACACTTGCTTTTAAAATAACATAAAAATGCGTGTATTTGTCAAATTACGAAATCGCCTTGTCCTGTCCAATATATCTCGAGGCACTTTAAGCTATTGCTTTTAGCTTTTATGTCATAAAAATGATTTTTTGCAGCTTAGAACTTGATAAATGATAAATATTTCTGTCAAGTTGTAATGGTTTCTAGAAAAGAATATTTAATTGTAAAATCTAAGGAAATGGAGAAAATGGATTTATCAAGAATTTTTTTTCATTGCTAATTTTTCAGCAACAAAATGTAATTTCCAAATGAATTTAGGACTTTCTGCCGTAATTTATTTTAAACTTGATGTGTTGTGACACGATAAAAGCATGCCATATGTGTGTGTATTTATATGTTTAAGAGTAATTTTTTTCCGGAAATAAATAGTTATCAATTTAGGTTGCAGAAAATATTATTCAAGTTTTTAAAGTAATCATTGCAAAATATAGTCTATCCACTAAAAGGTTTTTGAAAACCATTATGACTAAATTAATACCAATTATTATCTTCAAGATTTTTACGCTTTTAGTAATATATTTGTATTAAGAACTTAAGTAGTTTACAACGAGAGAAATATCACTTAAAGAAAATGTTCGCTTTTTGTACGTAAAAGCCGAAGCATTAAAAGTTTTAAGAGAGTTTTTAACCTCCCGTTTAATTCAGACCAAAGATATGATAATGCATGTGAAACATTTTTTTTTAATTGTACGCGATTATTTTTCCATTAATGGACTGAAGCGGTTAATTTGAAATTACAGAAAATTGTTTTATATTAAGGTAAGTATATATCACTTTTTATGCCTCAAATTATTTTCTATTACTCAAAACATTTCGTTACAAATAATGGCGAACATTTTAAAAAGCATTTCAGATTAACAAATAAATAATCAATTTGATAATCAAGTATTTTAAATTGCAACTGACAACGATTTAAAAATAATGGATCACAGTAAAAAACTTTTAACTTGTTGAAAGTTTTTAATTAAAAATTTATTTTACTTTCTATAGATGAATTCAAATAGTGTTTTAAAACAGATAAATATTTTGATAGAAGTGTTCAATTCAAAGAAATAGTATAAAATTGAAATAATTTAGATAATAATGTATGCAATAATTCATTGTATTTGTTTAAATTATGGATTTAAGTAAAATAAGAATTTAATAAAAGTTTAAGAAGAATAAGAGTTAAATAAGAGTTTAAGAAGAATTCACTGTAAAATATAGTTTTCGAAATACCAAATACTTTATACTTTATTACTTCTACTTTTCTAAAGGTATTGATATTTTTTTATTTTGTATATTACATTTATTTAAAAAAAGAATTTCATAGGTGCTTTGCTTACTTTTTCATAACAATTGGAAATTTGTATAATAAAATGTTTAAAGTGTTAAAATAAAATATTTTCAGTCTCTTTAAGTTGTCAGTGGACATTAAATACTAATCCATTTTGTATAAAACTGATTGCATTAAATAATTTTTTGGTAATAAGTGGTAAATAAGTTTTCGTAAATATTAGTATAAGGCAAAACTTTAGTTGATTGATATACATCACTGTGTGGTGTATGGTTAACGAGATAGAAATATCGAAATTTTAACCAAAATTAAACTAGCTGATATTTGGCTTTCTTTTTAATTACAAAAGTCCCTGACATAAAGTCGTAAATATTAGTATAAGACAAAACTTTAGTTTATTGATATACATCACTGTGCGGTGTATGGTTAAGGAGATAGAAATATCGAAATTTTAGCCAAAATTAGACTAGCTGATATTTGGCTTTCTTTTTAATTACAAAAGTCCCTGACATAAAGTCGTAAATATTAGTATAAGACAAAACTGTAGTTGATTCATATACATCACTGTGCGATGCATGGTTAAGGAGATACAAATATAGAAATTTAAATCAAAATTAGACCAGCCTATATTTTGGCTTTCTTTTTAATTACAAAAGTCCCTGACTTAAAGTCATAAGACAAAACTTTAGTTGATTCATATACATCACTGTAATATTTTCACGGATCAGACCAGGAGAAAATAAAGCTTTATTTTAAAGCTCATGATTTTTAAAGATTTAGAAAATGGTACTGATATGCATACTTTTAATGAAATATTAAAAATGTAAATTTTATATGTCACTTACCTATGATTACATTGTTGACAGGCAAAGCACTCAAGGTGATAAACATTGCCTCTGGCCCTCATAACCATCTCAAACGCAGGAATTGTCTTATTGCAGGCAGAACAAAGACCGGTTGTGCCGAACAATCTGCATAAATAAAAAGAACAACATGAAATAAAAATGTTTTGTATCATGTTTGCTAAATTTTAAAAGCACTGATTATCGGTTTAATCATATTTATCAAAATTTATGTAATTTGAATATCAAATAAAATAGTTCAAACAAAAACAGCTGTATTGAATTTAATATGCTTTATTGAATGCTCTAGTTTTCTTTTAATTTTTGATATATCACCAAACTGGTCTTTAAGGTTTCTTTCAACAATTTTTAAAGAAACTATAACAGTATAAAGAATACTATAATTCAATTTTTGTTAACTCATCAAACTTGTCTTTGCTGTTTTTTTTTTAAATTTCTAAAGAAATTACTGGATAATTACTCTATAGTTTTCATTTAATTTTATTTCTTCATCAAACTGGTCTTTATGGTTTCCTCCAACATTCTTAAAAGAAATCATAACTGTATAGTGTATACTGTAGCTCTTGCTTAATTCTGGCTATATCATCAAATTTCTCTTTGCGGTTTCTTTCAACAAGCTTTAAAGAACCTATAACTAGAAAATATCTATAATTATAGTTTTCACTTAATTCTGGCTATATCATCAAACTGGCCTTTACGGTTTCTTTCAACAATTTTTAAAGAAACCATATCTGTATAGCGTATGCTATAGTTTTCACTTAATTTTTGTTAGCTCTTCAAACTGGTTAAGGTTTCTTTCAACAATTTTTAAAGAACTCATAACTGTAGAAAATATCTATAATTATAGTTTTCACTTAATTCTGGCTATATCATCAAACTGGCCTTTACGGTTTCTTTCAACAATTTTTAAAGAAACCATAACTGTATAAAGAATACTATAATTTTCACTAAATTTTTGTTAGCTCATCAAACTTGTCTTTGCTGTTTCTTTAAACAATTTCTAAAGAAATAACTGGATAGATTATTCTATAGAGTTCATTTAATTTTAGTACTTCATCAAACTAGTCTTTATAATTTCCTTCAATATTCTTAAAAGAAACCATAACTGTATAGAGTATACTATAGTTTTTACTCAATTCTGGATATATAATTAAACTTGTCTTTTCGGTTTCTTTTAACAATTTTTAAAGAAAATTTAACTCTATAGAGTATACTATAGTTTTCACTTAATTTTTGTTAGATCATCAAACTGGTTTTTGTGGTTTCTTTCAACAATTTTTAAAGAACCCATAACTGTATAGAGTATCTATAACAATAGTTTTCACTTAGTTATGGCTATATCATCAAACTTGTCTTTACGGTTTCGCTCAGTAATTTTTAAAGAACCCATAAGTATATAAATTATACTATAGATTTCACTCAATTTTGACTGCACCATCAAACTGGTCTCTGCTATTTCTTTAAACAATTTCTAAAGAAATAACTGGATAGATTATACTATAGTGTTCATTTAATTTTAGTACTTCATTAAACTGGTCTTTATGGTTTCCTTCAACAATTTTGAAAGAAACTATAACTTTATAGAGTATACTATAGTTTTCACATAATTCTAGCTATATCGTCAAACATGTCTTTACGGTTTCTTTCAACAAATTTTAAAGAAATAAAGGAACAGATTATAATATAATGTTCATTTAATTTTAGTACTTCATTAAATTTGCCTTTGTGGTTTCTTTCAACAATTTTAAAGAAACCACAACTGTATAGAGTATACAATAGTTTTCACTTATATTTTGTTATATCATCAAACTAGTTTTTGTGGTCGCTTTCAACAATTTTAAAAGAAACCATAACTGTATAGAGTATACTGTAGTTTTCACTTAATTTTTGTTAGGTCATCATTGTTTTTTGTGGTTTCTTTCAATAATTTTTAAAGAACCCATAACTGTATCCATAACTGAACCCATAACTATCTATAACTATAGTTTTCACTTAATTCTAGCTATATCATCAAACATGTCTCTGTGGTTTCTTTCAAAAATTGTTAAAGAAACCATAACTTTATAGAGCTTACTATAGTTTGCACTTAATTTTTGTTAGATCATCAAACTAGCTTTTGTGGTTTCCTTCAACAATTTTAAAAGAAACCATAACTGTATAAACTATACTATAATTTTTGTTTAGATTTTGTTATATCATCAAACTGGTCTTTACGTTTTCTTTCAATAATGCCTAAAAAATCATAATTGTATAGATTATACTATAATTTTCATTTAATTATTGTTGTTTCATCAAAGGGAACTTTATGGTTTCTTTCAACAATTTTAAAAGAAGCCATAACTGTATAGACTATACTATAGTTTTTGTTTAGATTTTTTTATAATCATAACTGTATAGATTATACTATAGTTTTCATCTAATTATTGTTGTTTCATGAAAGTGAACGTTATGGTTTCTTTCAACAATTTTAAAAGAAATCATATCTGTATAGAATAACTTTAGTATAAAAAAGGAATAGATGTTAAGGAATAAAAAATTTATTAAAGTTTAACAAACTAAAAGAGTTTAGATTTCTGAAGGAACTTAGAATCTTTTATAGATATTTTAAGGCAATTAGCTACCGATTATATTGAATTCCTCTAACCTCATGTGAAGCTATAGAATTAATGGTTCTACTACTGACCGTCTTGCTTTCTTTCAACAATTTTGCTATTTTGTTAAGAGAGGTATTCTTTACAGTAAAACTTGGACACTTTCTAAAATGTTTGCTGGTAAAATATCGCTACTTGCGTTTAAAGAAAACTTTATCATAATTGTGCCTTAATATTTTGAGATCGTATATAACTTTTTTTCACTCCTTTTAAACATTTAGTCACGCAATATTAAGGAGAATTTTACTCTCTAGCAGTAAAAGGTTTTCAATAACAAACTTGTTTAAAGTAATAATTTGATTAATATATTTAAATAATATCTTTAAGTGCAAAGCGCTCTAAACAATTTTTCTCATAGATAATCGTGGAGCTAAATCCAACATGGCTGTTACCCAAACAGCTTAATAAGATATTTTAGATATCTTGAAAATAACTGTTTAAGGGGATAATAAATATACTAATAGAGTTAATTTAAAGTAATGATACATGTTATATAAGTTCTGTTTATTGTAATTGAAGGACGTTTATTATAATTCACAATTTAAGGATCAAATTACTATAGCAAGTATTTTGTATTCCATTTACATGTAGTCGAACCTTACTATAATGAACCTGGTATATAGAGAACTCTTGGTTACAGGGACTTTTCTCATTGGTCCCAACTGAACGGATTATATTAAACGTTTATATGAACTCCAAACAGATAAAAGTTTACCTATAGTGATCTGGAATTTCCTTTGCAGAATTTTCCCAATTTTTAAAACATAATTTTACATATACGTAAGTATTAGAATCTTGAAATAAATGAATTCTAAATATTTATGTCTCAATCTCAAAACGAAAAGAATCTCAAAACATTTTAATTATTTTTTGTGTAAAACTTTGAAGAAGATCTATGGAAGCTATCCTAACGGTGAGCTAGAGAATTTATGAGCTTTATTTAAAATCAAAATGGGCTCAAATAAAAATTATAAGTTTCTTTCCATACCATGTTAAAGTAAAAGTAAAGACAATAGTTCTAAAATATTTATAATAATTTGATAAACTGTTTATTTAAATACTTAATAGGCTATAAATAGACTGTAGGTCATGCTATGGATTTTTTCCGACAAAAACACCATCAATTGCTTATCAACTTCGACGTTTAACAAAACTGGATATAAAGAACTTGGATGCAGATACTTTTATTGTGTCCGCCGACGGGTTACAAGGATTGAGTTTGACTATATATAGATATTAAAGTAAGTAATATTTTGTGATATAATTAGAGTGTATATGTGAAAGTTTCGACGGTACTAATTTAAAGAAATTAACTCAATGTTATACGGAAATGGTAATATTATTCTATGCAAAATCAACCGAAACCAACCAAACACTTATCCACAGTAAGAATTACAGGAGGCACAACTGAAATTCTGTACCTGAGGTAGTCTCTTTTGCAGAGAATTAGATTAGCTTTGGTGAAAAGAGTGGATCCGACTTCCCCGAGCCTGCAGTCACAGCAGGCGCACTTTAGGCAGTCTTCGTGCCAAAACTGATCCAAGGCCTTCAGGAGATACCTTTCCCTGATGGGTTTCTGGCAAGCGGCACAGTCCACGACGTTGTCTCGAGTTACCACAGACGTTCCCACGACATTAGGTAGAACTCTCTTCCGTTGCGAAACCTCAGCTTTTATATCCATGGTGAACTCTGTAAGGAAAGAAAAGAATATGGACTTTGAATAATTTGAGAATGCACAAGTTTTTTACAATTAAAAATATTAATTTTTGTCAAATCATATAAAATGATATTATCGTGTACATTCTGAATGAAATACATCGTTTATCATTCAAAATTTGGATTAATTGAAATTTTTTTCTTCTGGTATATATTTATATTTTTAAAAGAAATTTCTTTTTTTAACTTAAATTAGAGTATTTCACCTCAATGTTCACTAAATTATAATTCAACCTAGAATGCTATTCTGCTTTTGTAGAACTTATTACTTTTGTTATGTCTGAACGACAATTTTTCAGAAATATATTTTAAACTAATAAAATGAAAGTAATACATGCCCTTCAATTCTAAAATATTTTTATTACTCATAAAAAAAATTTTCCGCCTGTAACATTTTATTATTTTAATTTCAAAACCTCTCCAAGACGTAAGGCTAGCGTTCTAGAGATAAAGGACCAAATAGTCTTCAAAATAGCAGAATTTCATCAAAAATACGAAATAGCTTTTGTAGTAAAAAAGTCAAGCTAGACGTTACACACCATAACCGAGTTCTTTTTTCACAATCAATATTTTGTTACATTCAAATCTGTTTCTTGCATTAATTATTAATTGTTTCAAAAGAATCACTATTGAAAATGTTTCATGTGCATTTATTTTTCGTATAATAAGGTCACTCTTATTTATAGGATACTGTTCAGGCTCACGCCGATAGGTGGCGTTGTTGCCATTTTATAATTCAATAGAAAAAGAAATTATGAGTTCGAGAAGTGGCAGCCAGTGTTTATGGAGATGGTTCCTAAGCTGTTACAGTCAAATGTGTATTAAAATAAACTGGTGTTTACAGGACAAGAGTATTATTTATGTGACATTCAACAGATACCTTTAAGGCGTTGGAATAAAAAAAAATCGGTTATTTTCGTAAGCATCTGATACCAATAAAGTAGAAAAAAATTTATTCCACAATTCAATGAGTTAAAAATATCAAAATTAATTCAATGAGTTAAAAATATCAAAATTAATTCAATGAGTTAAAAATATCAAAATTAATTCAATGAGTTAAAAATATCAAAATTAATTCAATGAGTTAAAAATATAAAAATTAATTCAATGAGTTAATATAAAAATTAATTCAATGAGTTAAAAATATCAAAATTAATTCATTGAGTTAAAAATATAAAAATTAATTCATTGAATTAAAAATATAAAAATAGTTCAATGAGTTAAAAATATCAAAATAATTATATGAGTTAAAAATATCAAAATTAATTCAATGACTTAAAAATGTCTAAATTAATCTAATGAGTCAAAAATATAAAAATTAATTCAATGAGTTAAAAATATCAAAATTAATTCAATGAGTTAAAAAATAAAAATTTCAGGGATATTTCGACCACTTCAATGGCCACTGTAGTCGTAATCCCATAAAATGATAAACCTTATTTTCTTTAAAAAACAAAGCTTTAATAAGATTATCAAAAAACACGTAATCATTCACAAAAATTTACTTATTTACGGATATTTGTACCCCATTAAATTCCCCTTTCTTCTAGGAACAAATTAGTATCGGTCGGTATTAGCTGCAAGTCAAGAGTGTTACTGTAATACGATAATCATTTAATAAACTGGCGAAGTTAATATAAATTTAGTATCAATCCAATTTATGAGAGAGCTATATGAGATATCCGATTTCAAGTCAAATTTTTAATAATTTTAAAATTTATTAATTATTAATTGTTTCAAAAGAATTACTATTGAAAATGTTTCATGTGTATTATTTTTACATATAATAAGGTCACTTTTATATATAGGATACTGTTTAGATTGACGCCGATAGGTTGATGTCATTTTATGATTCACTAGAAAAGGAAATTCTATGTAAGAGAAGTGGTACCCCATGTGGTAATGCAGATGGTTCTAAGCTGTTACAATCAAATGTGCATTAAAATAAACTGGTGTTTACAAGACAAGAGTATTATTTATTTGTGTGACATTCAGCAGGTACCTTTAAGGCATTCGAATAAAAAAAAAATCGGTTATTTTTGTAAGTATGTGATACCATAAAAGTAGGAAAAATTCTATACCACAATTTAATGAGTTAAAAATATTAAATTAATTCAATGAGTTAAAAATATCAAAATTAATTCAATGAGTTAAAAATATCAAAATTAATTCAATGAGTTAAAAATATCAAAATAATTCAATGAGTTAAAAATATAAAAATTAATTCATTGAGTTAAAACTATAAAAATTAATTCAATGAGTTAAAAATATAAAAATTTTAGTGAAATTTAGACCACTTAAATGTCCACTGTAGCCTTAAATCGCATAAAATGATAAACCTTATTTTCTTTAAAAAACAAAGCGTTAATAAGCCTATCAAAAACTCGTAACCATTCAGAAAAATTTACTTATTTACAGATATTGTACCCCATTAAATTTCCCCTTTCTTTTAGGAACAAATTAGTATCGGCCGGTATTAGCTGCAAGTCAAGAGTGTTACTGTAATACGATAATCATTTAATAAACTGGCGAAGTTAATATAAATTTGATATCAATCCGATTTATGAGATCAAATATGTGCGATAACATCAGATTAAATGTCATTAAATGATCTGATAGAGCCGATCAATAACTAATTAATTGATACGGTTTATCAGATGGTTTAATGACATTTAATATACACATGTGACGAAGATATTAGCATAAATAACCTTATCTCGTTAAATCATTGCTGCTCCTATTTATGTATTTAGATAGAAGACATTTCGGTACGACAACACAATAAATACAAATCTGCTACAAATGCTGTGCCGAATAAGGGGCCAAATAGCTTGCGAGGTTTTTAACAATTAAATAATTGTTATTAACTTGCAATGCGTTCTCTTCTATAGCTAGGAATGGATAAATAAAGAACAATTGTAAAATTTAGTAGTGAGGTTATATGCAGAAACTAAAGTCTAAATTGATAGCCTTATTTTAAATCTTGTGATAATAATAGTGATAATAATTTTGATCATAAAATTTTTAAAACTTTAACAGCTTTAAAAATTTTAACAGCTAAATAATTTATATCTTAAGATTTAGTAGTGCAGTAATAGTAATTGAGTTCTAACTTCTTTGTAGCACTATAATGTATATCTTAAGATTTAGTAGTGCAGTTACAGTAATTAAATTATAACTTCTTTGTAATATTTTAATGTACATCTTAAGATTTAATAGTGCAGTTACAGTAAATGAATTCTAATTTATTAGTAGTATTATAATGTATATCTTAAGATTTAGTAGTGCAGCTATAGCAATTGAATTCTAACTTCTTTGTAATATTATAATTATATCTTAAGATTTAGTAGTGCAATTATAGTAATTGAATTCTAACTTCGTTGTAATATTATAATATATATCTTAAGATTTAGTAGTGCAATTATAGTAAATTAATTCTAACTTCTTTGTAGTATTATAATGTATATCTTAATATTTAGTAGTGCAGTTATAGTAATTGAATTCTAACTTCTTTGTAATATTATAATGTATATCTTAAAATTTAGTAGTGCATTTATAGTAATTGAATTCTAACTTCATCCTAGTATTATAATGTATATCTTAAGATTTAGTAGCGTAGTTATAGTAAATGAATCATAACTTCAATTTAATATTATAATGTATATCTTAAGATTTAGTAGGGCAGTTTTAGTAATTGAATTCTAATTCCTTTGTAGTATTATACTACTAACATTTGCAGTGCTATACTACCAACTAGCTTAAAATCATGTTTTATATTTTGGAATCCAATAATTGCATTCATTCAAATACAATAATGAACGTTGTCTTACACTTTTTAATTCTTAATAATAATTAGTAATCTCTGAAATGTGAAGGGAAAAAGTAAGCACCTACCAACTAGCACAGAAGTTCCTTTTATATTTTGAATTCCAAAATTAGGTCGAATGATGGCCGAATATTTAGAGCACTGATTATCGGAACCAGAGTTCGTGGGTCCGAATCCCATGTGGCATGGATGTTCGTAGCCGTTAGGAATCGGATTTAAGCAGTAAGTCTTGTCTCATTAGATCTTGTGTTGCAAAAAAAGCAGACCGTAGTGCTCCAAACCAATAATTATATTAACTCTTTTACTAACGCAACAACCAATGCACGATATCTTAAACTTTTTAATTCGTAGAAACAATTAGTACTCGATGAAATGCGGAGGGAAAAAGGAAACACCTATCAACACTAGCAAAGAGTTTCTTTTATATTTTGAATTCCAATAATTATTCCAAACGATGGCCGAATGATTAGATCAATGATTATCGGAACTAGTGTTTGTTCTTGGCCTAGTGGCCATGGCTTGGCTCATGGCCATGTGGCATAGATGTTCGGTATCTTTCGGAATCGGCTTTAAGCAGTAGGTACCGGTCTCATTAGCTTTTATGTTGCAAAAAAGCAGACCATAGTGCTCCAGAACAATAATTATATTAATTCTTTTTCGAATACAGAAACCAATGCACGATATCTTAAATTTTTAATTCTTAGCAATAATTAGTATTCGATGAAATGCGAAGGGAAAATGGAAACAGCTACCAACACTAGAAAGGAGTTCCTTTTATATTTTGAATGTCATTAATTACTCCAAACAATGGCCAAATGATTAGAGCACTGATTATCGGAACTAGAGTTCTTGGGTTTGAATCCCATGTGGAATGGCTGTCCATCACGGGTTGGAATCGGATTTAAGCAGTATTAGCCCTCGTATTGCAAAAAAGCAGACCTTAGTTCCCCAAACAAAATCAAACTAATAATTATATTATTTCTTTAACGAATACAGCAGCCATTGCACAATATCTTACACTTTTAAATACTTAAGAATAATTAGTACTCTCTGAAATGAGAAGGGAAAAAGTAAGCACTTATCAACTAAATTATTATATCTTCAGGAACCATCTTTATGTCTTTCCCAAACCACATATCATGAAATTTCTAGAGACATATCAGAAAAAAATAAGCAAACTTTGGCCCGAGAAAAAAAAAGGGATAAAACTAAACAACAGAGTTGCAACAAGATATAAAATTTATGCACTTTTTATGCAATTAAATATTCATTTCACGTCTGCCATTGTGATTTCACCGAGGCATTTATCATTTACTGACTTTTTAAGGGCAAAAGGAAGAGAAAGAAAACATTAAAAAAAACTCTTAAGAATGCCTTTATTTCATAAAAGCTAAAAGCAATAGATTAAAGTGCCCAGGGATATACGAAAGAAGATGAGAAGATTCTATAATTTGACAAACTCTAGCACTTCCGACTCCTTTAAAAGGAGCCCAAAAAGTAGAAGGAGCATTCTCCTGGTATCACTGACAATCAAGCTGCTCCGAAAAAAGGAAAAAAAAAAGAGATGTCAATTGAAATTAGGAAAAATTGCCGATGCAATGGCAAAATTCAGTGTTAAAATGCCATAATGTGTTAAAATTCTGTATGTTACAAAGCAAAGTGACGCGGGGAAAAGAAAGTAATAATAATATCATTCTTTTCTCAGAGAGAGAGAGAGAGAGAGAAAAAAAAAGAACCCCTCAAGATTTAAAAATTCTATTTGCAGTGGAAATAATTCTTGATACGTTTCGACGATGACACGTTTTTTGCATTTCATTTGATTTTTGCAATGCTGGAATGCACTCTGTAGGACGGTAAAAAAAAGGGCCATTTTACATTAAGCTTTGTTGAATAGTTTATAAAACTGGTATGAAAATAAAAACGCTGAACACAGGAATCACCCTTGAGGACAGTGATGGTTCAATTTCGCTGGAAAAGGCTGAGGAGTTCTGTTGAATTTTTGGGTCATTTCACGGTGTTATTAATATGCGGCGAAAGATACCTGTTCTAATGCTTGGGGGAATTAAAAAATTTGGCTTTGATATTAAGTAATTGTACCGTAGGCGACTGAAGCGTGTTTTGGTTTAAATAAGTCTTGAATATCTCTCCTCTATAAATTTAAATTTTGAAATAAATAATCAATAGACTTTTAAAGGTATGTCTTGCTTTTTCTTTGTAAATTTAGCTTAATGTTTATTTCTGAAGTAGCTCTGGTATAATATGAAAATAAATAAGAATAGCTGCTTACGTAAATGCACCTAAGAGGAAAAAGACTTTATTTAATATTATTATTCCAAAGCCTGGAGTTTAAAATCCCATATCTCCCGGGACAACTCATTGTGGATATTTTTTCCACTCTTCACTCTCTTCTTATGGTGGCCTCATCTATATATACATGCATGGATGTATAGATATATCTACGGTGAAAATGCAGTTTAGAGAGCCCCTTGTTTTATTGGCTCGAATAATGCCAACAGGCTATGTGGAATGGTGACAAACATCCCAAATCAACGTATGCATGATTGGCTCATGCATCTGCAAGATGTCTTTGTTCCACTTGCCTCTCACGGGATACTCGTGATTCCATCGCATATTTAGCCCAGATAAAACACTTTTTGGGTAACCGTCAAGTACCATTAGATATAGCAAAAGTTCTGAACCAAGCAATTTACATGGGAAAAGTTTACGTCTAGCTAGTTCTGATTCAGTCAGATCGCTAGTAACTGTCTTATTAGGTGAATATGTGGTGGACGTCATCCAGGTTTTTTAAGATTTGGTACATTAAATAAGAGTTTTAAAAATTGTTCTGTCCCGATTGTTTTCTACAGTTTAGTACTGCAACAAACGAGCATAGCACTGAAGATAACAGAAAAGAAACTACTACAATTGTCTGCCCAACTTTTGGCGAGTATATTACAAGAGTATGGTGGTTCTGTGTATAACACACACAAACAAATACACATTATATATATATATATATATATATATATATATATATATATATTATATATATATATATATATATATATATATATATATATGGGGGGGTGAAATGAGTGTTCTGACCCACTACAAAATTAAAATGGTATCCATGCAAGAAACGAGACAGTCGTTAAACCATGAAAGAAAACATCAAAATTTGAAATTTAAAATATATTGTTTATTGAGACAACCCGTCTCTAGCTCTTTGTCACCAAAACGCCTGTGAGCGAACCAATGAGAGTGTTAATATTAATCACTTAATAACTTGTAAGTTAAAGAATTGTATAAGAAAAGTTGAGCTAAGTACGAATTTATTTTGGTGTTTGCGAAATCTCCAAAGATTAAAACAGTTAGAGGATAATCAAAGGAATTTCGTAATTTTAGGGATAAAATCATCAGAAATTTATTTTAGAATACAATTATAATAATTAAGTTCGTTAGTCTTGGATAAAAATATTATTTTACATGCATGTACGTATATATATATATATATATATATATATATATATATATATATATATATATATATATATATATATATATATATATATATATATATATATACATATATACTCTCTCTCTCTATCTATCTCTATATATATATATATATATATATATATATATATATAGAGAGAGAGAGAGAGAGAGAGAGAGAGAGATAGAGATTGATAGAGATAGAAATATATATATATATATATAGATAGATAGATAGAAAGAGATAGAAAAAGAGAGAGAGCAATATATATATATATATATATATATATATATATATAGAGAGAGAGAGAGAGAGAGAGAGAGAGATGGTAATAGAGAGGGGGGGAGAAAAAGAGAGATATTAAGAAAGAAAGAGAGAGAGGAAAAAGAGTGAGAGAAAAAGAAAAAAAGAAAAAAAGAGTGAGAGAGAGACAGAGAATGAGAAGAAAAGGTGTGAGGGAGCGAAAGATAGAGAGAGTAGGAGCAAGAAAGTTACAGAGAGAAAGAGTGAGAGCGATAGAAAGAGAGACTGATAGATAGAGAGATATAGAAATATATATATATATATATATATATATATATATATAGAGAGAGAGAGAGAGAGAGAGAGAGAAAGAGAGAGATAGAGAGTGAGATAGATAAATAGATAGAGATAGAAAGAAAAAAAAGAGAGGGAAAGAGAGAGAGAGAAAGTGAACGAGAGATTCTTCAACAACCTATAAAATCTTTTTCTATAAAGCGCTCACAATTTAACTCTCTGTTTTCCGTCCATGCAAAAAAAAACCAACTTTAAAAAAATAACTTCCATGAACTAAAAAAAAAAATAATTAATAACAACTTTCTCTTTTTAGACTGAGATATGAGCCACATTCCCATCTGCGGAACCGCTTTCATAAAAACCCCCTTTCCGCTATTAAAAACGGTGGATAAATAGTTTCAGTAACAATTATAATTGTCTGCTTAGTGTTTAATAGGGCGAAATTTATTTCAAATTTTCCCTTCCCCCCCGAAAAAATCTCCCTTAAAATCTTGCATCCTTTTCCGACCCCATCTCATCAGTAAAAATACTTCCAGAAAATTCGATCACGAATCGCAGCAGTTCTGCTCCGCCCAAGCTCGAACCATTCCGGGTGCATTTACGAAAATTGCTTAATTTCATTGATTGACTAAACCAATTTACTACTTTGGGACATAAAATTATGATGAATGGATCCACTAAATTAATAACCGCCTTTAGGAGGAGGTGGGCGAGGAGGGGGTGAGGGAGGGCGAGAGGTATAAAGGAGGAAAAGAATATATATATGGATATATATCTGGTGTTTTCGGCGGACGACTAATTGGCGAGAGCGATCTTTTTTAATCTTAAGTAATTATTGTGAGATGGAAAGCTGGTTTGTGCCCGAAAGCGGAAGGTTTCAGTTTTTGGGAGATACGAGAAACTTTGTTCAGGGGGGTCGTATCGGAGATGAAGATGATTAGATATAGGTTAATTTCCGGTGGAATTACCTTTTTGGAAAATTGGAAAATAACGGCGGTTGTCATCTATTTAGATTGCATTTGCGGAATGTGTTTTTAATTATATTAAGTGATATAGAGTTCCGAATCGTGGACCGCCGTTCCTGGAGTGATAATGGTAATTTCTCGGCTTGCGTGGATATTGATCTAAGGACAAAAGAAAAGTGATATGCATCGGAAATTATTCTAAATTTGGTTTATTATTAATGCGATATGGATTTTGATTGTTTAAGAACAGGCATTCGTGTACAGTATAAATAACTTAATTATGCTTCACTCACGGGATTAGAAGTGCAAGGGATGGGCGAATATTTAGTAAAACTCCATTTAGTGAGTGTTAACCCGGTAGTAATGTAGACAAAAGATATACACATACATTGTTTTAATAGTTTTCAATGTAATCACTTACGGGACAAGAGCTGCAATGGATAAGCGAATATTTAGTAAAACTCCATTTTGCGAGTGTTAACCCGTTTGTAATTCAGGAAAATATAGACGCATACATTGTTTTAATAGTTTTCACTGGATTCACTAATGGGACAGGATGTGTTTTAGCAAGTGTTAACTCGTTAGTAATCCAGGAAAAACATAGATACATTTCTTTAATAGTTTTTATTGGATTCACTAATAGGAGAGGAAGTGCAATGGATAAGCGAAAATTTAGTAAAACTCCATGTTGCAGGTGTTAACCCGTTACTAATGCAGGAAAAATATGGATACATACTATGTTTTAATAGTTTTCATTGGATTCACTAATGGGACAGAGAGTGCAACGAATAAACGAATACGTAGTAAAACTCCATTTAGAGAATGTTAACACCTTAATAATGCAGGAAAAATATAGATACATACATTGTTTTAATAGTTTTTATTGGATTCACTAATGGGACGGAAATTGTAATCGATAAGCAAATATTTAATAAAACTCCATTTAGAGAATGTTAACCACTTAGTACTGCAGGAAAAATATAAATAAATAGACTGTTTTAATAGTTTTCACTCGATTCACTTACGGGATAAGAGCATCAATGGATAAGCAAATATTCTGTAAACTCCTATTTGTGAGTATTAACCCTTTAGTAATACAAGAAAAATATAGATAAATACACTGTTTTAATAGTTTTTATTGGATTCACTAATCGGACAAGAAGTACAATGGCTAAGCGAATATTTAGTAAAACTCCGTTTGGCAAGTGTTAACCCGTTAGTAATACAGGAAAAACATAGATACATACATTGTTTTAATATTTTTCATTACATTCACTAATGGGACAAGAAGTGTAATAAATAAGCGAATATTCTGTAAAACTCCATTTAGCGAGTGTTAATCCGTTAGTAATACAGGAAAAATATATGTAAATACATTTCTTTAACAGTTTTCATTGGATTCACTAATGGGACAGGAAATGCAATCGATAAGCAAATATTTAGTAAAACTTCATTTAGAGAATGTTAACCACTTAGTAATGAAAGAAAAATATAGATAAATAGGTTGTTTTAATAGTTTTCACTCGATTCACTTACGGGACAAGAGCATCAATGGATAAACGAATATTTAGTAAAGCTCCATTTTGGGAGTGTTAACCCGTTAGTAATGCAGGAAAAATATAGATACACACAATGTTTTATAGTTTTCATTGGATTCACTAATGGGACAGGAAGTGCAATGAATAAGCGAATGCGTATTAAAACTCCATTTAGAAAGTGTTAACCCATTATTAATGCAGGTAAAACATAGATATGTATTGTTTTAATAGTTTTTATTGTATACACTAATGGGACTGGAGGTGCAATGGATAAGCGAATATTTAGTAAATCTCCATTTAGCAAGTGTTAACTCGTTAGTAATTCAGGAAAACATAGATACATTTCTTTAATAATTTTTATTGGTTTCATTAATAGGAGAGGAAGTGCAATGGATAAGCGAATATTTAGTAAAACTGCATGTTGCGAGCGTTAACCCGTTAGTAATGCAGGAAAAATATAGATACATAAAATGTTTCAATAGTTTTCATTGGATTCACTAATGGGATAGGAAGTGCAATGAATAAGTGAATACGTAGTAAAACTCCATTTAGAAAGTGTTAACCTGTTAATAATGCATGAAAAATATAGATACATACATTGTTTTAATAGTTTTCATTGGATTAACTAATGGGA
>CM063510.1:85194061-85206561 GCA_032207245.1 Pardosa pseudoannulata | reverse complement strand
GCTTAATCTTAACCGTGGTAATTATCCCCGAGTTTAAATAGGAAGCTCGATGTCTCATTGATCCATCGGTTGCCCAATGATGCCAGAGCGGCAGTACAAAGGCACTACTTCCTGTTATAGTACCTATTTCTTAAGAAATAAGAACAATAATCTGGAGAGATAGGGTATCTGTTTCTTAAGAACCTCACTTTACCAGTCTCAGGAAGACCAGTGAAGGCTTGTGAATAGCCATAGCTTCTACGATTCGTTGTCTGGCATTAAGTGCAGGAAGAAAAACTTATCTAGAGATCTTAATCTTATCCTTGGTAATAAGCCCCGAGTTTAAATCGGAAACTGGAAGTCTCGTGGATCCATCGGTTGCCCAATGATGTCAGAGCGGAAGTACAATGACACTACTTCCTTTATAGTACCTATTTCTTAAGAACCAAGAACAGTAATCTGGAGTCATAACGTATCTGGTTCTTAAATAGTACCTGCCTTCACCAGTCTCAGGAGGACCAGTGAAGGACAGTAAATAGCCAAACTTTTACTGTTTGTGTCACTAAGCCCACGAAAAAGACATGTTACTAATACACAGCTCGGTTGGGATTCGCAACAGCGTCTAAAAATATTGCCTTTAAAGATACCTGAATGACACTCCTTAATGATGCCAAGGAAATAACAGATAAAAATCACCTGATAAAGTGCAGGTATACATACTCACTTAATTATTTTTTATATTATACCCATTACTTCAAATTTGTTTCTCCCGTAGCAATTTGTAGTTTACTAAATCTTGTTAAGAGTGAAACATTAGACTGTCTCAACGCTCATACTACAGCTAACACATAACCTATTGCTAAAAAGGTAACCAATTATTTCCATTTAAAAAAAAATAAGTTTAGAAAACTTAAAACTTCTATTATATTTTTGTTATTCTTAATGACTGCATTAAGTAAGTTTTTAAAAAAGGAAGGTAAAGATTTGTATATGCACATGTATTTATAAGTATAAACGTACCGAACTATTTTGTTTATTTTAAAACAAATTTGAAATCAGATTTTAAAAGCAGTGGAAATAAACTACAAAAAACTAATACAATATGAAGTAGTGCGTAGATATACATGGCTTTTATGCCCTTGCGCAATCCCTGAAAAAATATTGAAATACAAACTTGAATGCACCGTCACTTTTTATTCAAAACAAAATGAAACTTCCTAGAATGCCTATCCATATTTTAATCCAAGAAAAAAAACTAAACAAATAAAATTAAACGGGGGAAAAAAAGCTACAACAGATAAACAAATATCCGAAGCAACACAGAAATATCCACTTTCTGTATTATTTATTTATTTAATCGAGAAGGCACCGCAATTCGAGACCGACGTCGATTTTCTGTATGGAAATGGCCCCGCGGCTCTTTTCTATTATTTTAAATGTTTCCCCATGATTTGGCCGCATGACATTTTATTGGAGTGGCCTGCAATGGCCCTTTCCCCCTTATGTATGCGTGTGTTTCCATCAAGAGATGAAGTTTCTCCCGAACGTACGTGGGAAAAAAACAGATGCCTTCGAGAGCGCTCGCTCCCCTGACCACTCGAAAATAACGGAGGAGGGGAAAAATTCGCCAGATATTGCTATTTGACAGTGGACAGGATAGGGTGGGATAAGTTGGCGACTTTATCGCCACATGGCGACAAAACTTGATGTCTGGCGACGTTTAAGGGAAAGAGCTGAAATTTTTTATTATTTTTATTTTTTAAACTCAGTCTACACCCAGGGTGCGGATCATTACGTAGACAAATGAGATAACTACCTAGGGCTCGTATTTTTTTAAAGTTCGGTCAAACTTCAATTTTGAAAAGATTTGTAGTTAACTTTACTGTTAGTCAGCTGTATTTAATAATAAATAAAGAATATATATATATATATATATATATATATATATATATACACATATATTTATATATATTTACTAGTATATAATATACACTACACACACACATATATATATATTTTAATATATCTACATATATATACATATATACATACATACATACATATATATATATATATATATATATATATATATATATATATATATATATATATATATATATATATATATATATATATATATTACGTAGTTTAAACGTAAACATAACAACAGCATGGCACATAACGATGTTATAATTTTGGTATTCGCTTGCAGTTTGTACTTTTTTTTTAATTGAAAATCGTTTACATATGCTTTTTGCCCTATTATAAATGTTGCTAGCATATAACCCGTCATATGACGGGATAAAAGTATCCTATGAGGCATGTAAAAAATTGGTTTGTTTTATGGCTGAGAATTATCTTTCAACAAAAAATAAACGATGGCTAAATTTAAAATTATCACATATATAAGTAATCTATTATTTAAGCTAAATATAAAAGAAAATTATTTGCGTCATATCTATGTTCAGTGATAAAAAGTATGAAAATAATGCACATGATATTCAAATAACTTAATGTAAGAAATGATTAAATGAAATGATTAAAGGAATAACGTCATAATGTTAGGAAAAAAAAGTTATTTTTACCTATTTAGTATGTGATAAATTTATAAATTTAATCGCCTGTTCTTAATCGGTTAAAATAGGGCTTGAAACAATGGCATTAAAGGCTCGAAAAGGGGGGAAGGGGTGGATTTCGGACGTTTTAAAGACGACAGTACTTTTTTCAGTTATGTGAAGAAGATTTATACCAATTTATTTTAGAATCGGATCGATAGTGTAGGAGAAGACAAACTTGACTCCCTTTGAATTTTCACTATTAACTCATCAATAATCTAATATGGATGCCTCTATCCATTCCAGGTCCAACCGCTTCACAAATTCGAGGACGGACGGATAGATAGCTTAGACTATTATTATATGGGGGATATCGTTCTTTAACCAATCTCCATATCCCCAGTTTTAAAGGGCTCCCTTTTAAATTGGTCACATAATAACAGAAAGCGATTTCAAGCAATTTAAATTAATTTGCAAAAGCCAAAATTTGACGTTGCTACCTCAAACGTTACAATTTACAAAGAGCCCAAAAACAGTATCAACATTTCGAAACATAGAAATATTTTAGAGAAAATACTTAAATTTGCCTAAATAGAATGCATCTGGAGAAAAATCGTTCTTAGTACTGAATTATGTAAAAAAAAAAAATTACGAAACTAACCGTATCAAAATTAAATTCTTTAACTGTTTTATAATTCGGATTAATTTTATTCATTAGGGCACAAAAATTCATAATTTTACAGATTTTTCCTGACTAGAAGACATTTTTATAAAGTTCATTCACATCCATATACTTTTGTTAGACATTAAATACAAGCAAAATCAATTTTTTAAATTTATAAACTGTTACGAGAGAATCTAAATGCGTTGTTCTGTATTAAATATTTTTATTGGAAAAATTTTAGAAATAAAGTTCAAGCATCAATAATCAAAGCTAGCCAATTTCAACTTTTAGAGTGAGCGTTCTTTTGGAAAACTCAAAAGAAAATTAAAGCATTTTAAGGTCAAATTTAGGTCAACTTAATGGATCATACAACTGTTAATTTGACAAAAATTTTGAAAAAATGTATGTGAAAAGAAATTCCGTACTGAAAATTTTAAAACAATCAGCTTAAAAAAATCCAATATTGAGAGGGATAATGAATACACATATTTGTATGTATATATATACACATACATACAAATTACAATGATTTTAATTACCAAGTATTACTTCAGACATAACTTTTCCATACAATGAGATGATATATATAAAGAAATATTTAAAGAATCATCAACATAGAGATCAATTTTTGGATCAATTTTCTCTGTTATTCATGCATGTATATATACACATATTTGTATGTATGTATATATACATGCATATAAGTTACAATGATTTTAATAACCAAAAATTACTGCAGACATAACTTTTCCATAAAATGATATGATATATATGAAAGAAATATTTAATGAACCATCGACATAGATATCAATTTTGGGATCAATTTTCCCTGTTATGCATGTATGTATATACACATACGCATATTTGTATGTATGTATATACACATACACATATTTGTATGAATTTATATACACATACATACAAATTACAATGCTTTTAATTACTACGTATCACTGCAGACATAACTTTTCCATACAATGAGATGATATACATAAAAGAAATATTTAATGAATCATCGACATAGAGATCAATTTTCGGACCAGTTTTCCCTGTTATGAATTTGTATGTATGTATGTACACATACATACAAATTACAATGCTTTTAATTACTACGTATCTCTGCAGACATAACTTTTCCATACAATGAGATGATATACATAAAAGAAATATTTAATGAATCATCGACATAGAGATCAATTTTGGCATTAATTTTCCCTGTTATGCATTTGTATGTATGTATATACACATACATACAAATTACAATGATTTTAATTACCAAGTATTACTGCAGACATAACTTTTCCATACTAAAAGATGATATACACAAAAGAAATATTTAATGAATCATCGACATAGAGATCAATTTTCGGACCAGTTTTCCCTGTTATGCATTTGATGTATGTATATACACATACATACAAATTACAATGATTTTAATTACCAAGTATTACTACAGACATAACTTTTCCATACAATGAGATGATATACATAAAAGAAATATTTAATGAATCATCGACATAGATCAATTTTTGGCACGCTATGCCAAAGTATTTTTCCCTGATGAAATTTCATTATGAATCTCCAAAATTTCTCTAATGTTGTCAATCTAAAAATAAAACTTGCTCCTGACACAGCTATTCATATTTCCGATGGTCGAATGGAACATTTAATTTATATGTAAATTGCTTGTAGCGGGGGAGAGGAAATGTATCTGCTAAAAGTAATCACATCGGAAGCAAAGTTTTTATTGAATTTAAAACGGAAACCAGAGAGGTATATTTTAATACGTTTAATCGCTTACCATTCAAGGAAAGAGTTTAGCGGTCGATTGATTGCGGAGATGATTTATATATGTTAATATATACAAGATGTTAAACAGTATTTCATGGCTTTAATAAGAGCCCATAATTCAAAGGTTATGTACAATCGGTTTGCAGGCGAAATTTTTATTGAATTTCAACCGGAAATAAAATATTTCCTTTAAGATGTATTTTTAATCGAGTCTTTTAGTTTTACATCGTTGATTCTGATCTTGTATCAGCGATGAGAATATGTGAAATATTTAGCTTAAGATTAATGCAACGCTAACCTGCTCGTCGAGTCAATTGAACCCTAATTTTTAAGTTGAATACTCGTCAATATGTAGCATCTTCTAACAAAAATGTGTATCATACTTCACATTTGGGTTAAGACGAGTATAATTTAAGAAGTATATTTAATCGAGTCTTTTAGTTTTATATCATTAACCCTAATCTCGTATAATCGATAAGAATACATGAAATATTTAATTTTTCAAAACACTTTCAGAGTATTGCGACGTGAACCTACGCCCCAAGTCAATTGAATCCTAATTTTTAAGTTAATTACGCATCAATATATCACATCATATAGCAAAAATGAATACTATACTTCATATTTCGATAACTTTAATACAAGTATTGGGATGCGAACATACGCGTCGAGTCAATTGAACCCTAGTTTTTAAGTTAATTACCCATCAATATATCACATCTTATAGCAAAAATGATTACTATACTTCATTTTTGGATAACTTTAATACAAGTATAATTCAAGGTATGTCTAATTTTAAATAAAATAATTAACTTATCTTTGATTTTCTAACGCTTATATACTATCAGTTTAGTTTATTATATTTACACACAGTAATTTAATTTTTTTAAACTATAAGGAGTAACCAAGAAGTTATATAAATTTTTCCAAAATATTTAAACATCGGGTAATATGAATACACCTTAAACAGTGTTCCGTTAACATTTCAGATATCAAAAGTTACAGAAAATCGTTTAGAAAGCAAAAGTTTTAATTGTTTTGAAACGAAAAGAAATGGTTTTAAGAAATATTTTAAGGTTTTCAATCGATTCATTTAGTAGTTTTTTTTTTTTTTTGTATCGTTAATTTTAATGTCATATCAAAAATTACGATTCAAACGGTAAGTGGTGAATTACTGCAAACATTAAAGCAGTAAAATAATTACGAAAAAAGAAGATGCACTTAAATGAAAGACTTGCATAAAAAAACAACTCCATTTTGACATCAAAGAGCACAGAAGGGGACTGAGAAATCTCGACAAGCTCTCACTGTACTTGTCAGATACAGGAATAGCAATTACTTACGAGAAATGATCCTGGACATGGTCAGCCATTTTTCAGAGGACAAAACTCTAGAGACCCCCAAAGCAGACTTTTTATTATAGGTGAAGCTTGTGTATTTACTAATTGAAGCTGTATATATATATATATATATATATATATATATATATACATATATATATATATATATATATATATATATATATATATATATATATGTATATATATGTATATATGTATATATGTATATATATATATATATATATATATATATATA
The DNA here is from genome assembly GCA_032207245.1 of Pardosa pseudoannulata. NCBI lineage: Eukaryota > Metazoa > Arthropoda > Arachnida > Araneae > Lycosidae > Pardosa > Pardosa pseudoannulata. The sequence continues at coordinate 85,199,976 of CM063510.1, read as the reverse complement.
TATATACATATATATATATGTATGTGTGTGTATGTATATATGTATGCATATATGTATACATATATATATATCTGTATATATATATATATATATATATATATATATATATGTGTGTGTGTGTGTGTATATATACACATATATATATACATACATATATACATTCATATATATACATATATATATATATATATATATATATATATATATATATATATATATATATATATATATATATATGTATGTATGTATGTATGTATGTATATATGTATGCATTTATGTATATATGTATATATATATGCATATATACATATATATACACATATATGTATATACATATATATACATATATACATATATATATATATACATACATACATACATACATACATACATACATATATACATATATATATATATATATATATATATATATATATATATATATATATATATATATATATATATATATATATATATATATGTTGTGGAGGGGCAGGGGGAATATTATTCGCTCAGAAATATTATTTCTAGATCTGTGGGGGCACAGTACACTTATTTATTTTTATTTTTTTAAATTACAGTAAACATTGGAATTGTTTTTTATTACAAATTCCAATTAAAATATTATAGAAAATAAAGTCTGTATGAAAAATTCCTTTAACTAAAATTGAAAAATATATAAGCAGTTTTAAAATTTTTAAAAAGTTTTAAAACTTTTTCAACTATAAGACTTTTGCAGAAGGCATTTTTAAGATCTACAACTTTGTTCAAATATTCTCAGATATCTCTAATTTATTTTTTTAACTGACACTTCCTATAAAAACAAAATAAAATCTTACAGATTCTAGTACAAATTTGCATATAAATGAGAAGAAATAAATTGTTTGTTTCTAATTGTACACATTTTTTTGCATTATATAAATCTTGCATAGAAGATATACCTTTTTTATATTAATTTCGAAATAAAAAGCTTTGTATTTATAATGAATGAAATTAAAGAAAATTTAAATATGGAATATAAAACTATTTAATATTTCTAGTTGTTAAATGTAGCCTCTATAAGTGAAATCATACAGTTAAATAGCTTTTAAAATACAATAATTTAAGTTAGTGGTAATAATAAATCGATGTTTTGGTCATATTTGTGATATCATTAAATTATCATTAAATTTATTAGCTTTTAAAATACAATGATTTAAGTTAATGGTACTAATAAATCGATGTTTTGGTCATATTTGTGATATCATATCTCTTTAAAAAAAATTTCTGAATGCTATCCTAAAGCATTTATTAACCTCATTATTTTTTAATTTTCCTATATCAAAAATTTTTTAAATTCAACTTTAAATAAAAACTCCTACTAGCAGTTTTTAAAATCAAAAAATACATTTAAATAATCAGTAACTGTTTTAAATTAGAAATAAGTTCATACTATTTGAAACTGTTTTTAAAACAGAAATATAATAATTCTATTGATAACTGGTTATAAAATTACAAATAATACTAAAAGGAACTTGAAATATAATATATAATTTTCAGGAATAACTAGATTTTTAACCCGAAGAAATTTAAGTAATGTAGGTTAGGTCATTACAGTCATGCCCTGTAAACAACGTATAGATAAATGTAAAATTTGATATAGAGAAATGTCAATGAATATGAAGTTAAATTATACAGATAACGTGAGAACAAGAGCAGGGAATTTTACATAAAAATAAACAGTGCTCTACTTATTGTAGAAACAACAATATAAATTTAGCCATGATAGAAATTTAAAAGAGACATATAATTTAATTTTAGTTGCAGAATGGGAACTGCAATTCTTTTTGATAATAACTTAATAGTAATATTAAAAACTGCGATAAAATGTTTACCTTAAATATAGACCTAAAATATTTTTTGTGAATTTTTAGTGATATCTATAGTTAAATTAATTTTGGTACATTCTATTTTAAAAATAAAAAAAATCAAAGACTTTTCTGCTCTTTTGATATCTTAAATAGCTGCACAAGTTAATAATTTTAAAATAGATAAAACTGAAATCTGAAAATAATATATATATATATATATATATATATATATATATATATATATATATATATATATATATATATATATATATATATATATATATATATATATATATATATATATATATATATATATATATATATATATATATATATATATATATATATATATATATATATATATATATATATATATATGTACATATATACATATATATACATATATATACATATGTACATATATATATATGTACATATATACATATATATACATATATACATATATACATATATATACACACATATATATATACATATATATGTATATATACATATATATATATATATATATATAATATATATATATATATATATATATATATATATATATATATATATATATATATGTACAATATATAAAAGATGTAATTATATAAAAGCACACCTAAGATTTTGTTTTCGGGTTTAGGAGAGTCTCAATAAAATAAATCGTAGCTATTTCACAAAACATAGTGTGTCATAAACTAAACTAAATTCTTCGTATAAACAGCCCCCAGGGTTCAGGGGCTATTGTGCCAATATGCGTTTCCGAGGCCATAGGGTGAAAACATATGTTCCGGTTAGGTGGTTAACCTTAAACAGAATCATCAGTTTTAAGTTCCTAAGGATTCTTGGTCTTCAGTTGGTCTTAGGAGTTCTAAACGCTACCCCAGCGCTTATAATATGTTATATTAAACAATAATAAAATACAACTAAATTTGAATTTTGCTTCCATTAACTATATAATTAATCATTTTAACATAGCATTTCATTTAGTTGGTTCAAACACATGAAGTACTAAAACTGACCAATACTGCAAAAAATTTAATTCAGTTTAAGATATATATATATATATATATATATATATATATATATATATATATATATATATATATATATATATATATATATATATATATATATATAACGTAATCTATTTTTTTGTTAGTTCATGGATTAGATCATGTATGTTAACTCTGATATTTCCATAATTATTTATCAAAGTAAAACAGACATCTTGGATTTTTATGTGTTTTTCGAATAGGTTTTCATACTTCGAAGGATTAAAATTAAACATTTTGCTTATGAGCTTATAGGGGAAGGGATCGAAGCCTGCCTACCCTTCCTATAGGTGCTTGTTTGTATATACATATATATATATATATATATATATATATATATATATATATATATATATATATATATATATATATATATATATATATATATATATATATATATATATATATATATATATATATATATATATATATATATATATATATATATATATATATATATATATATATATATATATATATATATATATATATATATATATATATATATATATATATATATATATATATATATATATATATATATATATATATATATATATATATATATATATATATATATATATATATATATATATATATATATATATATATATATATATAAGTATATGTCCACATAAATCCAATAATGCACATGTGTTTATTGAAACTCCAAAGAATAAATGTTATTATTTTTCATTTTGAGATCTCATAATTCAATTTTTCAGTTTCAAACGTTTGTTTATATATAATAGTTAAGCATAAAAATCTATTCAACTTCGAAAACTGGAGAGGCCAACGAATGAAATTGCTTTAAAAATACGGTCCAAAATTCAGCAGATGATTATCATTAATTATATCTTATCTCTGGGTTTCATTGTTTGTATACAGTGAAGAGACTGGAACGTTTTGTTGTTTCCCTCAAATAATCCTTCACTCTTTTACACGAATCTAACCCCCGCCAAGATATTTTGTTCTTTTACCAACCCATATGAAAAATTCCGGCTCTCAAATTCCGCACTAAATGTTGGACGGATGCAAATAAGTACAAAACGCTCTGAGATCTTTTCGAATATTTTTTTTCCATCTTCAGCAACGTTTCTGATACCTTGTGGAAAATATTCCAGCTTTGAATACTCCTGCCTAAATTTAATTTTGCACCAGAGGAGAACAGTCGAACTGTTTACTTCTCCCAGACAGGGTCGACTAATGAAACAAGATGTCAGGGTGCCGGGAGATACATATTAAAGAGTGAAGTAGGATGTCTTCCTGGAATATTTGAATCTTTTGTTAATGGGTTCCGTCGCAGTAGAGCTTGGAAACGACGCGTCCGAGGAATGTGGCTGTTTTAACTGCGGGGAATATTTACGTTGCCTGCAATGAATAAATTCTTGTCAGCACCGAGTTTATTCTACACTTCGAAAAAAAAAGTGAGGAATAGATTTTTTCTTTCTTCTTTTAAGGATCTGCTTTCTAGATTCTTTTAAATCAGAAAGTTTTTGGTTCTCAGAAGCATGGTGCAATCGTTCGAAGAAAAAACTTTGCGTTACGAGAGGAAATTCTCAATATTTTATGAACAGCCGAAGGAAATAATCTTACGAAGACTTTGACTATTAGAAGCAACGCGTAGTGTGACACAATATGTATTGTGTTATATTATGTTTATCAAACAACAAAATATGAATGAATGATGTCTTTATAGGTTTCTTCTAAATATTTAATATTAGTTAACAAGCTATATGCCATGGTATCACTGGTGATCAACACTAAGTTTGCTTTTTTCATCATAGAATCACAGTTAAGGTACTGGATACTTCTAAGGGCCGGTCTCAACAAAGCCGTTTAATGGCTAACCGCGATTAATCTATGGCGCCAACCAATGGTGGGACGCAATTCTCCGTTTAAACAGAGATTAATCGCGGTTAGCGTGAAACGACTTTGGTGAGACCGGTCTTTAATATTTAATGTTTGTTACACGTTATATATCATGGGATAACCGGTGATCGACACTTTGTTCATAACACCATAAATAACCGAGTTGTTATAAGTTTCTTCTAAATATTTAATATCAGTTAACAAGTTACATGCCATGGGGTCACTGGTGACAGACACTATGGGCCGGTATCACCAAAGTCGTTTAACGGCTAACAGTGATTAATCTCTGTTTAAACGGAGAATTGCGTCCCCCATTGTTTGGTGCCATGGGTTAATCGCGGTTAGCCGTAAACGACTTTAGTAAGATCAGCCCTAGGTTTACCGTAGCGTCATGAAGTCACCATTGAACTCAACAAAATAAATGCATTACGAGTGATTACATAGATTAACTTAACGGCTGTAATTACAATATCACTGAAATATTCTAAGCATAAAGATCATTTCTTGTTGGTTAAACAGGTAAACCATATGAATTTAGAATGGTACTCAACGTTGTTGACTTATGCCACTTGATCAAACCAAGCACGATTGATCCGGAGGTTACTCTTATTAAGGCAAAGAGGTGAGCCTTTCGTTTATAACGAGCACCACAAGGGTGAAAATATGACTTATTCTAAAGTGGGTCCTCGTAAATTTGAAGCAGGGACCAAGCAGAAGACCATAGATTTGGCAATAAACTTGGAACACATGTACAGAAAAGTGAAAAAATTGCATTATTGGAGAATGATAATACTTCCTGCATATGTGCGCATATGTATTCCGAAATATGTGTCCTTGATGTTGAGTATATTGGTAATACTGATAGAAGGAAAGCAAATGGTTAATAAACGTGTGGAATTGTAGTTCATCAAACTACACTTGCACATTTTCAGTAGTGAGAATGAACAAATGTTCAGAATCAGGGAAGATATTTTGCCTCAATGCATGAATATGGTCCCTCCTGTGTACGTACATGCACGTTCGTATTCTAAGATGTATGTTCTAGCCTTTGAGTACGTGTAACACTGATAGAGAGAAAGCGTTGATAATGCTTACTTTGTCAATAAGATTGGCAGTATAAGTGATGCTTCAT
>CM063510.1:85184061-85189061 GCA_032207245.1 Pardosa pseudoannulata | reverse complement strand
ACATATATTCGCATATATAATATATATATATATATATATATATATATATATATATAGGTATATATAAATATATACACGAAAATAAATACAAGTAAAGGCCATCTATGAAAAAAACGTGCTTGTCTAAAGACTAGTTTGCTTTATAAATCTATTATGCAAGAAATATATATATATATATATATATATATATATATATATATATATATATATATATATATATATATATATATATATATATATATATCTATATATATATATATATATATATGTGTGTATGTATATATATTTAAGTTATTAAGTATAAATGTCATCTTCTTTTCATGCATTTATTGTTTACAAAAATTAAGAACTAGAGGAAAAACATTTATTTTTTATCATTATTTAGTATTTAATAATACATCTGGGACCACGGAAATATCTGTAAAAAATGGTCATGTAAGAAAAAAGTGCTAGTCTTATAGAATGTTATTTGTTTTATAAATTTATTGTTTTAGATTTATTTATTTTTACTCTTTTAGTAAATATAAATGTAATATTCTTTTCATAAACTTATTGTTTGCCAAATAAATAAAATATTTACTTTGAAATATGAATTTTATATCGTTATTTAGTATTTAATCATACATCTGGGACCACGGAAATATCTCTCAAAAATGATCATGTAAGAAAAAAGTGCTAGTCTAAAGCATGTGATTTCTTTTATAAATTTATTATGTAAGATTTATTTATTTTTACTCTTTTAGTACATATAAATGTAATATTCTTTTCATAAACTTATTGTTTGCCAAATAAATAAAATATTTAAATTGAAATATGAATTTTGTATCGTTTTTTAGTATTTAATAATACATCTGAGATCACAGAAATTATCACAAGAAAAGGTCATGTATTAAAAAGTGTTTGCCTAAAGAATATAGTTTGCTTTATAAATTTATTATGCAAGAAATATTTTTTAATTTATTAAGCATAAATGTCAGCTTCTTTTCATACATTTATTGTTTACAAAGAAATAAAACATTGAGGAACAACATTTATTTTTTATAATTATTTAGTATTTAATAATACATCTGGGATCACGGAAAAATCTCACAAGAAAATGTCATGTATAAAAAAAGTGCTTGTCTTAGTTTGCTTAATAAATTTATTTTGCAAGAAATATTTTTCTAATTTATTACGTATAAATGTCAGCTTCTTTTCATACATTTATTGTTTAAAAAGAAATAAAACATTGAGGGAAAAATTTATTTTTTGTCATTATTTAGTATTTAATAATATATCTGGGATCACGGAAAAATCTCACAAGAAAAGGTCATGTATAAAAAAAGTGCTTGTCTTAGTTTGCTTAATAAATTTATTTTGCAAGAAATATTTTTCTAATTTATTACGTATAAATGTCAGCTTCTTTTCATACATTTATTGTTTTCAAAGAAATAAAACATTGAGGGAAAAATTTATTTTTTTGCCATTATTTAGTATTTAATAATACATCTGGGATCACGGAAATATCTCACAAAATTGGTCAAAATATAAATGTAATATTCTTTTCAAATATTTATTGTTTGCCAAATAAATTAAATATTTAAGGGAAATATTAAATTTTGTTTCTTTACTTAATATTTAATTATTTATCTGGGATCACTTAAAATATTACAAGAAAGGTCATTTATGAAAAACGTGCTAGTCTAAAGCATGTAATTTGGAGACTATATCAATTTATTTTATGAGACTTAATACTATTTATTCTTTAGTAAACATAAATGTAACAGAAATAGAAGATAATGTGATTGCATCTATGATCTGAAGAGAAAGAAATTTTAAAACTGAGAGAGGGTTTCTTTAATCTTTTCCATTTTATTAGGCAAACGTTTAATATGCAGCTGTCCCTAACCCTACAGCATGCCAGAACGTAAGAGCAACAAAAAGCCTTCGGACAATATCCTCGGAGATATTCGACAAAGGCTCCTCTCGTGCTGCAGAAAGACACACCAATATTGGTCTTCCGGTCTTTCCTGTCCATCCGAGATCGAGATATTGGTGGCCTTTATTGGTTCTTAGGAGTGTCACATAACGTATGAGGAATAAAAAGGACAGAGCAATATCCCGGTTCAGATGACGAGATTTTTATTCGATTTTTTTTTTTTTTTTGCCCTCAAAAATAAAAAAAAAAGTGCAGGTAAATCGACTCTAAGATATGCGTTGGATTTTTGCCGACTTTTATTGGAATTTTCTAAATTTCAAATATTCGTGTTACGTTTGGGATTTTTATCAAAGTTTTCTAGTTTGAAATTGTAAGCTTACATCGAATAAAAACAGTTTGTTGGGGGAAATTTAAAGTTAAGCATGAAGTATTTGCATGGAATGAGCAAACTTACAGTAAAAACTTGCTTGTTTATTTTTTGAAGGTCTGGACAACAGATCAAGATAGCCTATGGTGCAAATTCTGCCATATGCAGTATGTATGTTTCATCATTAGTGAAACAAATATAATCTATGAAAAATTTCTGTAAGGTTACAGTTAATTAAAGTTATCAATATGAACATAATTAAATATTTTTTTCATTTCATTAATACGCACAAGCAAACTTATATACATATATATATATATATATATATATATATATATATATATATATATATATATATATATATATATATATATATATATATATATATATATATATAAGTATATATATATATATATATATATATAATATATATATATATATATACATATACATATATACACATATATATACATATATATATACATATACATATATACATATATTATATATATGTATATATGTATGTATGTATATATATATGCATATACATATACATATACATATATATATACATATATATATATATATTTATTTATATATATATATATATATATATATATATATATATATATATATATATACATATATGTATACATATATGTATATATAGATATATGTGTATATATATATATGTATATATATATATATATATATATATATATATATATATATATATATATATATAAAGAGAGAGAGAGAGAGAGACCGCATCACAGAAAAAATATAAAAGAATCAATAAAATACAACTAATTAATTTCAAAACCAAAACAAATCTTAAACTTTAATGAATAAAATAATTTGATATACGTTAATAAAATTTAGTTTTTCTAGAAAAAGTTTGATCGGTGTTTATAAATTTAAAAATGTTGACATTTATTGTATGAAATGTCTAACAAAAGTTAGAAAAAATATAATTAAAAAAACTTCTTTTTTCTATTTTTAATTAAAAAAATTATATCATATTTCATGATATATGTATAAAGGATAATAATCATCATCATCATTATAAAATAATCTTAATTATCATTACAAATATATTACACACGCAAAAACATATATATATATACACACACACATATATATATACACACATATATACACACACACACATATATATACACACAATACATATTCTCTGTATACATAAATATGATTATATAATATGATAATATTACCATATTTCATTTATATATCAACATAAATATTATTATTCACTGTATTTTATCATTGTATGGAACAGATAAATAAATAGCATTGATTGGTTCCATAGTATTTATTAAATAAATATATACATGTTTAATACCTAAAATGACCATTCATCCCATACCCGATAATGGAAAAAGTAAATATTCGAAATAATATTTATATACTTGGAAATATTGATACTATTTACATTTGTATCTGTATACAGATGATATTATATACAGTTGTATATACTGAAAATTAAACTATATTTTTAATGAATCTTCCCAAAGTTGCTGTTTACCTAAAGTGTTTTCTCACTTTAATAGAGATTTGGATATATAGTATCGAAATTTTTAGGTTTTATCTTATAAAGAATATTGTTTTTTATCCATTAAATTTTTTAGCCATTAAATTTAGAAAAGAAAATAGGGTCAAACAAAATGAAAATGATGGAAATCTAATGATGTGCATACGAATAGGTCCTCCAAATAAAGTCATATTCCCTATTTCTTACGCCTAAGATAGATAAATGGCGAGTCAAGGGAATTTGATGCAAATTCGGGGCTTTACTCATCCATTATTGGCAGTCGAAACTTTCCATTAAAAAAGATTATCCGAGATCGTACTTTTGCCTTTTCCCTGCGACCGTAACGAATAATGGCTTCGTTATGGATGTGTCACTGGCGCTTATTTCCATTCTCTGATCCTAAAACTTTTTGACGCATCACTTAGCAATAAACCTGCATCCCGGCCTCGATATATTAGTGTGTAAGCAAAAAAAAATATCTGTCCAATTCCAGCATCGCCAATCACTCGGAAGCATTTTAAAGCTACGCCTGTTACAATTTGCCTCGCCGGTTGCAAAATTTAGACCCGTAACGAAGTACTAAGCTTTCATCCTTCCCCATTTCGTAGGCTAAAATCCTGAGATTTAGTAAAAGGGGGCCGCAATGTTTACATGCCGCAAATAACGAGTCTCATCAATTTCAGGCCCTTAAGCACAGGCCTCAAGGCCCCATCACGTATGAAGAGCGGACCTGACCAGGGCTGAGAGGTAGGGGGGGGGAGACGCAAATGGGCTGAGATTAAAGTAGGGTGAGCAAATAAGGGTTTTCCTTCTGAATTGGAGTGTAAAGGTTTTCGGGCCGTCCTTGATAAGAATGATGTATGCAAACTGCCGCCATGCTTCGAATGGCTGTCATTCTTAATACATCGGATTTTGAAAAGACTCCGTTCCCACTTACAGGTCTGTTGTTGAATTGCATACGGCTTAGGGGGCCGAGCAAAAAATTACTACAGGGAGTTTTTTAGTCCGCTTTTCTTTTTTACATCGTAGCATTTGTAATACAAAAATACTCTGCTAATTCTGAATTGGTTAATTGTACAAATTATACAGTTAGTTAATATTGAATTAGAATTATTATACAATTATTAGAATTTAGAATTATTGTACAATTGTTTCAAATTGTA
>CM063510.1:85156561-85161561 GCA_032207245.1 Pardosa pseudoannulata | reverse complement strand
CGTAGAACTTCTAATGTTAAATGTAATTTACGCATGAAAGTTTCATTTCTGTTATATTTAATATTCTTTTAAAAATTGCCGATTTTACTCAATTGAAATATATTATATTTTTCTTGACATTTCTGTCTTTCGAGGCAAAAATAATTATGAGAGGCAAAGTTTATATTTATTTTGAGAATAACTGGGTTGGACCTTTTAAACGAAAGGGCTTTTTACCATTTTAATCTTTTGTATCATAGTTCTAAATCGGCAATATAGCAGGAAATTGGTGGCATTTACGCAGCGATTTTTAAAAGATAATTTTTTATTGTTATTATTCTGAAAATGTGCAATAAATAGAGCTTCATCTCAAAATACGTAGGACTTCTAATGCTAAATTTAATTTACGCATGGAAGTTTAATTTCTGTTACATTTAATATACTTTTAAAAATTTCTGATTTTACTCATTTCAAATATATTTTATTTTTATTGGCATTTCTGCCTTCCCAGGCAAAGTTTATATTTATTTTGTGAATAACTGGGTTGGACGGTTTAAACGAAAGGCTTTTTTACCATTTTAATCCTTTGTATAATTTTTCTAAATCTGCAATATAGCAAGAAATTGATGACATTTGCGCAGCGATCTTTAAAAAATGGTTTTGTTTATTGTTATCATCCTGAAAATGTGCAATTAACACAGCTTGATCTCAAAATACGTATCACTTCTAATGCTAAATTTAATTTACGCATGGAAGTTTCATTTCTGTTATATTTAATATTCTTTTAAAAACTGCTGATTTTACTCAATTGAAGTATATTATACTTCTCTTGGCATTTTTGTCTTCCGAGCAAAGTTTATATTTATTTTGTGAATAACTGGTTTGGGCGGTTTAAATGCAAAGCAAAATTCAGTCTATATAAAAGTAATAACCTCACTAAAGCTGCATCTAATAAACTTCAGCCCCTCACTCCAAAATAAAATATTTTACTTTAAACACAGGCATAAAAAAGTGTAATTTACTTTTCACCGTCATAGTTAATAAGAATATTTTCTTGTCTTATTATTAAGCTCATTCAAGCTGTAAAATAATATGCTTTAAAAGACTTAATGAAATGCAAATCAAATGTGTTAAAGTAGAATATTTAATGATAGAAGCCAATTTTTATCTAAGGATCAATGAAAATATTTAGTTTAGAAATTATAAAATCTTATAACTTCTGAATAATTTTTTTCATACACACTATTTCTTATAATCGTAAGATTGTGGTAAGTATATTTACTCTCAAAGTCACTATTTTGAAATGACTATAGTATATCATTTTACCATCTCCCATTTAGTTTGCCATTTGGCAACAGCTTCAGAGACAACAACGGAAATTAATAAATATTTTGAGCTTATAATAAAGTTTTAACAATATATTTCATTTAGTTTGCCGTTTGTCAATAGCTTCAGAAATAACAATGGAAATTAATAAATATTTTGAGCTCATAATAAAGTTTTAACAATATATTTCATTTAGTTTGCCTTTTGTCAATAGCTTCAGAGACAACAACGGAAATTAATAAATATTTTGAACTCATAATATAGTTTTAACAATATATTTCATTTAGTTTGCCATTTGTCAATAGCTTCAGAAATAACAATGGAAATTAATAAATGTTTTGAACTCATAATAAAGTTTTAACAATATATTTCATTTAGTTTGCCGTTTGTCAATAGCTTCAGAAATAACAATGGAAATTAATAAATGTTTTGAACTCATAATAAAGTTTTAACAAGATATCTCGTTTAGTCTTCCATTTGTCAATAGCTTCAGAAATAACAATGGAAATTAATAAATGTTTTGAACTCATAATAAAGTTTTAACAATATATTTCATTTAGTATGCCGTTTGTCAATAGCTTCAGAAATAACAATGGAAATTAATAAATATTTTGAACTCATAATAAAGTTTTAACAATATATTTCATTTAGTTTGCCGTTTGTCAATAGCTTCAGAAATAACAATGGAAATTAATAAATGTTTTGAACTCATAATAAAGTTTTAACAATATATCTCTTTTAGTCTGCCATTTGTCAATAGCTTCAGAAATAATAATGGAAATAAATAAATGTTATGAACTCATAATAAAGTTTTAACAATATGTATCTCATTTAGTCTATCATTTGTTGATAATTTATAAATAACAATGGAAATTAAGAAATGTTTTTATCTCATAATAAATTTTTAACAATTTATCTCATTTAGTATGCCGTTTGTCAATAGCTTCAGAAATAACAGTGGAAATTAATAAATGTTTTGAACTCATAATAAAGTTTTAACAATATATCTCTTTTTGTCTGTCATTTGTCAATAGCTTCAGAAATAATAATGGAAATAAATAAATATCATGAACTCATAATAAAGTTTTAACACTATGTATCTCATTTAGTCTATCATTTGTTGATAATTTATAAATAACAATGGAAATTAAGAAATGTTTTTATCTCATAATAAATTTTTAACAATATATCTAATTTAGTCTGACATTTGTCATTAGCTTCATAAATAACAATGGAAATTAATAAATGTTTTGAACTCATAATAAAGTTTTAACAATTAAGGTTAGCTTTTGGTGAAGAATGAAGAGAATAATCAAGTCAGCTCCCTCTGCCCATAACCCTTTTCATTTTGTTAATTTCCATTCATTCTCTACAAATAATATAAACCCTTTTTTAGATTGTAGTATTTTAAAATATTCTTTATAAATATTACGTTGTACAATATAAAACGAAAGAAGAAGTATAAAATGTCTTACCTTTTGACAGCCTCAAGTAAGTGGTCGTAAGTACACTTCTCAACAAACAAAAAATTTAAATCAAATTAACTTAATATAATAATTTAGAAGAATATATTTTCTTGAGTCAATCTTGATTCAGAAAGTATTTTAATACACCACTGCTAGGAGAAATTTGCCTTTTAAAGGGTTAAATCCCCGATTTTATTCAGCTGAAATCAAATATATATCCCTTGACCTTTCAGCCCACTGAAGCAAAAGTAAGTATCAGAGGCAAAGTTCATATCTATTTTGTTTATATCTGTATTGGACAATTTAAATGGAAGATAAAAATCAGTTTATAAAAAGTAATAACCTCACCAACGCTGCATCTAATAAAGTCCTCAATCTTTCACTGTCTCGATTAGACTCGAAGAACTCGTCAAGACAATAGGAAGGGAAAGTTTCCATTTCAGAGTGCATTTTATAAAGAGATCGACGAGTGGAGATCAGATCACTCTGTCTGTGGCTTCAGGGAAGGAAATTCGTGACCGCCTTTGTGTTTCGTTTGACCTCTCATGAATAACAACCCGTGTGCAGTAAGCTGATGCTGAATCATTCTTTGGTTGTGCACTGACTGTATGTAAGTCGACACGCTCACGGTCACTCAGATAATTCAATGACTGCTTAAACGTAAAGGGTAATAACACTCTAAGAGAAGTAAATTAGGTGTTAGTGGTTTAGTGATTACTTTTAAGTGCTCATTTTAGATTTTAAGATATTACGTTACTCATACATAAAAAGTTTACTGCAAGATAAGCGATTAAGGCTTATAGCAGCAGTTTCCATCTCTTATCTATTAAGAATTCATTTTATACCCTATGTTGACTTCAAGGACGCCTACCTATTATTTAAGACTGGAACATATAACATTCTTCAGAAAATCAGAATGCATAGGAATGATGCATAAGGTGCTTATAAAATATTTTTTATCCATTATTCTTTTTCTAAGAACTTAAAATTAAAATTAAAATTTAAAATAAAATTTCTTTTTGAATTTGTTGACTATCAAAGTCAAAAATGACCGCCCATAAATAACCGGAAGATTATACAGAAAAATCTTGGGTAACATTGCGCCATATATAAAGATTAAACGAATAGATCTACTATAAGGATAAATTATGACTGTAACACCTCTATAAATATAGGGTGACTCACAAGAATTCAGACACAGAACTATAAAAAAGATAACTGCGTTGAATTCGACGGCTTATTTAGCCAATTAATAGCCAATATCCGATTATTTGTAAAAAGTATTCCTTGAATAAATAGTAATAAACAAATAAAAACTAGAAAATGTTTGATAAAATTTTTTATTTATCAAATAGATCACGAAATATAAAACATTTGGTGTTTAAAAGATGTTTTCACAAAAAGTTCAAAATGTTTATTATCCAGATTTGGAAACTAGTTTTCTCTAGGCAAGCTAATGCACTAAATCTGACGCCAATCAAAAAAGATGTTTCACAGTGATTTACAAACTTTTTTCTTATTTTACAGTGTTTTAGTTTCTCGGCAGATTACTGTACTTCACGGAAACATATATATGTTCATATTAGATATTTTTTTGCAATCTATTTTTATAAGACAACATTCGTAATTTAATAAGTAATTTAAAATTCTCATAAAAGGACGAGTGTAAGACACTATTGTAAACCATTTGATAGGAATTAACTAAGATAAACTAAGATAAAAGACACTAAGAAGTCACTAAAGGATAATTAGCATATTGGATGAACTATGGATAATGAGCTAAGGCTTCATTGCAGCAGTATATATTGCTTAAAATTGCAGAATATTACAAGTATATATGCTAGCAATGGTATCTAAACTTTCTGACTATGGTTTTGAATATCAACACCCACGTATAGGGTCACCTGCGAGAGAAAGAAGTAATTGTACAAAAAATGGAGAATTTAGGATTAGAAATGCAACAAATCTGTCAGAACAAATTGAACTACAGCTTAATTTCAGCAACCCGTACAAATAACATGTGTAATTCATCAATCCTCATAGGGGTTATGATTGTTTTTCTCTTCACTACTGGTAGGGGCACATAATATCTTTCATGTAGCATGTGGACTCGGTTGAAGATGTCATAGATATAATCAACACATAATCAGAAAACTCCGACTGGGCACGCCAGTCATTTCTCCGATGTGAACTAGGTAACAGCTTATTCATTATTTTCAACTATGATCT
>CM063510.1:85146561-85151561 GCA_032207245.1 Pardosa pseudoannulata | reverse complement strand
GGTACGGTGTACTTATTTGCAAGACGACAGCTATTGAGACTGGCACCTACTACTTAAAGTCGATTCCGGACGTCTACAAACATCTAAGTCCCAGTGTTATTAAAACCCAAGTACTCCAGAACCGAAAGACAACGTCCTAACCATTCGGACCTAGCATTCATTTGAATGTTGCTTCAGCGTGTCTCAGTAGTAAAATCTTAATTTGTAACTCTATTGAAGAAGGTTGCTTAAATATTTTGTCTTTTATAATTCAGTACTTCTCCTAACCTACACTTCAAATTACAGGATTTTTACGAAGGGGGGAGGGAACGTTGAACACATTTCAGCCCCGAAGAGGGGCGGCAGCTTAAAAAAGGTTGAGAATCACTGGTTTATATGATTCCTTTTAGACTCAAAAGTTAAACTCAGATGCCAACTTAACCATTCAAATATTAACAGGAATATAATAATAGCGATCAAATTTAACCATTTTTTGTAAACGAAAAATAATAATTCTAATAGCTTCTAAGTAAAAAATTTAGAAAACTACACATTTAGTAGTATATTAATTTTAATAACATTTTTCTTACAATATATAGGGAAAAGGTGGATAAATTTCAAAATGATAGTACAGTTTGAAATGGTAATGAAATGTATAAATAAATATTCCTAAAATAAAAAATAATACATATATATATATATATATATATATATATATATATATATGTGTGTGTGTGTGTGTGTGTGTGTGTGTGTGCGCACACACACACACAAAGCACTAACATATGACGCAGCATGAAGTCTAAACTAATTGTGTATATAGATTGGTATTCTATTTGAGACTATTCTCTTAATTCCGCGTTTAAAAGGTTAACGTGTTAAAAGATATAAAATTGAAAAAAATGAACAAATTATACAATTTTAATCATAAATATTGCTAATAATTACTCCTTTCAGAATTAGCATTCCTCGCGAATTTATTTGCTGTACAAATATTTAGATGCTTACGTCAATTCAACATAAAAAAATAAGAAAGATAACATTTTAAAAATCCGTTTTAATTCCTCGAATTCACGCTTGACGAAGTAAATTTAATATCTCCGGGACAAGACGGCAAAAATAAGTTGTTACACATTTCTGTGTACTCTTTCGACAGAAAATTGCATCTTAATATGAATTCAATTACATATTTAATATTACTTTTCCAATAATTTCCCCGTATTTGATCGCTACATCAAAGAATAAAAAAAGGGTTCGATGATTGTTTCTTCAAATTAATGGGTCTCATTTCAGCATTTAAAACGTAGTGCAATTTAGAAATTATTATTACATGTAGAAATGAAAGTAATGTTTGTAAAATAACTCTCTCGTATTTTTTGTTAAATGTAAAGTTCAGTACCTCTAAATTTGGTAATTTAGAAATTCATTTATAAACTTATTACAATAAAACAAGGGAAAGATATATGTATTATAAATTTAAATTTGTCTGAAGGGATGTAGAAGGGAATTTAAATGTCTGGAAAGCGAATCAAATGTAATAACTGCGCGCTTGTTTATTTCATTTGTGATACCATTGAGAAGTAATTAAATTCAAATTTTATGGCAGGTGTAGAAAGTATTGAATTGAAACAAATTATTTGCGTTATTGATTTATTTTGTAGATTTATAATAAAACTGATAAGGAATGCAAACTGTAACTTATGGCGGTGTTAAAGGGACATAGTACTTTTCGAGAAACCCACGGTAGCTCAGTTGGCAAAGGCAACAATCTAGTAACTCATAGGTTGCGAGTTCGGAACCCGAGTCAGTCTAAGATTCGCTGTGTTCGCGAAAGGTGACTGGGGTACGCATAATATTTTCGTGATCACAATATCCTCCAAGTTCTCAAATAATACCTCTGTGGGTGGCAGGCCAAGTCTGTGGGTCTTCTGCTTGGTCCCTGCTTCAAAATTACGAGGACCTACTTGAGCGAAGTCGTTCTTTCACCTTAATGGTGCTCGTTAAAACGAAAGGCACACCCATTGTCCTTAATACGAGAACCTGCAGGCTCAATCGTGCTTGGTTTGTCCAAGTGGCATGAGAAATAATAACAACAACAACGTTTACCGGTAGGGTCAGCAGCAGAGATTTTGCCTGCTTGACAACATACAAGAAGTTGCCTTCTTCAGATTTTTTGTGAAAGAAAAATAAATATATTTTAAAATAGTGTTCACACAGTTTTTAAAAAGGACATGTTAGACTTGTCAAAAAGGACATTTTTTAGAATGAAAAGGCATGTTTTATGTAAAAAGGCACTCCTTGGCCTTAATACGAGAACCTGCAGGCTGAATCGTGCTTGGTTTGTCCAAGTGGCATGAGAAACAATAATAACAACGTTTACCGGTAGGGTCAGCAGCAGAGATTTTGCCTGCTTGACAACATACAAGAAGTTGCCTTCTTCAGATTTTTTTGTGAAAGAAAAATAAATATATTTTAAAATAGTGTTCACACAGTTTTTAAAAAGGACATGTTAGACTTGTCAAAAAGGACATTTTTTAGAATGAAAAGGCATGTTTTATGTAAAAAGGCACTCCTTGGCCTTAATACGAGAACCTGCAGGCTGAATCGTGCTTGGTTTGTCCAAGTGGCATGAGAAACAATAATAACAACGTTTACCGGTAGGGTCAGCAGCAGAGATTTTGCCTCCCTGACAACATGCAAGAAGTCGCCTTCTTCAGATTTTTTGTGAAAGAAAAATAAATATATTTTAAAATAGTGTTCACACAGTTTTTAAAAAGGGACATGTTAGACTTGTCAAAAAGGACACTTTTTAGAATGAAAAGGCATGTTTTATGCAAAAAGGCACTCCTTGGCCTTAATACGAGAACCTGCAGGCTGAATCGTGCTTGGTTTGTCCAAGTGGCATGAGAAACAATAATAACAACGTTTACCGGTAGGGTCAGCAGTAGAGATTTTGCCTCCCCTGACAACATGCAAGAAGTCGCCTCCTTCAGATTTTTTGCGAAAGAAAAATAAATATATTTTAAAATAGTGTTCACACAGTTTTTAAAAAGGGACATGTTAGACTTGTCAAAAAGGACATTTTTTAGAATGAAAAGATATGTTTTATGTAAAAAGGTACTCCTTGGCCTTAATACGAGAACCTGCAGGCTCAATAGTGCTTGGTTTGTCCACCTGGCATGAGAAACAATAACAACAACGTTTACCGGTAGGGAGAGCAATAGAGATTTTGCGTCCCCTGATAATATGCAAGAAGTCGCCTTCTTAATCGTTCTTGGTTTGTCGAAGAACAAACAACAGAACAACAACTTTTCGAGATTGTCTTCATTTTATCACTCTGCTTTAGTTTGAATATAAAATAAAATTTTCTTCTCCGTTTAGGATAAAATATATATTAGAGCATTAATAAAAGTATAATTTATAAAAAAATATTTAGTTTTATTATATGTAATATATTTTTAAAAACAAATCATTTAAAAAACACACAAAATATACATACCAGGTTAAAAGAATGAAAATTTAATTAATCAAAAAATAATTTTTTAAATAAAAAAAAATAGCTCATTTTCATATCATTAGGAAGCTAATTATTCAATTTATTCTACGAATTAAATCTTATTTATACGAGCGTAATCATATTTATAATTAACTGAAACACCAAAATCATTTTTATAATTATTATACCATGATAAAATCTAATTTTGATTTTTAATTTGTTAACAGAGAGACATGGTAGCTCAGTAGGCAAAGGCATCGATATTGTTACGGGTTGAAGGTTTGAGATTCAAACTGACCAAAGATTCGCCGTGTACATTAATGTTGGTGGTACTCAAGAAACAGGTTCATGGTTTGAATGCCCTCCAAATTATTAAACAATACATCTGGAGGTGGTGTTAGGTTCAGATATTTTGTCAATCCTATATTTATAGCGTATATATAAATATAGTGGTAAATAAGATTCCTTTTAATTTATGGAAATCAGTAAGCAAAATTTTATTTATATGGTTTTTATATTATTGAACAACAAAGGTAAAGAACATAACCATTAGATTTATATATATTAATGTCTATATATATATATATATATATATATATATATATATATATATATATGTGTGTGTATATATATGTACATACATACACATATATATCTATATGTATATTTAGGAGATAAAACCGGAAAAACAGAAATACGGGGGGGGGGGTAGTTCGTCCTTAATTGAAGATCTGAAAACCCCTCAGAATTTTCTCTGGAAATAATGGGGGCTTTGGACTATAAATTTACTTCAGTACTTTTAACCCTCTCGCTGCCTATCCAGCGATTTCCACGGGCAACATAGATGTAGCAAAATTTGCGCATCCCGCGATTTCCGCGGGCATGCATTTTAGCCGTCTATTTAACTATGCAACTCTCTCTTTCCCCTTTTATTCTTTCAGTTTGGCTTTACTGTGATTTTTAATTGTTTTTTTAGCTTTAAACTAGCAGATGGATTTAATTGTCCACATTTCTGCGAAATATAGAAGAATTTTATTAGCATTTTGAACGCGCTGTTCATAGCAAAAGGTGTCTGTCAGGAAGCGTTTCGCGAATGATATAACCTATACTCCTGAAGATATTTCCACCACTGATAGCACTTGTGACTCTGATTTCAAGTATATTGAAGATAGTTATAGCGAAACTGATGAGAATTTCTCGGATTCCTCTGCGGATAGTGATGAATCTGAAAATTTATTTTCTATTTAAAATGTTCGACAGTAGAGCAAAATTGATATGCAAAATATTCCACCAGCTCCTGCTTCATTTCCTTTCTTTGGAAATCCCGGACTACATTCCAATATGTCAAATAATGCAACTGTTTTGAACTATTTTGAAACTTTATTTTGACGAGGTTATGTTGCAAATAATAGTAAAAGATACCAACAGTACATAAGAGAAATAGACCCATGAGACTAACAGCTTAACACTTTACTAGCCATATACACCCAAATCCTATCATGAAAGAGCATCGTAGATAGTGTGC
>CM063510.1:85131561-85141561 GCA_032207245.1 Pardosa pseudoannulata | reverse complement strand
CATACAAAAATATATAATACAGTGAAACCTGTGTATAATGATGCTGTGAAAAACGATATTTTCTTTCCGTCTGAGGAATTTTTTTATTAACTCAATATATTTCTTTATATTAAATGCAAAATCAACAACTTAGTACTAATTCCTGCAATGCCAGTATACAGAAATATGTAATGCAGTGAAATCAGTGTATAATGATACTGTGTAAACAATAGTTTATTTCCTTCAGAGAAATTCTTTATTTACTCAATATATTTCTTATTAAGTAAATGCAAAATCGCCAACAGGTAGTAATAACTTTATAACTTAACATATTTTCTTTCCTTTTGAGGATTTTTTTTATTTACTCAATATATTTCTTTATAGTAATTGCAGAATCTCCAACAGGTTAGTACTAGTTCATGCAATGCCAGCATACAGAAATATCTAATACAGTGACACCTGTGTATAATGGTACTCTCTAAACGATATTTTCTTTCCTTCTGAGGCATTTACTCAACATATTTCTTTATAGTAATTTCAAAATCACCAACAGGTTAGTACTAGTTCGTGCAATACAGCATACAGAAATACATAATACAGTGAAACCTGTGTATAATGATAATGTCTATAAGATATTTTCTTTCCTTCTGAGGAATTTTTTATTTACTCAATATATATCTTTATAGTAATTGCAAAATCACCAACAGGTTAGTATTTGTTCATGCCATTCCAACAAAGAGAAATATATAATGCAGTGAAACCTGTGTATAATGATGCTGTCTAAGCAATAGTTTCATTCCATCATAGCAAATCTTTATTCACTCAATATATTTTTTATTTAGTAAATGCAAAATCACCAACAGGTAGTAATAAATTTAAACAATCCAAGATATTATAGGCATACTACGTCTAGCCATATGTTCGCATATATGCACATAAGAATTCGAAGCACACACATCAAGCATATGATTACTATATTTATTTAAAATAAACATTTCCAAAACATAAAATAAATATAATTTTTCTCCTAAAATTGCGTTATATAACAATAATATCTAAAAAAACTAACTGTGCCTTTAAAACAGTAAGAAACTATTGCTAACATATAAAACTTTTCATCCAGATTTCAAAAATATCGCCCCCTGAATGTAGTAAATATATTTATTTTATTCTTAATTATTTTCTGTTATACTTATTTATGAATATTTTGTATTTTGAATGTTCCATCATTTATTATAAAATATTAATACTAAAATAACAACCATAATTATCGTTCTACATAGTATTTCAACATATATACACAACGTGGTCCGGTGAAACTTTATTTGGATTGTACCCTTACAGTCAATTTTATGTAACACAAAGGTTACATAAAATGTAGAACGGGAATTACTACTTAAAATGGATTCCAAACGGTTACAAACAGTCATGTTGGGAGCGGGATTCGAACCTGTGAACTGCGGTATGGAAGACCAGTGCGTTATCCATTCAGCCAGATCAGGTGAAATAAAACGTGTTTCAGAAGAAGCCACAGTCTTTTAGGTTGCACCGGTCCACTTTAAATTATATGTCATTATATTTTTTGATAGTAAATATTCATAAAACATATTACTGGTTTCTCTTCTCTGTTCTACAATATATATAAGATATAAAAGAAATTATTTTGTAGAGCTGTTGTACTATAAATATATTTATAGAATCATTTACCTGCTATATTTTAATTTGGTTTTATGAATTTCCGTACATAGACACCAAGTTGATATTACAAGACAAAAAAAGAAAAAAAAAAAAAAAAAAAAAAAAAAGATTTATTAGGAGGAAAAAAAAAAGCAGCTAATGCGATTCTCAAGCATTCCAAAAAATGACTTCATAACCGAAGCTCATTCGTATGCATTCTGTGCAACTGTATAAGAATAAAGAATCTTTAAGAATCTTTAAGAGCTAATTTTATGACGTTGCAAAACTTAAGACTTTTACTAGAATCTGTCTTCTCTACCTAGATCCAGCGTGATAACATTTGTCGTTAATCTCATTCGTATTTTATTTCAATCTGCAAAGATCAAAACCGATAACAAACTACGGGGAAGCATTTAATAAATGCTTAACTCAATTCTGCAGGTCAAAGCCAGATTTGCTTCGGTTTAATCTCCAAGCACAATTCTTTTCTATCCTAATTTACGATTCTTATCAGATTTTTACAAAATGATATAATTTTGCAAGTGTTAACTCACTTTTTCTTATATCCAGATTTGTAAACGATTTTTTAATAACTTTTGAAATAAGTTTTGTATCATAAATTTTTCTGTATTTATCTGTACAAACTGGCATCATTTCTTCCAATGGAAGAATAAATGAATTGGTTTGATGTGGACGCTGTATTTTATGTTGTTGGGCATACCAAATCAAACCATTGTTGCATGAGAGCTAAAAATATTAAGAAGAAAGAAAAATATATTTGTTTGAATAACAAAATAAATTTGAAACGTACCATAATACCCATAACATATTGAGCATATTATTATTAACATATTTAAGCAAAAACAAATATACAAGTACTCAGTTAGGATTTGGAGAGACCCTTAGCAAAATAAAACGTAACCGTTAAACAAATTTCAATACTTCATTCTAGATTATAAGAAATAGAAAATGTTCAGCCGAAAATTCCACTTTCATTAGTTTTTTATTGACAGGTTTCAAATTGCATTAATATGATTAAGACGCATAAAAAAGAGGACATTAAAATTAAAAAGTACTGTTAGTAAATAAATTAATTCAATTAAAAAATTATAATTAAAGCTCAAATTTCTTTTCATTTTTGCCAATTCATCAGCTATATAGATTATTAAATTCCAATCCATCAAAGACAGAACATTTAGACGTTTGTACGATACTGTGATTTTCAGTTATATGTTCCGCCTGGGTAACATTTAATATTTCTTTTAAGAGCTTAGATAGGAAGGGGGGCTGAAGAACGACAGATCTCCCCCTGGGTGTCTAGCCTGTATATGTACACACTTGCCCGAACGAATCTTACACACATACACGCCCATATACACACATGCACCCACATACACACATGATCACACGAACCCACAAGCGCATGCGCTTACACACATATGTATATGTGTATACATATATGGTATAAATATATGAAAATAAATATCTATGTACACATACACTCACATATGTACATATGTATCTACACACACAGATATATCTATCACTCTATCTATCTATCTATCTATCTATCTATCTATCTATCTATCTATCTATCTATATATATATATATATATATTTATATATGTATATATATATATATATATATATATATATATATGTGTATATATATATATGTATGCATGTATATATATATATATGCATATATGTATATATAATTATATATTTGTATATATATATATATATATATATATATATATATATATATGTATATATATATATATGTATATATATATATATATATATATATATATATATATATATATATATATATATATATATATATATATATATATATATATATATGTATATATATATATATATATATATATATATATATATATATATATATATATATATATATATATATATATATATATATATATATATATATATATATATATATATATGTATATATATTATATATATGTATATATATATATATATATATATGTATATATATGTATATAATATATATATGTATGTAGGTATGTATGTATGTATGAATATATATCTATATCCTTTATTATAAATATTGTCAAAATCTTAAGTATCTACTGCACAAGACGAAAACCTACTTTTATTGCAGGAAACGTCAAAAATTCAGAACAGAAATAACTCGAATTTGAACACGCTCTACATCAAAAAGATAACATTATATGCAGATTCCTAGCAGAGACATGCTATTAAAACCAGATTCGAAGAGATCTTGGGTCGAGACGAAAGAGAAAAAAAAAGGACAGAAATGAAAAAACTAAAAAAATATTGAAACCTAAAGAGATTTCAAGAAGGCTGGACACAATCCCAACCAAATTTGCAATACATAGCGTCCGAAATCCCCCAAAATGCGAAATTCCGAAAATGCATGTTCTTTCGATCGGGATATACCGGGTATAAAGAAAGAGAGAGTCGGATACTGGCCATATACTTCCTACCACGGAGTAAAATTGAAAAAAAAAATACACGGAGAAAAACGGATAAATCCCGGCGATTTATTCTGGATAAAGATGGGACCTGGAGTTATTTGACTGCGCCTACTGTAAAATGGATTCTGTTCCTCTTCCCTGATTTGCAGAGATGGTGAAATAATGACGATTCGGAGACCAGGAGGAGCCATTATGTAAAAATTTGGGGGGCTATATGGAAAATTAGATATTCAAATTCAAAGACCCATGAGTTCTTGTATCCCTCGCGTGTCACAAAAACAGAAAACTTCGTTAAAATCATGTTTACGGCAGATGTTATTGAACACATTTGTTATCTGGTTGATACTTTTGCTCCAAGTCTGAATGTCACTTAAGCAAACTGCTGTAAAATGGGTCAATGTTCTTGAATTTGTACCAGGATTATGTGACTTATATATGCAAATATAAGCATTTCGTTTCGTCGAATAATGGAAAAATTATTCTGAAATCACAGAAGTCATTAATTTGGTTATTTTTGTCTTATAATTTTACTGCAGTGATTTGATGGGCAAATACCGTAATTGTAAAGTATCGTTAAAGGGCAATAAGAGATGATCCTATGATCCTATTACACACGCCTTGAGCAAGGTTTAGATCATGTCGTTTTGCAGCAACACATACGTCAGGATTCCTTTATGGGTTGTTTTGTTTTAAATGGAATGTTGCAATAACCGACAAGGAGAAACATTTATAACCGGCCGGTACGGATGGAAATTAAAACAAAAACTGGGTGTTACACAATTTTGCTCCGTTTGGAGTAATGGTTTTATTATGGAAATGCATAACTTACCACCCGAAAGCAATAAGAGAAAGATATTTACTTATGATGACATTTTATTTTGCTTCTTCAGCTTGATGACTCACTGCACGTATTTGCGTAAGCAAATGGATGAATTTAAAACGAAAGCTAGAAATCAAATCTGTTAAAAGATCATAAAAAATCCCCTATACAAAGTCACTAAAATAGTAGGGACATTTATTGTTGTGAAATAAGGTATTGGTATGTTGAAACATTTCAGATTAAAATAATTATTCTGTATCCAGGTATATATATATATATATATATATATATATATATATATATATATATATATATATATATATATGACCGGTTCTGGGCAATTAGCCACCTGCGTGCAACTTAGTACTTGTCCACCCTCTTCTCCGGTGTGCAATATAATATCTGGTCGACTCATTTCAATGCGTAGTATGCCTAATAAATAATCTATCAGCCGCCTCAAAATTTAACCACCTGCGTACATGCTAGCAGTGTACAACTACGAGACCCGACCCTATATATATATATATATATATATATATATATATATATATATATATATATATATATATATATGTGTGTGTGTGTGTGTGTGTGTGTGTGTATATATGTGTGTGTATATATATATGTGTATATATATATATATATGTATATATATATATATATATATATATATATATATATATATATATATATATATATATATGTATATATATGTATATATATATATATATATATATGTATATATATATATATATATATATATATATATATATATATATATATATATATATATATATGTATATGTGTGTATGTGTATATATATGCATTTTGAATGATATTTAAACTGAAGACACCAACTTAGTTATTATAATATTCTAACATATATTTCTAATGTAATTATACTTAAAATGACAAACTTACCATATATATATATATATATGTATGTATATATATATATATATATATATATATATATATATATGTGTGTGTGTGTGTGTGTGTATATATATATGTGTGTGTGTGTGCATATATGTATACATTTTTAATGACATTTAAACTGACGAAACCAACTTAGTTATAATAGTCTTCTAACATAAATTTCTAATGAATTTGCACCTAAAATGACAAAGTTTGTCTAAAACCCTTTGTTTCTTTTTAAAATTTCGAAACTTTTTCCAACATGAGTACACTAACTTAATTTTCTACACCAACACAATTAATCTTATGGAACTTAGTTGAGGTTGTTAGGTTCTCACTTTTATCTCACCTCTGATTGGTTGTCATCCTTTAGCCCTTATGGCACTATATAAACGAACTTGCAAAGTTATGGAGTCAGATCTTCAAAGACGATAGTCTCAATCAACGCAATTTTATTATTCTCACATTTTAATGTCCTAACGACTGTTCTTTCTTCCATAGCCTAACAACTGGCCTAACTTTTTTCTCCAACATTGCTATATTATAAATTTGTTGAGGGTAAAAACACTGTAAATAAAGGTGTAACACTCTTCGGGTGCAAAAAAGTAATTGAATATTCATATAAACTTATTTTTTAAAATATTTATGAAAATTTATTTAAAAATCTGTATTCCTCAATAAAAAACTATAAATATTTTATAAATTATGGCATTATATAAATGAATGTGCAAAGTTTTAGCGTCAGATCTTCAAAGTCGATTATCTCAATAAAAGTAATATTTTTTATTTTCGCATTTTAATGTCTCAACGACTGTTCTTTCTTCCATAGACTAACGACTGGCCTAACTATTTTACCCAACACGGCTATATTATAAATGTGTAGTGGATAAAAAAACACCGCAAATAGATGTGTAACATTATTTTTAGGCTAAAAAGTAATTGAATATTCATATAAAACTTATGATATTTAAAACATTTATGAAAATATTTTTAAAAATCTGTATACATCAATAAAAAAATCTATAAAAATTTATAGAACATGGCACTGTATAAAATAAAGTGCAAAGTTTTGGCTTCAGATCTCCAAAGACGATTGTCTCAATCAAAGTAATATTATTTATTTTCACTTTTTAATGGACTAACAGCTGTTTTTTCTCCAATACGGCTATATAAATTTGTGTGTGTTAAAAACACCGCAAGTAAAGGTATAACATTATTCGGGTGCTAAAAGGTAATTAAATATTCATGTAAAACTTAATATATTTAAAATATTTCTGAAAATACTTTTTAAAAATCTGTATATATCAATAAAAAAATTATAGATCATGGCTCTGTATAAACGAATGTGCAAAGTTTTGGCGTCAGATCAACAAAGAATATTGTCTCAAACAAAGCAGTATTTTTTTTTTTCACATTTTAATGGCCTAACCACTGTTTTTTCTCCAACAAGGCTATATAAATCTATGTGCGTTAAAAACACCGCAAATAAAGGTGTAACACTATTCGGGTGCTAAATATTCTTATAAAACTTATAATATTTAAAATATTTCCGAAAAATTTTTTTTAATCTGTATACATCAATAAAAATGTATAAATAATTTATAAAAATCTACATAAATCTACAAAAATTGTATAAAGAATTTTAAAAATTGTAAGTGTTTAATAAATATTTATAATATTAATTGAGAAAACTATAACTATTTATTAAATAATAAGTGTTTTCTAGTATTTAAACACAAAAAAATGTTATTGCTTTGAAAATAAAATTAATCTGTGATAAAGCATGTATAAGTATGTATAAATAAATAAAGCAGCAATAACAAAAACATGAATACTAGATTTACACATTTTGTGACGTCAATAAATTTTCCACGCGTTCAGAAATGAATTTCATCCTGACATCAACCCCAATTTCATCTGATGACTGTTGGGATTAATACAAAAATCGCGCGAGATATTCATATCAAGGCAAAAGTATGATGAAATGCATGTCGTAAATCATGCTCCTTTTCTTTTTTTAATAATCTTCCTCTGGCGGCAAATTTTTCACGCGCAAAAATTCCTCTTTCCTTTAACCTCTTTCATTTTATTTTATTTTTTTGCTCCCCTTTCCCAATATATATATACGCGCGCCATCTCATCACGTTTTCCGACATTTCATTTAATTACAACCCCCTCAGTGCAATATATCCAACGTAATAAGCCGGAGCCGATCTTGAAACGGGCAACGTGGCATGCCAATATGGAGTCCAATAAAGCCGTGGCCCCCAACCTATGTGGGCCGAGAGAAGAAGCGGGCATTCAGGTAATAATGTCCTTTCCCCCGTACGTCGGATACGTAACAAATCTGTGGCGGAGTGATTGAGCACATATTCTACCCGCTATCCATTGATCCCTTCTACACTACTGCCACGATGATGGAGATGAGGTGCGGGTTGCCAGAATTCATAATAAATCCCTCTTTTGGCGTCATAATTCATTCAACTTATTACATAATTTTTATATATTAATTTACTATTTATTATTCTGTAAATAGAAATCTGCAAAAAGGAAAATGCATTTTTTAAACGCACATACTTTAAATAAATCTTTCTTTTGGCATCATTATTCAAGTCAGACCTACCTTTTTTTTTAATAACTTTCTATTTAGTGTTTTGTAAGATAAATCTACAAAAAGGAAATTATTTTTTCTTAACACTCATATTGTTCTTTATATAAGTCATTTATTTATTTTTTACATTTGTAAAATAAATCTCCAAAATTGAAAATGCACTTTCTAAATGCATATATATTTAATAAATTCTTGATTTGGCGTCAGAATTTGTTTAAGGTATACCTAGCCTGTTTTTGTATTTATTTACTATTTATTATTTTGTGAAAGAAACTACAAAATTAAAATGCACTTTTTATAAACACACACACTTTAAATAAAGGTTAAGAAATTATAAATTTCTTTGTCGAAACCAAAAAAGTTCTTAAACCTATTTCCATATATAAAAAGTACTAGATAAAATTTAATGTTTTACAATACTTCTATAAAAATTAATTAATTTAATGCTTCTAAAAATCATTGTTTATATATATGCATATAGCTAAAAAATTATAATGTAAGAATGGCCTCTGAAGTCATTGCTTTATTTGAAATTCATCTACTATTTATTATTTTGTAAAGAAAACAGTAAAATAAAAATTTTTTAAGAACAAATGAACAAAAAATATGCTTTTACAAAAATTATACTTTTTTATAACGTTAAAAGCTTCTTAAAAACTAATCCTAAGTACATGATACTAAAATAATATTTTAAATAATGCCTTTAAAAATTACGCTGACTTTTAAGAATACATTATAAAAATACAGAATAAATATTTTATAAATATTTTAAACATACATATTCTAAAAATATCACTTTGAGCAAATCCATCTTGAAACTTGTTTCAAAAATTAATCTAATTTTTTTTTTTAAATTAAGAAGATTGTTGACACATTCTCGACATTTTATTTTCATTTCTAATACTATGCATTGGCGAAGTTATTGAAAATTTGAAGCTAAATGCTGCAAACTCGTATCGTTACATAAAGATAGAAATTTAAAGGTAAATACGTTCTAATAATAAAATATTGAAGCATCAAAATATAACTTAAATAAAACAATTCCGGCACAATGTAAATCATGTCTTTGTCCAATTCAAATTTTATTATGATAACACATACATGTGATAATGTTGTCGCCCTCAGAAGCAAACATTGCAGGACGCGAATTTACATCAGAAGAAACCAGAAATAGAATTTGAAATTAAATCACTATTCATGTTAAATGTTAAGATAACAATAAGCAGTAGGAAATTTTTTAAAACTACACTTGAAACTAGAGCAAGGAAAATAACTTTCAAATAAATTATTATACTAATCTAAATAAATAACATTTTAAAAGTTACACTTACATTCCCTTTCTAATATATAATTTTAAGTAGATACGTTTGCACAAGTTATAACTCTATCTATTTATCTATCATTCTATCTCTTTCTTGATTTATATATATAAATATATATATATAGAAATATATTATATATATTATATATTTATTAAATAAAATATATATTATAGATATATATATATTA
>CM063510.1:85116561-85129061 GCA_032207245.1 Pardosa pseudoannulata | reverse complement strand
TAAGTGATTTTTCAGTGATGCATATCATTTTTAGAAGATACTTATTTTGGTTATACTTAATAATATTCTATACAAGAACATGTGAAACTTGAAATAAAATTAGGTATTGAAAAGTTTTTGTTCAAGGGAAAAATAGTAAACTGTGTAGTTTACCTTTGACTTAACAGAGAAATTTACAGTGATGGATCAGTTAAAATACTCAGGTTTTTTTTCCAGAATATCAGGTATACTTTTTGATCGGATCTAAGATTTGCTTGGGGACTAAAGAGCCTAAGTGTTCTTTTCATCCTTTCTTGTGTCCATTATACAAGGTCTTAAAGATATTATCTGAAATTTCAGAATGTTTTACCCAAATGGAAATAGGATGTAGGACAAGCGTGTCCTAGGGAAAGCCTTTTTTAAAGTGATAAGGTTTTTGTACTTAAAAATTTTCTTTTTTTATACCTTAAAATTTGACCAACCGCTTTATTCGTTGTGCTACATTGTCACCTAAATGACTTTTGGGGATTATCACAAAAGATGAAAGTTAGACAAAGTAGGTTTTCACATGGAAAAACTCATCAGAATCCATGATTTGTTGTTTATTTATTTTTGAAAAATGTAGTGATAATTTCTGGTGTTTACATGATTATGACTCATTTGTTGTTTATAGTTAGTTTATTTCAAGATTTTAGGTTTATAGAAATGACATATATCTTTTTTCATTTGCACTAGATTTATCTACTCAATTTGTTAAAATGACAACAAATATATGTTCATTCAGTGTCTCACCAAATATAATTATTTCGTTCAAGTATTTCAACATTCACATCCACTACATGTCTCAATTAACTTATTTTATCAGTGAATTGGTGAATGGGTGGAAACAAATTGTGAAATGTTAGATAGTTATGAACATTCTATTTTGCAACCTTCAATTTATCAAAAAGACAAATATTTTAAAAATATTTTTTTCTTGTTCATAAATATCATATTTTTGGCCCTGATAATATAACTAAAAACCTATCTATATATCTATTTATATTTTATATATATTTATTTATTTTTTTTTTTTTTTTATATATATAAAAAATATATATATATATATATATATATATATATATATAATATGGAGAGAGGTGTACAAGAAGGAATATTTTTAAAGCCTAAAAAAAGATTTTTTAGAATTCAATTTATCTAAATGTTTAGAATTAAAAACATAATATGAGAGATGGCTTATGTGAAAGCTTAATATTAAATAGACTTCTAGAATAAATTACTTTGAAGCAATACCAATAGCTATCCACGCTTTAAGATTAAAATCACCTTCAAAAATATTGCATCTTGTTAACAACGGTGTAACAAGGCGTTTAACGAGTCAGAATCCAAATTTTCGCAGAACATTTCACGTTAATTTTCCCTCTTGATTTACATCGGAAAATCCCTCCCAAATCCTCGGCCATATTAAATTCCTTTTATGAAACCGTGATAGAAAATTTTCTTTTCATTCTCTAAAATGTAAGCGAATTATTCAAATAAATTCGAGGAAATTTTCCTGATGAACTCACGATAAAAGAAGAAAAAAAAATTCGTTCTCTGAATGCTAATATTTTCTGGCCTGATAAATAATTCTTCGGAACGCAAAACTAACGAAACACTGTGGCGGGGTTCATTCAAATTCGGACGATGTTCAAAAATTCTGCATATTTTCGCCTAATGGTAATTGAGAGCATTTTATTGCAATCAATACGGTTTGCATATGGATTGCGGCCTTAATTGAAGATTTAACTCGGTTATAAAACGGTGAATTTAATACATTTCCTGCCGAAATGGTGCTTAAAATTTCTGAAATAATTTAAATGCGTACAGAGTCTGTTTTAGTATTTTCTGTATGTATTCCGAGTAAAAATCTCATACGTAGTCTTAGATTAAAGCTGAAAAATTCTAAGTTATTTGAGAAATTTTATCTATTAATGCTTTGGATTCAGTTTCTGTGGCTCTTTCGAGTTTTTATGCTTTTTTCTCTCTAGACACAAATTGCTTAAAGGAAGGAAATTTCGGTATTACTGAACTCTTTGTAAATTGAACTTTTTTTTTCAAATAAGAAAAAATTCTGATTTCTTGCTAAATAATATTTATGTTGGTTAGAGTAAATAACGTTTTGCATAAATTATATATTATTATTATATATATATAAATATTATTATATAATATATATATAATAAATATATAATATTATAATATATATATATTATATATAATATATATATTATATATAAATAATATTTTATATATTAACATATTGTATATATATATATATATATATATAGATTATATATATATATATATATATATTATATATATATATATATATATATATATATATATATATATATATATATTATATATGTATATATATATATTATATATAATATATATATTTAATATATACGTTTTTAGATATACTTAGCGATTTTTACTAGTAATAATGTAACAAAATCGTTGTTTATTACAAAAATTAAATGGTTATATACAAATAAATAAGCCGAATGTTCTTGTCTACTGCATAGATTCTGGAAAAAAAATTAGACAAATATAAACTAGTTTTTACATCAATCGATGAGGGACCACAGAATGGGAAAAAATTAAAACTATATACTACTATTTCTATTTGATTTTTCATATTTACGATACTATTATAAATGTATCCACTAAAAATATATTTTTTGATTACAAAAATCTTCTTTTCATTTATTTAAATTTAAATTCGAAAATTTGTTTATATGATATAAAAAGAAAAAAAAATTCGTTCTCTGAATGCTAATATTTTCTGGCCTGATAAATAATTCTTCGGAACGCAAAACTAACGAAACACTGTGGCGGGGTTCATTCAAATTCGGACGATGTTCAAAAATTCTGCATATTTTCGCCTAATGGTAATTGAGAGCATTTTATTGCAATCAATACGGTTTGCATATGGATTGCGGCCTTAATTGAAGATTTAACTCGGTTATAAAACGGTGAATTTAATACATTTCCTGCCGAAATGGTGCTCTCAAAATTTCTGAAATCACCCATTTGGGAAATGCGTACAGAGTCTGTTTTAGTATTTTCTGTATCGGGAACCGTAAGAATTCCGAGTAAAAATCTCCGATGGGGGACGCTAGTCTTAGATTAAAGCTGAAAAATTCTAAGTTATTTGAGAAATTTTATCCTATTAATGCTTTGGATCTCAGTTTCTGTGGCTCTTTCGAGTTTTTATGCTTTTTTCCTCTCCAGACACAAATTGCTTAGAGGAGTGAAATTTCGGTATTACTGAACTCTTTGTAAATTGAACTTTTTTTTTTAAATAAGAAAAAAATTCTGATATCTTGCTAAATAATATTTATGTTGGTTAGAGTAAGTAACGTTTTGCATACAATTCCAGAAATATTATTGCATCCATGTTTTTCTTTTTATATATTTTGATATTAACTCATTGTCTGAGGGTACATTTTACAGCGGAATTGCAGCTGCAGCGGGCGTTTTGAGCGTAAATTTAGTTATTCAGGTAAATCTCAATAGATCAAAAATTATTTAATTTTTAACCAACTTTTCGTATTTTATATTGAAATATATAAGCAAATTTATAAATAGAAATATATAAATAACAACCATAAGATTTTTGAAAACAAAAAATATATTTTTAGCGGATAAATTTATAATAGTATCGTAAATATGAAAAATGAAATAGAAATAGTAGTATATAGTTTTAATTTTTTCGAATTATGTTATATATAAACATTTTTACATTATTAAAAAATGAAAAGAGCAATCATAAAACTAATAATGTAAAAACTAGTGTTTATTTGTCTAAATGTTTTTAGAAACTATGTAGTAGACAAGAACATTCGGCTTCGTTTTCCTGTATATACCGTTATTTTTGTACCCACAAACAAACCATGTTGTTACACTAACCCGTACTAGTACGTGATCCGAGCTCAAGTATCAATCGTCAGAAAACATACTAGTACGTGATCAGCATGCAATGTGTTAATACGCAAAAAAGATATCTGGATATTCAACAGGTTACCCATTTAGTAAAATATGAATTTGCAATTAAAGAAATTATTCATACCGATTAGGTTACTTTTATATCTACTAAAATTATACTTTTTTAATCCCTTTTATTTTAGTTGAGTTAAAACTGACTAAAGATAATAAATATTTCCAGTTTTGAAAGAAGAAAATAACTCAGTTACACCAGGGAGAGATTTTTTTGAAGAATTAAATCTACACTTTTAATTTAAGTAGATTATTAGACGTATTACCTCTTCAAGTAGAAATTCTCAATTTTCTTCCATTACAAAATACTTGGCTCAAAAAATGAAATGGAAAGGTTCGAGGGGACAAGTAATGTCTTAAATCATTTTTATTGAATGAGTTTACTCTTGTTTTAAGATGTGTCATTTATGAAATTGCAATTGTAGTACGACGCCTAAATTGTAAATTTTTTTCATACTAGGAAACCAAACATTTTGTCTAGGGAAGCACAAAACCACACAGTTAGTCAGCGTGAAACCAGGTAAACGAACTTCAAAAGGTTTTCTTTCGATACTACAAATGCTTTGATATTTATATTTAAAAATAGATAAAAGTTCAACTTCAAGTTTTTCAACTTTTCGTTGAAAAAATGAAAACTTTTTTGTTTTTAATTTAAAAATGAAACTTTAAAAAAACCATCATAGATAGTATTTTAAATAGTTATTTATTTCTTCTTAGTCTTTTTGAACAGCTTTTACTTTACTCAGGAATCATAATGAGTAATGACTGAGTAATGACTGAGTAATGACTCTAGTCAGTAATGTTATATTACAGACAAGACATTTTTTTATTATCCGTAGGACATAGTGATTAGTAGCTCAGCCTTTTTAAGGTTTCTTTTCATTTGTAGAAAATTGTAATTATCAGCATAGTCTTTTTAAGAATTTTTTTCATTTGTAAAAAGATAGTGATTAGTAGCTTAGAGTCTTTTAAGATTATTTAATTCGTTGGAAATGATGATTAGTATCTTAGTCTGTAAGTTTTATTTATATCGCAGAGGATGCATATTAGCAGCTTATACTCTTTTAAGGTTTTTTCGCTTGTAAAGAACATTAAGAATTAGCTTCAATTCTTTTAGGGTTTCTTTTACTCACAATAACAGCTCCACAAATTAGCAACTTATTTTTTTAGGCATATTCATTCTTTTTCTGTACTGGAATATTTGTCACCGATGACAATTACACAAAGAATGAGTTTAAGTTTTTTGCTGGTAAAACAAAATCATGTAGGTGATTCAGATAATAAAGTAATGTATTTCAAGACATATGTAAGTTAAATTACTTAAAATAAATTAATATTTTAACTATATGTACTGCGTATGCTAAGAATAAAATTTAAAAACCTAGTTATCGTTAAATATCTTTTATAAATAAGGGTATTTCTAATTTGATTCTATTTGACGAATGATTCATAAATTGAATTTTTACTTTTAAAGAGTTAAGAAATTTTTTAATAATCTGAAATTGTAACGCTATTAAATAATTTGTTTGTTTTTACTGAGTTTGTTTGTACTATTTTACCTGTCATAATGTACAATGAAATGTATTGTTTAGAACTGCTTTTAAAGTAACTATTTTGCTTTTTTACTTTTAAAGCGTTAAACAATTTTTAATAATCTGAAATTGTAACACTATTAAATAATTTGTTTTTAGTGAGTTTGTTTATACTATTTTACCTGTCATTAGTTACAATGAAATGTATTGCTTATAACTGCCTTTAAAGAAACTTCTTTACTTTTAAAGAGTTGAGCAATTTTTAATAATCTGAAATTGTAACACTATTTATTAAATAATTTGTTTGTTTTTAGTGAGTTTGTATATACTACTTTACCTGTCATTATGTACAATGAAATGTATTGCTTAAAACTGCCTTTAAAGTAACTTTCTTACTTTTAAAGCTTTAAGCAATTTTTAATATTCTGAAATTGTAACGCTATCAGATAATTTGTTTACTTTTACTGATTTTGTTTATACTATTTTACCTGTCATTATGTACAATGAATTGTATTGCTTATAGCTTTAAAAGAAACTTTTTTACTTTTAAAGCTTTAAACAATTTTTAATAATCTGAAATTGTAACACTATTAAATAATTTGTTTGTTTTTA
The DNA here is from genome assembly GCA_032207245.1 of Pardosa pseudoannulata. NCBI lineage: Eukaryota > Metazoa > Arthropoda > Arachnida > Araneae > Lycosidae > Pardosa > Pardosa pseudoannulata. The sequence continues at coordinate 85,122,894 of CM063510.1, read as the reverse complement.
GTGAGTTTGTATACACTATTTTACCTGTCATTATATGCAATGAAAGGTATTGCTTATAACTGCCTTTAAAGTAACTTTTTTACTTTTAAAGCGTTAAGCAATTTTTAATAATCTGAAATTGTAACAATATTAAATAATTTGTTTTGTTTTTAGTTAGTTTGTTTGTATTATTTTACCTGTACAATGAAATGTATTGTTTGAAACTGCCTTTAAAGAAACTTTTTTGCTTTTAAAGCGTTATGCAATTTTTAATCTGAAATTATAACGATAATAAATAATTTGTTTTTAGTGAGTTTGTTTATACTATTTTCCTGTCATTACGTACAATGATATATATTGATTATAACTGCTTTAAATTAGCTTAATGTATTCTTCAATCTAATTTCTATTAAAGCATGCAATCAAATTTTTTATATCAATTTTTAAACTTTAAAAAGTGATCAAACTTTGCTTCATTTTTATATCCTTTCATTTTATTACTGTTAATAACATGAAATAATAATAAAGTATAAAAAATTTTGTTTTTAGTAATTTTGTTCTTACTGTTTTACCTACACCTCTTTACAAAGAAATATACTTCTTATAAATGCTATGACATACCAGTTAATCTGTTTCTTCCTTCACACTACATTTAATGCAGAAAAACAAACTTACATCAATTCTAGAGTGAACAGAAATTGATTACACTTTACAAAAATATTCGTTATTTTTAATTTTAATAACCTGAAAAACAACAACGTATAATTATATATTTTTTATACTTAAATAACTTTGTTCATACTATTTCTCGTATAGATGAGTTACAATGAAATATATTTCTTAAACATTCTTTTAAGTTTCCTGGTAAACTGTTTCTTCCGTCTGATTACTATTAATGCAGAAAAACAAACATATTATCATCCGTTTTTGAGCTTTAGATATTGATTAAACGTTGTCATTTTTTCAGTATTATTATTCTTATTTTTGAAATGAAACAATGTTCTTACATAATTTACATGTATATTATGCATAGTTTACTATGTATTAATACATAGCATAATGAATTAATAGGTACATGAATAGTTTAATATGCAATAATACATAGTTTATTTTTATTAACACTTTCATACGATTTTACCGATAGATTCTTTGAAATATTTTTACCTTGAAATGTAACTTTTAACGTATGAGTTAAAAAGAATTGTTATTTTGCCTTATCTAACTGCTGTTAACACAAGTAAAACAAACTTGTACATGGATTCTGGAATGTTAGAAATTGATAAAAATTATTATTATTTCCTTTCGATACATTAAATATTTTACTTCCTTATTATAGTTTATTACTTATAATAAAATTTTTTGAAAATACTTTAAAAACTTTTATAAAAACTATTCTTAAGATATTAAAATTATTAAGTTTGTTTCTTACTTTTAATAATACATGAACTAAAAATTTTTTTCGAAATGAAAAATTTTATTATTTGATTTACCTATGCATTACCTTTCTTCACATGTTTTATTTTGATTAATTAACTTTATGTGTAACTGATTTAATTATTTCACCAATGTTGATTCAAAAGGATGGAAATGTAATGTTAAAAACTGAGTATGTTTGAAAAAATATATCATATCTACTTCTAAAAGAGATAAAAATCAAAAATATTTTAATTTTTTAATTTTTTAACAAGAAAAACAAAAATAAACAATAATTTAATAAGGTATATAGACACACACTGAAAAAGACACATTATTATTAGAAAAAAAATTTATAAATAATTAATTAAATAATAATATTTTTAAAAGAGATATTTTATTTAATATAAAATTATTTATTAATTATTTATATTTATTATAAAATAATAATCTATTTTTTTATTGTAAATCTTTATCTAAACTTGGATTTTTGCTAAATCAATGGACATCATTAAAATATGAACATAGGTAAAAATGCCCTCTTCTAAGCATTATTTGTAGATATATCGGGAAAATTTCAATGTAAAAACAGGACCGTTACCAAATTATACCCAAACACTCTACTGTGTGTATATATATATATATATATATATATATATATATATATATATATATATATATATATATATATATATATATATATATATATATATATATATATATATATATATATATATATATATATATATATATATATATATATATATATATATATACATACATATATATATATATATATACATATATATATATACATACATATACATACATATATATATATATATATATATATATATATATTATATATATATATATATATATATATATATATATATATATATATATATATATATATATATATATATATATATATATATATATAATTTTTATCTTTAAAGCAAAACATACTTTAGTGATTTAAAATGTTTTTTAAGGACATACTAAACATTAATACTAAAAAAAATACTTTATGTATTAAAATATCAAAATTTAAACTTACAGATATTTCAACGTGTATAAAAAACTTCAATCCTTGAGTAGATGCAAAATTTCCAGCGTATTTACCTGAAATAAAAAGTAAGATTGTAAATGCATAAATACATTTACATATATAGCATACATATAAAATATCATTAACCATAAATTTCTTCAGAACTGTCCTTATTCGAGCTGCATTTATTAAAGTTAACTTTCCGAGCTAGCCAAATTAAATCAAGGACATGATTCATTGAGATTGCCTTCCACACTTCCAAAAACCAAAGCTTGATTTAATAACTGCTTAGGACTTTTCTCACACTTATTTCAAACCAGTTGTCGATTTTTTCCAGTAAAAGCCGTATACCCTTGCAAATGTAAAAGCCATTCAGTGCATTTTTGTTGACTGTATAAAGTTTTCCGAAATGTATTTTTGAGCCACAGAGAAACGATTGTCATGAACTCCCTCCCATAAGAAGATAAGTCACGTGATAAATCACTCTAGAGGACGGTATTTTCACATTTGCCCCTTAAATCCCTTTTTCTTAGTATACAACTTTTGATCAATTGACAAAACTGTACTCTAATATGTTAAAAATATTTCTAAGCAATAATAAGGCAAAATGGAAGGAAACATTGAAAAATTAAGCATAAGAAATATATTAAGTTCTCAAAATTGAAAAAAAAATTATTATGATATTTAAAGTTTGTTATTGTGATTTACTGCGGTATACTTCAATTTGGGTAAAGAACAGGTTGTGTACGTTCAATTTGTTTAAGTTTCATAACTCTAAGTTAATATTTTATTAATATAAATTAATATAATACTAATTAATATTTTATTTTTAGAATTATTAAAGGAGTTACTGCAAAATCCATTTATATATGCTTAAATATAATGCTTGTAATTATAGGTGTAAAAAAATTAAGTATAAAAAGCCGAAAAAAAAGAAACTTAGACTGATTTTTTTTTATTAATTAATAAAATTACCTTAATTTTTAAATTTTGTGATTTATTTAATTTTACTCTTATCTGTACAAACAGAGATTCATAACTCAAAGTTAATAATTTTCAAAAGCTTAACATTAAAATTACGAAAGGGATCGCTACAAACACATATTTTCGGTTATAAAAATTTAAATCAAGAGAAAAAAAATGTACCTAAATATAATCAAAAATACTTGCAAGAACAAAGCAAAGTTGGGAGAAAAAATTTAAAACAGAAATGCAAGAAACATAAGTTAAAAAATTAATAAAATTAAAATCTGGGATTTATTGTTGTGATTTATTTAGTTATACCTTAATCTGTGTAAACATAAAGATTCATAACTCTAAAATAATAATTTATAAAACCCTCCCCCGTTAAAAAGAAAAGCGAAGATTTCGAGGAGTTTGGCGAAAAAGATTTGGCGCGATGAACTTGTTTTCCTTCCGGCAACCCCGCCAGCTTCCCAATGAATATGATTACTACGGCAAGTTTCCTCTCCGCGCTCTTTAAAAGGCGCGGGGTTTCCTCTTATCTGTCAGAACCACGCGCTCTAAGCGACTCGCTCCCGCTACGCCCCTCATTAAAGAGGGGCTATTTATTTATTTATGAAATTCGAGATCGCGTTTTAATGTCCGTCGCGGGGGTTGGTACGTGTTTTGATTAAAACAGGGGATTAAAAGGGGTGAGATGGAACAGAACGCGCGCTGTTTACCTTGCTGGCTGGAGTCAAGTAGGGTTGATGTGATTTGACTCGAATGAAAATTAGTAATGTAACGAGATTTGGCGTAGTTAAGTGTAGTAGGCGAAATTCGGGAGGGGGGGAGTTAATTTGCGTTTATAAAATTTGGGAATTAATGAGGTTCCATTAATGATCGCCACTGTTTAAGGTTTGGAGCGAAATGACGTTGGCAAGTAGTTTGTTGGGCGTAAGTACATGATAGCCGACGTCAATACACGGCTGGAATTTTGTTTGAGGTTTGGAATAGAAAACTCTGCACTGAATTAACAAAAAGGCGAATTATCCCTTTTATTGAAGAGATCTTAAAACACCATTTCAAGTAAATACGTTATGTAATTACTAATATGGTGCGCTATCGAGTACTTGGTAAATACCTTATTTATTCATGTATAACACGTAACTTCTTTCTTACCAGAAAAAATGGCGAAATATTATATCTTATTTATAATATTTACTAGCACTTAAGTTTGGCGTACAATTAACTTTTCAGATTATGAACCAATTGCTATGCAGACCAATTTCAATTAAAAACTTTTTCAATGGCAAACTCAAGAAGATGACTTCATGGAAGAAGCTAGAATTTTTTTTGGGAGGAGAGGATTAAAGTCTTCATCCAAAGTACAGTAGACTTTTAATAGCATAAAAAAATCATTAAACACACACCAATATACATATACCTTTTATACACACATCCATAGTTTTGAATATATACATAAATACTTCATAAAACTGAACATCAATGTGATACACAATTTAATTACTTCTTGAAAATTACATTCTATCTTTTTTCAGGTTCTAAATTTTTGCAAGCTTTAAATTTGTATGGTAAATACTGAACCATATTTGATTTGGGAACCATTTTTTATTTACCAGACGAATTTAAATTTTATAAATAAGTATTGAAACAAAAAATAGAGAAAGAAATTGTAGCATATCCTTTTATTTTTCTTTTACAAAACTACATAACTTGTATGACAACAAAATTAGAAAACAGTACAGCAAGATGAGTGATTTATAAATTACCGCTATATTCTTCTAGCTTTTAAGCCTGCTGGTTATTAAGTCTTCTTTTGCATTTTTAGCTATGCTCATATGCACCGAAACTAATACTAAATTAGTCGAATTCTTGTGATAACTTTAATTACGAAAAAATGTTTTTACTCTTTATATAATTGAAAACGAACTTTTGAAATTTCCAGAAGAAAATTGCAATGTACAGAATCTTTAATTTTAAAAAATCATGTAATGGATATATTGAAAATAATTTTAAAAAATCATAGAGGGTAGAGATCCCCCCCCCCGGTTTCCTTCTATAAATACTTCCTTGGATATGTTCATTCTTAACAGAATCTTTCACACTTGTTATCGGTTGTTAGACCATGGGGTGCTGAGAAGGTAGACACTGAACACCACCTTTCTTTTTTATGTGGTATAAGGATTGGTTTTCCTTCATTCTTATTCCTTCTATACTGAAAAGAGAGTTTTGTAATGCAGTTACATTGCATCATCTAAACTGCAAGTAGTGCAATATGCAACAGAAAATAGGTACCGGGCTTTAAGTAGATATATCACCGTTCAAAATTGATCAGCGTTGCTTGAAGTGTTGACTAAAAATACAGTAGCAGTCAAATATAGATGCAGAATTAATTTTAATGAGTAAAATATTTAACCTTTATTTTCTTCCTTGAATACCTGTCTTTATTCATATGAATATCGGGTAATTACAAGCAGCAATAAAATTATTTAGAAATCCCATTCCTTGCTATCTGACTGAACCAAAACTGTCGATGTCGCCTACTTCAAAATAAAAACTGAACTGTGACTTCACTGTTAGCTATCTATTCATTCAAGACATATCTATTCATCATATCTATTCATCAATTCCCCCTCCCCCTTTGTTACAACAGGGGAAGGGCAAATCAGTGAAGTGAACTACAGACTTTGCATGGTCTGGGTGAATGAAATATCTCCTCTCAACTACCGCCATTGGTCATAAAAAATGTTTACTGACTTACTCGTAATGCGTTATATCTGAGAAGCAGACAAAATAAAAAAACATATGCACTTCAGGGAACCAGTGTGCTATATCTCCATTCAAAAAATGGACAATTTATAATATATCTACAGGGCTGCTTTTAAATTATAAAAGATCACCAAGGGTTAGATTCATTTTTTTTT
>CM063510.1:85066561-85111561 GCA_032207245.1 Pardosa pseudoannulata | reverse complement strand
ATGATATTCATCAATGTATGTTTGGTAGAAATGACTCGACTTTTAATGAGTTAGTACGATCATGATGAACAAAGATTCTTTTATACATAATCTAGAATATTATGTTAAATAAAAAAAATTATATTTTTTTATAATCGCAAAACAAATGAGAGATAAGGTTAATCTGTATTTATCACCCGTTGTCGTAAAATCACTGTTTAAAACGAAAATGAATGTGGAAACGGAAATTAAGACAACTGTGTCCAGTTATACAATAAAAAAATACGTTGAAAAGGCATTTTATTTCAATGTCAAATTGCAATACAAGGAACTATAGAATTTCAGGATGGGGGAGTATAATTATTCCATCAATGCTATGGCCGTTCCCTCTAAGTTGTCATCAGAAACTAACTGAATCCTTAATAAACCAGAAAACCTTTCGCCGTCCATGTTTCTTTGAAAGATTCTTTTTAACACTAAAAAATTCATTCCCTCAGATGTCCAGTTTAATTTGTGGAATTATACGCTGATCAGGAGGTTAGTCTTACAACTTATTATCTTTATTTAAATTAGTTTAATAATTTTTATATGACGTAAGGTGTTTTTACTTTTTCTACCTAACTAAATAACACATTTTAAGCGGAACACGTACTAGTACGTTTTCTGACGATTGATATTTGAACGCGGGTCACGTACTAGTACGTTTTCTGACGATTGATATTTGAACGCGGGTCACGTACTAGTATGGGTTAGTGTAAGAACATGATTTGATTGTGGGTACAGAAATAACGGTATATTCAGGAAAACGAAGCCGAATGTTTTTGTCTACTACATAGATTCTGGAAAAAATTAGACAAATAATAGCTAGTTTTTACATTATTAGTTTTATGATTGCTCTTTTCGTCTTTTTATAATGTAAAAATGTTTATATATAACATAATTCGAAACATTGAAAACTGTATACCACTATTTCTATTTAATTTTTCATATTTACGATACTATTATAAATTTATCCACTAAAAAACTATATTTTTTGTTTACAAAAATCTTATGGTTGTTATTTATATATTTCTATTTATATATTTGTTTATATATTTCAATATAAAATACGAAAAGTGGGTTAAAAATGAAATAATTTTCGATCTATTGAGATTTAACTGAATAACTAAATTTACACGCAAAGCGCCCGCTCCCTATACAATTCCACTGCAAAATGTACCCGCACACAATGTGTTAATGTTTTAATTATTTTTCGTCAAATAAACCTAATGACAGAAATACATCACAGCTAACTATTTTTTATATAAAGTAATTTTTGAATCTATACACCGAAAAATCTTTATTCATCAAGTAACTGAAAACCTGCAAAGTTTGACAGCCACTGATCTAAATCTGATTTAACTGATAACTTCAATGTTAGCCAAGTGAATTCAGTTTGGTAAAGCTTAACTGGGAATGGTTTTCCCAGGAATTTCACAGTTGGATGCAAAAATTCTTTCTCGTTTCTTTCTTAGTGAGCGTAACAGTGCTAGAGTACAGATAAATAAGAGAGATATGCCATCAACAGTGAGATAAGGGGAGGGGAGAAGAGTTAAACAATTGTGTGCAATGCATCAAGAATTTTGGTTATTTTGATTGATAAAATTTAATTTACGAGCTACCAGAACATTTAGGGTTATACCGCATATGTTTTATTGCAAAGAAATGATAGGAGAAAGGATCTTAAGCTTGTGAATTCAAGTGTTTATACTCAAGTATAATAATTATAATATGCACAAAAGTATATAGTGTTGGTATTCATCAGTATCTATTATAAAGTATGATGTCACTTTAGTTTCGGTCGAAAATGTATGTAATTTTCTTTTTATTCTGAGTGATTGTTCAACAGTGGTTGGTCCCTTCTTCTAAATTACGAGCTAAAATTGAGAAGGTTAATATGTTCGTCAAACGAATAAAATTATTTGTAATCATTTATATATTCAATTGTAGTTATCTAAATAAATTAAAATATAATTTAATATTTTCAATTCAATTATATTTTTATCAGTATATTTTTTTAATTAATTCATATAATTGAAAATTATGTTTCATATCAGAAATTATATTTCTCCATAAATTAATATTAATTGATAAAAATCTCAAACTCAATTAATTAGTTTCATGTCAGAAATTATATTATTTGGTATTATTATTGGTAAATATTTGTAACATTATCTGCCTATGTTCATTTTATTAAAATACTAATTTTTTTTTTTACAATTATCGAATTATCTTGTAATTTTTTTATTTTTTTAATTCATCTCCTTATCTGTATATAATTAAAATATAATTATATTCTTTCAATACAATTATATTTCATATCAAAAATTATATTTCTCAATTAATTCATATTAATTGAGAAAAATCTCAATCTCAATTAATTAATTTCATATCAGAAAATATATTATTTGGTATTATTATCGGTAGATATTTGTAACCTTATCTGTCTTGCAAATGTTCTATTTTTTATTTAATGCACAACTAACAGATATATATATATATATATATATATATATATATATATATATATATATATTGATAATCAGTGAATCTGACTTTGTACATTTTCTGTTTCGCATGGTGATTCGGTGAATTCGTCAGCTAATCTGAATATAATTAAAATATAATTATAAAACATTATTTCAATTCAATTATATTTCATATCAGAAATTATATTTCTCAATTAATTTATATTAACTGAGAAATATATCAATCTCAATTAATGAATTTCAAATCAGAAATTATATTATTTATTATTATTATCGGTAGATATTTGTAACCTTATCTGTCTTGCAAATGTTCTATTTTTTATTTAACGAACTACTAATTTATTTATTTATTTATACATTTTTTTTGACAATCAGTGAATCTAGCTTTGAAGATTGTGTGTTTCCTATGGTGATGTGAATTCTCGCCTATCTGAATATAATTAAATATAATTCTAATATATTATTTCATAAAATTCTATTCATGTCAATTAAAATTAATATTATGAAAAATATTAATCTCAATTAATAAATTTCATATGAGAAATTACGTTCCTCAATTAATTCATATTAATTGAGAAAAATATCAATCTCAATTAATTAATTTTATATCAGAAATTATATTATTTGGAATTATTATCGGTACATATTTTTAATATTATCTGTCTTGTAAATGTTTTTTTTTATTTAACGAACTACTAACTTATTTATTTATTTATATTCTTTTTTGACAATCAGTGAATCTGGCTTTGAAGATTGTGTGTTTCCTATGGTGATTGAGCAAATTCGTCGCCTTATCTGAATATAATTAAAATATAATTCTAAAATATTATTTCAATAAAATTATATTTCATGTAGGAAATTATATTTCTCAAATAATTCATATTAATTGAGAAAAATATCAATCTCAATGAATAAATTTGATAACAGAAATTACGTTTCTCAATTAACTCATATTATATGAGAAAAATATCAATCTCAATTAATTAATTTCATATTAGAAATTATATTATTTGGAATTATTATTGGTAGATATTTGTAATATTATCTGTCTTGTAAATGTTTTTTTTTATTTAACGAACTACTAACTTGTTTATTTACTTATTTATTTTTGTTTTTGACAATCAGTGAATCTGGCTTTGAAAATTGTGTGTTTCCTATGGTGATTGAGTAAATTCGTCGCCTTGGATATAATTAAAATATAATTCTAAAATATTATTTCAATAAAATTATATTTCATGTCGGAAATTATATTTCTCAATTAATTTCTTTTAATTGAGAAAAATATCAATCTCAATTAATAAATTTCATGTGAGAAATTACGTTTCTCAATTAATACATATTAATTGAGAAAAATATCAATCTCAATTAATTAATTTCATATCAGAAATTATATTAGTTGGCATTATTATAAGTAGATATTTGCAATATTATCTGTCTTGCAAATATTCTATTTTTTTTTAAAGATCTACTAACTAATATTTTTTTTGACAATCAGTGAATCTGGCTTTGAAGATTGTGTGTTTCCTATGGTGATTGAGTAAATTCGTCGCCTTGTCTGAATATAATTAAAATATAATTCTAAATTATAATTTCAATAAAATTATATTTCATGTCGGAAATTATATTTCTCAATTAATTCATATTAATTGAGAAAAATATTTCAAAATATTCAATTAAAATCATTTCATATCAGAAATTATATTAGTTGGCATTATTATAAGTAGATATGTGCAATATTATCTGTCTTTAAAATATTCTATTTTCTATTTGACGAACTACTAACTAATATATTTTTTTTGACAACCAGTGATTCTGGCTTTGAACATTGCCTGTTTTGCATGGTGATTCGATGCCTTATCTGAACGTGACGCTGATCTAACTATTCTTATGCAGTATTCGGAATAATGCCGGAATCATGGGCAATATATTACTGCGAAAGCGGCATCAGCTTATATAGTCAGCTCGATTCATCGTTCATTTCGTCCCTGAGCTGCGCACCCCGCGTGATAATGTGGATATGACATATGTAACGTTGAAGGCGACTGCTAAGGATCATTAATATACAGAGGTTCCCTGTGTGTCGAGCTCAGTTTAAATGCGATGTCATTAAGCTGAATATACCGCGAGTAATGGTCAAATTCAAATGCTAACGATTTACACATAGACTATTGACATACGCTGCTAACTAAATGAGATCCTTTAGGGTTGCTGTAACCTGATTAGCTGCTTCCTTTGAAGAGACGCCAAATGTTTGATTTGCTGACTCGGGACTTTTCACGCGAGTCTGGCTAGTTATATAATTCTGCCGCTTTCATAGTTTTCTAAAGGAAGGAGATTGCAGGGGAAAAGGGAAATATACATAAATACATCTTCTGTATGGGTTTCTGGTACACAGAATTCCTGATGAAACTATATCCTAAACATTGTCATTTCCTATTATTCTATAAGCATTATGTAACTATAGATGAATATGCATATAAATGTATTAATATATGTGTGTGTGTATATATATATCTTTCTCCCTCTATATATGTGTATTTATATGTATGCATATATATGTATATATATATATATATGTATATATATATATATATATATATATATATATATATATATATATATATATATATATATATATATATATATATATATATATATATATATATATATATATATATATATATATATATATATATAATATATATATATATATATATATATATATATATATATATATATATATATATGTATATATATATATATATATATATATATATATATATATATATATATATATATATATATATATGTATATATATATATATATATATATGTATATATATATATATATGTATATATATATATATATATATATTATATATATATATTATATATATATATATATTATATATGTATATATATATATATATATATATATATATATATATATATATATATATATATATATATATATATATATATATATATACATATATATATATATATATATATATATGTATATATATACATATATATATATATATATATATATATATATATATACATATATATATATATATATATGTATATATATATATATATATATATATATATATTTATATATATATATATATATATATATATATATATATATATATATATATATATATATATATATCAGACATATCACCTCTTACGGACTTCTGCCTCTGAAAACCCTTACATCTAAATTTATAGTTATATGAGCCAAAAAAATCAGGAGTTTTGAACGCCAGTCATGAGGTGACGCCAGTGACGTGGTTTAAGTGTCACTTTTATGTAAAGCATTTATCTAAGAGGAACTATGGTGTTTTCGAGGTAGCCAAGGTGATAGAAAGTACAGAGTATAGTATAGTCGTCAAGTTTCCCAGAAAATTATGACAGAAAAGGAAATAATCACCTAAATTTTTTTTAACATAGGCATAATTATGTTTGTTAATCTTTTTGGAGTAAAAATGTTACTAAACACACACACATATGACAAAAGTAAGAATAAAATAACAATCTTGACATATTTCAAATCTTACACCTGGTTAGCCCGTTATTTAATCTTCCCGGACTTTCTGGGGAAAGAGAAGTCTTAATAGAATGGTAGTCATGAAATCAGGAAAACTAAGTCCAAAAAGCGTTGAACTTAACATTTATCTAATACCAAAAACATATTGGTCTACCAATCGTCTTTACAGTGCATCAGGTAAATTAGTCAGGAACTGACTAATTTCAAATAGTGAAAAGTTCCTATGCAATGTAATATAAAAATTATGTGGTTAATGCAAGAAATATATTTTCTTTACTTGCATAAAAAATATGACCTTCGAGCATATGTAGACAAAAATTATTCCGTTGAACATGCCCTATCTCACCCAATATTTTATTTACTCCTTTCAAATTTTGGTGGAATATTACTGATATTGTTTGTAAAATAATCTGTAAGTTTTGTAAGCTTTCGTTAAAAAAAATGTGTAAGCATTGAGCAGAAACTCGTGCAAATTAGGGATATTTTTTAATTAGGTATTGTTCCAACATGATTAAATGTTGCCTTTCTCGTGAAAATGCACACAAATACATAAACTTATGTTCATTTCTGGTAAAATGTACAGATCTTCGCACGTTTTACTGGTACAGGATAAACTAAGTTCTAATATGGACATTTTTCAGTTAGATATTGTTTCAACATGATTAAATGTTGTCTTTCTCGTGAAAATGCAAAAATACATATTATGTTTTTTTGTGAAATGTACATTTTTTCACGTTTTTTGGTACAGGATAAACTAAGTTCTAATAGGGACATTTTTCAATTAGATATTGTTTCAACATGATTAAATGTTGCCTTTCTCGTGAAAATGCACACAAATACAATACATAAATGATTGTACAGATCTTCGCACGTTTTTACTGGTACAGGATGAACTAAGTTCTAATATGGACATTTTTCAGTTAGATATTGTTTCAACATGATTAAATGTTGCCTTTCTCGTGAAAATGCACACAAATACATAAACTTATGTTCATTTCTGGTAAAATGTACAGATCTTCGCACGTTTTACTGGTACAGGATGAACTAAGTTCTAATAGGGACATTTTTCAATTAGATATTGTTTCAACATGATTAAATGTTGCCTCTCTCCTGAAAATGCACACAGATACATATGCTAATGTTCTTGTTTGGGAAAATGTACAGATCTTTGCACGTTTTACTGGTACAGAATGAACTATGTTCTAATTTTTTTCTTTAATGTTTCGTTGGTCTCAAAAATGAACTGGTGACTCATTTTTTCTAAGAAAGTACGAAGAAAGACGTTTATTACTCGTGGTTAAAATTTCCAATTATTTCATTAAATAGCTGTTTAGGAAATCAAAAAAAGTCAAAAGTAAAAAATTCTCATATTACTGTGACCGGAATGAGTAAGTAAATAACAAAAAGTTTGGGAATATCTGAAAATATCACCAAATAAGAACATTAATATATCCAATTCTGTGCATTTTTATGAAAAACGCAACATTTAATAATGCTGAAATAACATCTAATATATGCACACATGCATACACTTCTTAACAGAACCGGGCAAATTTTTTCTGAATTTCAATTTTATTTTTTCACTTAACATTCATTAAAAATAAGGCACTAAATTTCAAATAGAACAAGACTGAATGACCAATGGTTTTAAATTAATTGCTTTTAGTGGAATTCCATAGGTTATCGAAAAGAGCTAATCATATTGTTTTCAAATATAGATGTGTGATAACAGGAAATCAGGATTAAAATTTTACTGATGTATATATATATATATATATATATATATATATATATATATATATTATATATATATATATATATATAATATATATATATATATAATATATATATATATATATATATATATATATATATATATATATATATATATATATATACACACACATACATATAATACATACATACATATAAATACATATACATACATACATACATACACATACACACATACATACACACATACACATACACACATACACACATACACACATACACACATACACACATATACACATGCACACATACATACATATACTCACTAATGATACAAGAATTATGTGCCTATATATATATATATATATATATATATATATATATATATATATATATATATATATATATATACTTTTCAATAATACTTGCAAATACTTATGAATTATATTATAGGCAAATTTTATGCCACAACAAACAACAGCACAAAGTAGGTTCAAAAAGGACATATACTAATTTTAACCATGTTAACACCAGTAGATACGACACGAAAATGTTACAAAATGGAAGAATGTGTCATGGGGTTTCAACAGCAACCAAGCAAATCTTAAAATCATACTCACAGAAACTATAACATCTATTGGTTGCACCACCGACTTAAAAACATATCTGACACTATTAATATGAGTGTAGAACACACATACACATACTTGCTAAACAGAACTGTATACATTTCTTCTAAATTTGAACTTTATTTTTATACTTAAACTATAATAAATACGGGATTTAACTTCAAATAGAATAACCTGAATGCTCAAGGAGTAATAAAATAACTGCTTTTAATGGAATTCCATAAATTATCGAAAAGGGCTAATCATAAAATTCTTCTTAAGACGCAAGATTCGCTTCCATTAAGCTATTTACCAATTAACATCTGCAAATGCAGGAAATTAAATATTCCGCATTTATTAGAACATTCCAAAAGCGACGTGTATCTGGCAGCTTAAATCTCTCGAGATCAATCGAACGTGATGCCACTCAAACTGATTACTCGTACATAAATGAACGTCATTGCATAACCGGAGAAACACATTCATTCCGGGACGGATTACCTAAAACTATATTAACCAGCATCAGAATTATATCCACCAATCAGATTCATCCTACCCCTTCTAGACAGAGAGAGAGAGCTACGCCCTGTGTAATAATGGAGACACGACAAATATTACATTCAAGGCAACTGCAGAACGTCATTAATACCAGACTTGCCAATGCTGACTGCAGTTTAAATGCGAAGTCATTATGTAGAATATGCCACGAACAATGTGGAAATGTTAACGATTTACACATAGTCTATTGACATAGGGGTTTCTAAATTAGGTGTCTCAGAGTTACTATGAATTGATTATTAACTCAGGAATGGACCGGTTACATATAAAGTGATTGCTGATGTATAGCTGCTTCGATATTACTATCGTATAAAAGAGCTTCTTTTGTTGAAGTCAGAAGTAGCATACTTGTAACTTCTATCGAACAAAATTCAATAATGATATAAATTAAGGTATCCGTCTACGTTCCGAGAATTTTCTTTAAACTAGAAATAGTTCATGTTTTTACATTTTTTAGATTTATTTTTTAATATTATCATAGAAATTCACTTAAAAAATTATTCTAGAAGTTTTATAAAAATTCTAATAAATAAAGAAAATTGTAAAAAATATCGGTTTTTTTCAAAAAGTCTAATTTTTTATTAATAAATTAAATTATTTCAATACTTTTTATGAACACATTTCTTTATACACTGGATATTGAATCATATAAATCTTGCTTAACTTCTACATTTAATAATGAAAAATTTAAGTAACCATTTATTTTTTATTTAATAATCGATTATAACAATTCTTAATATTCTTAGATAAAATATTTTTAAAATTTTAAGTATCAGAAACGGTAAATTTAAGATAATAGTTTCAAGCTAATAATCTTTTCAAAACAAAGTGCAAAGGAATTTGAATTGTACATCGCCAGAGTCTCACTTCAAATTTATTTGTAACACACACGGCATTTTCTTAGTAGTTTTCTTTATTCTGACTCATCAATTTGGCAGTGATTGTACCAAGAAACTTTAAATTAACAATATGTCATAGTGACCTGGGATTTCCACAATACAAAAGTGTGCTAAAAACAGTACACTAGAAATTTTAAAATAAATTATCTTATTATATCAGTACTTTTACACGATAATACGTATTTTTGAATTAAAAATAAATACGGACAAAGAAATTTTGTTATTGCATAAACTTTTGGTCCTTCAAAAAATCTGAATTTTAAAATTTTCATTTTTTATATCTAACAATGTAAAAATAAAAATTATCAAATATAAAAGTTTATACAATTACTCAGTAAATAATACAAAAATTCATATATTTTCAACAAAATATTTTAAGAACTTTTGAGAAATAATTTCAATTTTCAACATTTTAATAAAAATACCGTTTAAATATTGAAGTTATGAAAAGCAACAAATTATTAAAAAATGAAAAAAAATGTTTAAATTCTATTTCTTGCTTCAAAATTTTATTTGCCGTTTGAAATTATTAAATATGAAATGTTAAACTAATCTTATGAAAATTAAAAATTTGAAAAAATATTAAAAGAAATTTACAAATATGGTTAGTCAAACTATCATTTTGTATTTGACAGCTGTAAAAGTTAAATAGTGTATTTTTTTAAAATATAGAGGCAAAACAAAAAAATGTTTAGATCCTAAAAGTTGAAATTTTACAAGAGAAATACAAAAAAAATTATGATTTTTGGAAAAAAATTTTAATGTAGAAATTTTAAAGAAAAATTTTAATCTTTTCTATCTCTTACAACAAAAACAAAATTAAGAAAGATTCCATTTTATGAATTGGTATAAATTATAAAATAATTTTCTAGACTACTGTAAAACAAGTTTTAAGTAAACAGTTACTAATGATCTTATTAAGTAAAATTAAAGTAATCTATTCGAAATTTCAATGTCATAAGATCTCCAAATAAAATTTATTTGAAAAAATAAATTCATAGTCTCAGAATACCATGAATTGATTATTAATCGGATGACCGGTTACATATACAGTGATCTGATGTATAGCGTTTTCGATATACAATCGCATAAAAGATTTCTTTTTTAAGTCAGAAGCAGCATACTGAATTTGTATGAACAAAAAACTTAAATGATATTATTGAAGACAGATTTGAATATTTCTATCTCTTATCGGAAAAACAAAATAAGGAAAGATATTATGAATTGTTATAAATCATAAAATGATATTCTAGATTACTGTAAAAGATTTTAAATAATTCAGTTTTGAATCATTTTTAAGTAATTCAAGTAATCATTGGAAGTTTGAATTGGAGATTAAATGCATGTTTATTTGAAAAAAAATTTAAATTCTTAGTCAAGGTTTACTTGAATTGATTATTAATTGAAGAATTTAAATTACAGTGATTGCTGATGAAAAACTGCTTCATATTAAATCTATAAAAGAGGTTCTTTAGTCATGTGATAATATATATTATTAAAAAAAAATATATATACATATATTTATATATATATATGTGTGTTGTTTTTTGTGATTTTTGTGTGTGTGTGTGTGTTAGATTATTTAATATGACAGATTTTGCAGCCGCATAAAGAGTCAAACAGATAATTGTTTCTTTATCATACCTTTAATCATATATTAAGCTCAGTTTAACAGCCAACCATCAATTATGGCGGTGCGTGGCTAGCGTCCAAACTGTAACAAAGGATCCCCACTCAGCTAGGGTTCATGTATCAACCCTTTCTCAAGGCACTCTCTGGCAATCCTTACACTTCAAGTTCTTTTATGATGAGCTATTAAAGATCCACACGCCTGCAGTAAAGGGATTCAAAAGGAATTCATAGAGGATTTAAAGGCAGAATGAGTAAGTTCTCATACAAATCTCATTAAAATGAATTACCCAATAAGATTATTCCAATAAAAATAAGTAAATATTTATATTTTTATTTCGAAAGAAAATAAAAAGGATAAAAAAATTTATATTTCTTATAAGGATAACTTTTTTATATTATAACATATATAAACATATACACACAGACATATATAACACACACACATATATATATATATATATATATATATATATATATGTATATGTGTATATATATGTATATTTACATAGATATAGAGCAAGAAGGAGAGGAAAGAGAGAAAGACCTGTAGTTAGGTACAGATATAGGTATATAAGTGTATGTGTGTAGATTAATAAAAGTTTTAATTAATTTTTTATAATTTTAATGCAAATTAGTTACGATATTTAAAAAGAGAAACTGTGAGAAAAATGGTAGAAAAGTGTTTTAATGAATTAATTTTGGTCTACCTGAACACCCATATTTCATGACATATTTCGACTTCTTAGTGTGTCTAGCACCATTTGCAGAAATAAAATGAAAGATCTGCTTTTAGTCCCTGGGTTTTTAGGCATCTATAAATCTAATATATATCCCCAACGTTCCAAAAGCCGTATGCAAATAAGAGCAACCCTAGGATTCAATGATGTATCAATATTCACAACGTAAATCTCTGCCATCGCCAGTTACTCTCCAGATAATATGAGAAATGATGCTATGTTTATACTGATCAGGGGGCCTCGAGAACTTCTCAGTATTAATGATGTTTTGCAGTTGGCTTAAAACGTTACATTTGACATGAATCCATTATTGCATCCACGCTCTAACTCAGTTGTATAACACTGTAGGGATAAATGTGATGGGCTTATATATTCAGGCGAGTGAAAAGGGAATATGCAGTGGTTGTCTGATTTAATGAAATACAATACGTCAGAGGACGATCAACTTCGAAATGGAGCAGAAGCATTCTCAGCATCATGTAAAGCAACATTATTTTGCAAAATTGTGAAAAAATATGTATTCAAGATTAAATCCTTCACAATTTTTAAGTGAAAAATCAGATATAAAGCTGCATATATTTCAGTCAGATCTCATAATATTATTAATGATATTAATATTTCTCACTAGAAGATTTGTGTGTTTTAATATAAAACATGCAGCAACTTTTCACTGAGAAGGGGGCCGAACAATGGTCGAATGGTTAGGGGGCTGTCCTTCGGAACCAGAGTTCGGGGGTTCGAATCCCACTATGGCGTGGATGTTCGTAGTCGTTCAGAATTGGCTTTAAGCAGTAGGTCCCGGTCTCATTAGCCCTCTTGTTGCAAAAAGTAAACCGTAGAGCTCCAAAACCAAACCAAACCAATCAGTGAGAAGGATGATGTAAATTATACATCACAGTATGAAATCTAACAATATTTCTAAACCTTCTAATCTTTAATCACGTAATTTTGACCACAGCCAATTATGTCTACAAACGGTTGTACACATGTTAAGAGGTTATATTTGAATCCAAAATTTAAACTTTAAATGGTTATAACAGTTGTACTTGTTATAAAATTTTTTTAAATGGATCTAAATAACCTCATAACACATGCGCACCCAGTTGAAGACGAACATCGGCTGAACAAAAAATTACGTGCGTAAAGCTTAGAGGGTTAAAACTTTATTGGGAGAGTAGGCTGAAAGAAATTTAGTTTAAAAGATTTATGGATTGTAAACAGAAATTCTTTAGCAACATTTTACAAAGATTATGATACAAATTTCCTTGTTACTAAAATAGATCTAACGATAATTATTTTCATTAAAACTGTATTGGTACAATATACATTCAGAAATATTTTTTAAAGATTTTAGTGTTTTAATATAAAACATTCAGCAACTTTTCACTGAGAAGGATGATGCAAAATTACACATCACAGAATGAAATCTAACAATAATTCTAATCCTTCTAATATTTAATCACGTAATTTTGTCCTCAGCCAATGATGTCTACAAACGGTTGTACACTTGTTAAGAGGTTATATTTGGATCCAAAACTTAAAATTTAAATGATTATAACAGTAATAAAAGATTTTTATATAGTTCTAAATCACCTCATAACAACATTCGCATCATAGGCTGAGCATAAAAATTACGTGCATAACACTTATAGGGCTAAAACTTTATTGAGAGAATAGATTGAAAGAAATTCAGTTTAAAAATTTTATGGATTTTAAACAGAAATTCTTTAGCAACATTTCACAGAGATTATGATACAAATTTCCTTGTTAATAAATTAGATCTAACTATAATTATTTTCATTAAAACTGTATTGGTGCAATATACATTCAGAAATATTTTTTAAAGATTTTAGTGTTTTAATATAAAACATTCACTTTTCACTGAGAAGGATGATGTAAAGTTTTCACATCACAGTATAAAATATAATAATATTTCTAAAGCTTTTGAGCTTTAATCACGTAATATTTCCTCAGCCAATTTGTCTACAAACGGTTGTACACGTGTTAAGAGGTTATATTTGGATCCAAAACATAAAATTAAATTGTTATAACAGTTGTAATAAAAGATTTTTATATGGATCTAAATAACCTCATAACACATGCTCACTAATATAAAACTTCGAAAGTCATCTTTCTCTCCCATTAGAATAGCAATAGAAATATCTATTGTTGCATCTTCATTATAGCATCAAATTTTACACCCTTTTTCTCTACCGCCAATTCTTGAAATATATACATTAGAATACACAATTTTCCTAATTTTAATTTTTTAATGTTTAGTGTCCTATTAAAGTACTAATAAAGCATTTCAATCTATTTATTATTCAATAGAATGTAATTTTCCATCTCTTCCTCAATGAAAAATTCCTGAAAGATTTATATAGCAATGAAGAAATCTTCTAATTTATATTTTTGAAAAAATATTATTCTAAAGTAGTTTAAATAGAATTTGAATTAATAATATAAAAATTTTAATGTGTTTTTTCAGTGACTCGTTAGACTTAAAAATATTAATTTTAGAATATTTAAGTTCTTGAAAAAGAATCCTGCAGCTACGTTTCACAGAGATGATGATATAAATTTCTTTGTTAGTAAATATCTAACATTATATTAAGGTTATTTTTACATATTATTTTGATTGAAACTGTAATGGTATAATATATATTCAGAAATACATCTTAAAATATTTACGTGTTCAAATATACATCCTTTAGCAACTTTTCCCTATAAAGGAGGATGCAAAATTACATATTGCTGATGGGAATCTAATAATAAATATTTCTATTAAAATTTTATTACTGCAATAGTCTTTCAGGTTTATTGGATTTGTTTGAAGCTTTACGTTCTTCTTCAGATTCCCAGAAATTATGTTTTAGAAGATTAGTGTATACTAACAGAAATCCTACAACAATATATCCGATAAAATATAAATTTGTCTATTACTAATTCATATCTAATAAAAAATATTTCTATTAAAACAACTATTCTTTAAGAAGCATAGTTTAGTATTTTCATATTCAGACATAAAAATATAAAAAAATGTTCACTAAGAAGAACCGTTTTCAATAAAATTATGTATTATTAAACAAGATCTAAAAAGAAATATTTTTAATTATAACTTAATAGAAGAGTAGAATTTAAGCAATTAATATTAGGAAAATTGCATAGTCTAACATACATCTTTGAAAAATTACGGGCTCAGAAACAGAATGTTAAATTAAACGCTATATATATATTTCTGCAATAATGGATATTTCTATCACTATTTAAATCGGTGAAAAATACTTTCTGAATTTTACATTTAATATGGTAGTCAATTTTAAATACGGATTTATTTCTTAGAGATAGGCCATATAACTCTTGGAAGGGGATCACTATATGCATAATCATATTACAGGACTCTATAACCACCGTAATGTGTGCTTTCTAAAATACAAACAAATCAGCATTAATTTGTATAACATTGACATCAATTAAAATGTTGGAAGTAATTATCAATTATTATGTTAAATTAATTTTACCCAGATATTTAAGTTATTTTTTAAATAATAATTAAAACTGTACCATACTTATATATATATATATATATATATATATATATATATATATATATATAATATATATATATATATATATATATATATATATATATAAATATATATATATATATATATATATATATATATATATATATATATATATATATATATATATATATATATATATATATATATATATATATACATATATACATATATATATATATATATATACATATATATATATATACATATATATATATACATATATATACATATATATATACATATATATATAATACATATATATATATATACATATACATATATATATATACATATATATATATATATATATATACATATATATATATATATATATATACATATATATATATACATACATATATACATATATATATATATGTGTATATATATGTATATATACATATATATATATATGTACATATATATATATATATATATATATATATATATATATATATATATATATATATATATATATATATATATATATATATATATATATATATATATATATATATATATATATATATATATATATACATATATATATATATATATATATATATATATATATATATATATATATGCATATATATATACATATACATATATATATATATATACATATATATACATACATATATATACATATATATTATATATATGTATGTGTGTATGTATATATAATAAGCTACTCCCAATTATGATAAATAAAATACTAGATAAATAAAATCAATACTAGATAAATAAAACTAGAAAATAAACAGCACTTTCTTCACTGAGATTTAATTTTTTCTATCCGCTATTAACTAATAATTTTTTATCCACATTTTAAGCCAAACAACGCTTTCAAGCTCGAAAAAAAATATTGCGCATGGCTAATGCATCCGAGATGCGGTCGGCTTAATATATTTCACCATATTCATAACATACATAAGTTGAGCACTGGCGATAAGTTTTGACGGATCGATTTATTCAAAACCAGACAAGATAGTTTAGAGTTCGAGTAAATCGTGCTTCTAAGTTAATATCTTGATTTGCATATCTCGAAGTGGAATGTTGACCCTTAATCATCCTATATTAAGCCTGAGAAATTTAATAAATCTCCATCGCTCTTAGTGCCCTCATAGCATATGTATTCTAATATCGTATATAATCTCTTTTCCCCTAGAATGTTGTATCAGATTTTACGGAGCTCAGTCTGATAAGGGATATTTTCCTTAAGTATTGTTAAGAGGTAATTAACGGTTTAAACAGTGTTTAACTGGCAGAAGGGTTTCCTGGTTTTATTCTGTTGCCAAAGAGTTATCGGAATAAAATAAATACGCATTTGAATAGTGTATAATGAACAGATAATAGTTGTTTCGTAGGAGTTAAACGATATTCGTACTAATAATTGTTTTAACCAGGAAATTTTGTGAAAAGCCTACTGCTTCAATAGACTCATATGCATTAATATTTTGAAGATAAGTTGTTCAATGAAACACCATATATTTCAAAAGTAAATTTGAATAATTTTAAAACTTAAGAATATTTTTTATATTGGATGATATTTTTAATGCCACTATTAGTTACGCATTTTAAATACTAGCATATAACCCATCATATGATAGGATCAGTAAAATTTTTAATTGTCCAGAATTGTAAAACACCCTATAAAAAAGGTAAAAAAAATTGGTTTGTTTTTAGGCTGAGAATTATCTGGTACATGCTCAATAATTTATTTATCCACATACTCCTCTTTAACGAAACTGTGAATGCAGTTTAGAATCACGTTGAATTCATTTAGAAAGATAATTCAAAGGGTTCTTAGCTTCGTCAAAATTATCATTAATTTCTTCCAATTTTTTTTGCCACAGTAATTAAGAGAAGTAAAGGAATGAAACTATCATTTTTACAATATTTATATATATTGTAATAACAAAGAATAATTATCATTAAAATGGAGATAAAAATAAAAAGCAAATCATGTTATAAGAATTTTTTGGGTAGATGCTATTTCGTTCAGAAAATTCGAAGTTGTATCTTTTCCATACAAAACAAAGAGGAAAAAACAATTAAGTGTATTGTTGCCACAAGTTATTAGTTTATAGTGCTTAAAACACAGAAAATTGAAAAAAAATATTCATAAGTATATGCTTTTCAAGACCATCCTGTAATTTACTAGAAACCCTTAATTAATTCATATTATTCTTTTTTATTATATATAGTAAGAAATTATTTTATGTACATACTTATACCTCATAAATGAAATCAACTTGTAAGATTTTTTTTTGCATTATAGCCATTGTATTCAAATATAATAATAATATAAGAATACTAGCCGACCCGATAGACGTTGTCCTGTTTTAACGTTGTAAATCCAAAAATCGTAAAATGTTTTTAAATAAACTATAAACTAGACCGTTTTGATGGAAAAGTAAGGAAAAAAATTATTTTAAAAATACTTGACACCCCACGCTTACAGTCATCACAAACGTAATTAGATTAAATTAAAATTCCCACTTCACCTGTACGGGGATTCTATCCTGGGCCTTCCTGTACTGAAGCTCGTTACGCTGACCACTGCGCGACAGATACGTTGGCAGTGAAGAATTTGAAGAGGAATTAAATAATCTCAATAAGAGCACAATTCTAGATTTTTAATATAAATAACATTTTCTATCGGATCAAATCTTGAATATAAACCATTATCGAATCAATATATTCTTATACTATATATAACTTATTATCGAATCAACTTAATCAACATACACACAATTTCATCAAAATCAGTCTGGCCGTTTAGAAGGATATGGACAGAAGAATTTTATATATAAAGATATATTTAATTTTATAAATAATAAAGATTTTATAACATGTTGATATTTAATCTGTGGGTAACAGGTTATTTTCCTGTCGTAAATTGTCTAATATTTGTTACAGAAACATACAGCAGTATTAATATAAGAGATATTAAAATGAAGAAGAATATTTAAAGAAGCATACAGAATCTTTAATATATGAAAGCTTAATATATAAGCTTTTATATTTGAGCTATGAAAAAAATTCTGTCAACATTTCCAGTAGTAATATTGATCTTATGTTAAACCTGCAAATAAGTTCATGCCTATTTATTTACAGAGTGATAAACATTTCATTTACTTTTTGCAATCTACTGCATATGCATGTATATTTTCTTTAGTAATATATCTAATTTTCTTTCCTCTGATAAGAAGAAAAATTGTATAACTGTATCGTACGAAAATATTAATTACTAATAATAAGTAATTCTTCAAATGGAAAATACACTTAATGCAAATTAACAAATAGTATTAATTAGAATGATTAATTAAAAATCCTAGAACTATTTTCCATAATACTTTTGATTAAATTCTAAGACAAAAATTCAATATATGTATATGCACATATATGCACATGAATATCTAAGCAAGTAAGTCACCTACGTATTATTTTCCCTGGATATATAAGAAACATGACCTAATTGCAATATAAACTAATGATTATAGACTAATAAACAAATTTTCAGCTATAATTTGAATTAAATGTTGATTTGTAATTACGGCTTATTACAGTTATTAATATTTATGAATCTTAAAATTCTTATTTTTACAAATATTTTAGATTAAATCAGAAAACAAATTTAAATAGGTATGAAGTGTTTTTATACTTTAAATGTTTGTAAGCATTAAATTAGAGAACATTCCGAATACAGAATTTTAAATAGTATTTAATGCAATAGGAAATTATTGTTTTTTTAAATTATTTGATTTCTGGAATATTTGTTTAATCATATTAATAGAAAAGTCATTTCATTTAATGTATTGTAATGTTTTAAAAGGAAATAATAAAAATACAGCATTATAGAGCAATTTTATTTTAGAATAATACTCTATTTTAGAATATTAAATTATCTCGTACATATGAGCAACTTTTACCATATGTCTCCTTGTGGACAGTAGAGTTTTGGGTACATTTCGTTACATTTGTTAAAATATAAGATAAATATTGCATATATTTTGTTACAAATTTCAAATTAATTTTATTCATAATGTAGAAATTATTTACATTTAGTGCGAACTAACAGTTAATGAGAAATTATTGAACAAAGCATAATTCAAAGAAAAAAAATGTGCCCTTTCAGCAAACATACTTTTTTTAACATAACATCTTAAATGAATTTGAGTTAAAGCTTTATCAAATTGTTTATAAAGATTTAAGAAAAAAAATCTTACATTTTATGAATTGCATTATTTAGTATAATTCTTCGGTATGGTACATTTCAAAGGTCCAATTACACAAAGAAAATTAACGATAAAGATTGCAATAAGTTTGAATTTCTATATTCAGTGCTTTTATAGTTTCTTCCTTACATTTAATGTTGCAAAGTATAAAAATTCTCCCAGATTTTTATTGTGAACGGAGGAGATATTATCTGAATATATTAGGGAAGTATCAATCAGAAATTTTACAATTCAGATAGTTAAAAGTTGATCCCAAGACAGATTCGGGCTTCGTTCCGTTTAAAATAACCGCAACCCGAATGACACCCGGGCTTAGACTGTAATTTAATTTTGTTTCATTGCATCAACTACAAAATAAGATTTACCTAATAGTTAATAGATGTTTCTGAAATTAAAAAAAATAACAATTTTTATTGGAATATTGGCATATTAAAAAAGCTTTCATGCATATTATAATTTTATTTAGTTAAAACATTAGTTTGAAATATATATATATATATATACATAATACTATAAAAAGAGATAAAACCAGCCAATAGAATCTCTAAGATAGACCAAAACCAAAAAGTGAAATGATGTTTCGAAATGACTGGGGGGAGTTGACCCCCCCCCCCACTGTGGTTAAAATCGGTTTTTATGCTGCAAATGTATTTTTGTATTTTTATCCACTGGTTGATTTTGGTCTATCTTAGAGATTCTATTTTTTGGTTTTATCTATTTTTATAGTATTTTATACGTTTGGATGTTTTTAATTGCTGCATAGCTCATTGAAGCATTTAAAATTCTATTATCTTTTAATTTATTACGTAAGAATATTTCATTTGAATCTGCATATATATTTATATATATGGTGTGTGTGTATACATATATATATTATATATATATATATATATATATATATATATATATATATATATATATATATATATATATATATATATATATATATATATATATATATATATATATATATATATATATATACTCAAGTAAAATCACCTGCATTTTTTTGTCTTTTTAAGTAGCAAAGATGTAATAATTTTTATGTACTAATAAATAATATTTAACTCGAAATAACACAATTATTTAAAATTAGAAATTACTACTAATTACAGTTATGACACACTTATTTTAAATTAACTAATATTAGCAATTATAATTATTTTTTGTAAAACTTTCAAATTAAATCGGAAGATAAAAATTTAACAGGCTTTATATATTTTTACACTCGTAAATATCCTTTAAAAATATTCCCCAAACGAAATTTTAAATGACATTTAATCCAATATCTAAATCTATTTTCTTTCTTATCGTTAAATCGCCGGAATACTTTTTTAAACATATCAATAACAAAAGTCATTTCAATGAATGTATCGCAATGTTATAAATAGAAATAATAAAAGTGCACCTTGTGATAGCATTTTATGTAAAAATAACAATAATTCTCTGTAAAAAACCTAATTCTGTTTTGTTGAATGAACCAAAAAATAAGATTGAAGTAAGATCGAATAGATGCTTGTCAAGTGCAATAAAACGTCTGACAGTTTCGATTGGAAAGTCTTAATATCAACACACACGCAAAAAAAGAAGTTTGTATTTATACATCAACGTTAAATAGAGCAAAACATCGATTCAAATTCTTTTCCCTGGATTCAGAATTTGACGTTATTAGCGCTATTCATAGACTAAATGAGTTCTCTATTTACAAGATAAAATGCTGTATTTTTTTCTCCCATTTTTCTCTCTGTGACAACAATAAATATTGAGTCAAATTAAATTGCTTTGAAATCTTATGCCACAAAATGACATAAAGAGATGTATGTATTTTTCTGATTTGTATGCATATTTATTCTTTAGAAAAATTCAGCTTACAACTTATTAAGAGAAAATATCTGACTATTTACAAAGGTTTCGTGAAAGGTGATTTTAGGTTCGCATTGATTTCATGGTATTTGAGATGTCTATAAATAGTTTTTTCATAATTTAAAAACTTTTTATATTTTGGTAATTCTATAGTATTTTAAAGGAAATACAATTTCTCATTTTAAAATTACATTATATTTTCAGAAAAATTACAATTTGTGAGGTTTTGTTAAATGTATATTCAAATTTGCAGAATATTACTGATATGTAAATATTAGGTTTGTTGGGAAAGAAAGTAATTTGACTTCTTTTCAAAAATTGTTTTATAGTAGGAAGCTGTACTTCAGAATTAATAAGCATAGAATGCTGTTTCATTCTACCATAAATTCATAATATACAATTAAAGGTAAAAAAAAGAAAAAGTGTTTTAATGAGATTTGTAAGATTTTGCATTTTTTTAAAAAATTGTAAACATTTATTTTATAAACAAATAATTATTTTTATTAATATTATAATATTCTCAACTGTAAAAACAATGTTAGTAATAATGAAGTAGAATGTATATATGGCCTGTTTACATTTTTTTGAATATTATGCGTTTGTTTACAAAAGAAGTGGCATGTACAACTTTGCACACGAAAACACAATTGACTGTACTGTCAGAAAAATTAAGGTTCGGAATAGATCTTTTCACAGCCTTACAGGTCCAACCTAAATTATCATTGTTGATATTACGTGTGGATTCAGAATATCAGTAAACTAAGATCTTATCTAGTAATTAGTTATCCTAGTTGGCAAGGCAATGCATAAAATCTAAGAAATCGTCCAAGTCAAAAACTTCCTTCTCAACCACAGCAAAATATTTGGCGAAAGGTCACAATCTCTCAATTTTTTTTCTTTTTATTTGTTCCTATTCTTCTATGGAGTTTTTCAAAATGATCCTGAACCCTTGCGTCATCACCTTCTAAGCACCCCCCCCCTCCGAAATACTTTATCTCAATAAAACAGCTAGGGATTCAATGTGCTCTCCATCGGGACTTGGTTTCTACACAGGCACCTTCCCAGTAAGGATCGCGAGGTTATCGCTAATACTTTAACTTATTTCAAATCAATAACAGCAGTGTTCAGCATACCCGTCTCTTTTAGCACCCTTTTCGAAAGAAAGGAAACATATCTTTAAGATATGATGTTATGCAAAAATGATGGTCAGCACGTGTATACAGTAGCAGTTAACACTTTGACTAATGACAGAGTTGTTTGTACGTTTCCTTCAGTTGTTTCTATAAAGGCACCTTACCAGTAAGGATCGCAGAGCTATCGTTAATACTTTAACTATCTAAAGACAATAGCAACAATGTTCACCATACCCGTCTCTTATAGAACCCTTTTCGAAAGAAAGGAAACAGATCTTTAAGATTTTTTAGCTATGCAAAAATGATGGTCAGCACGTGTATACAGTAGCAGTTAACACTTTGACTAATGACAGAGTTGTTTGTACGTTTCCTTCAGCTGTTTCTATAAAGGCACCTTACCAGTAAGGATTGCAGGGCTATCGTTAATACTTTAACTATCTAAAGACAATAGCAACAAATTCACTATACCCGTCTCTTCTAGAACCCTTTTCGAAAGAAAGGAAACAGATGTTTAAGATATTTTAGTTATGCAAAAATGATGGTCAGCACGCGTATACAGTAGCAGTTAACACTTTGACTAATGGCAGAATCGTTCGTCATTTTCTTTAACCGGAACCACTAACAAAGTTTGGCAAACAAACACTTTGACATCTTGTTCAAAGAAGGAATAACTTGTCAAAATATAATTTAAACATAAAATTTATAAGCGTAAAATAAAATTTCTGTTAGAATATAGATAATCATAATGTTATAATTTTTGCTCTTTTATTATAAAAGCAAGAAACAAAAACATACTGTAAACAAAGAAAAAATTATTCAGCCTGGAATCAAACCTAAACTACTAGCGTTGAAGATACACAGCTTACTATTAAACAGTTAAAGCACATATAAAACTGTGAATTTTCATAAAACTGTTAATATTTAAAACATATATAAGAATGTTACTACTCGAAGAATTTTTTTCTTTTAATGCTTCGTTTCTTAAGATTACTTTTATAGGACGCATAAAATTTGCAGAAATAATATTTATTTAAAATAATGGCTTAAAACTGTCTGAAACTTAAAAAATATATATATAATTACTACTTTGTCATTCTCTAAAAATCACTCTGAAGCAAATTTGCTTAACATTTTCAAAAAAATCTTATTGTTTAATTCGAAATAATATTTATACACACACAACACACATATATATACATATATATATATATATATATATATATATATATATATATATATATATATATATATATATATATATATATACATATATATATATATATATATATATAACATACATATATATATATAATATACATATATATACATATATACATATATATATACATATATATACACATATATATACATACATACATATATATATACATATATATACACATATATATACATACATACATATATATATACATATATACATATATATACACACATATATATATATATATATATATATATATATATATATGTATATATGCATATATGCATGTAAATATATACATACATAGTATATATGTGCATATATATGTATATATACTATATATTATATATATATATATATATATATATATATCTTATATGTATGTTATATATGAATGTATGTATGTACGTGCATAAATGTTTATAAGACAGAGGAAGATACACACGCTCACATATATATGCATATATTACACTCTAATTTACGATAACATTTCTCAACCTCTCCAACAAGTTTCTAAAATGCAGCGTTCACAATTTCAAACTGTCTATTACTACCCTTTGTATCCCACATAAAAAGTCCAGGCTGATCCAATCAACCATCTTCTATTGCCAATTACATTCGATTCAATTACGAATCAAAAGCAGGAATTCCAGCCATTGATAGCGCCGCAGTCGACCGGGAGACTGGCATTCAATCATTTGGTCGCTGTAATAAACTCCCGTTGTAACTTGCAACTTAGTCTCTCTCTCTCTCGTGTTGAATGTCTACAATTTCAAGCCCAACTGCATGACTGCCTGATTACTGACAGAGTTAGATTCGTTCATCTAATCGTTGATTTATTGAGTACAATAAATGAGAAGGTCCCCGGAATGAGTTCGCGAGTTAGAAATGGAGAGGAGCCGCCATTCGATGGAATCCCAGATATTCTGGACGGTGAAGAGACAAAGAGGGATATCATGCATCAAAACACTATAGGACGGAAATGCAGCGAAGAATATTATAGTTCCGAAATATTTTGCCTATTAATTTGATAGAAGATAAAATTCCTTTAATTAGATATCCCAGATATATAAATGATCAAGCTGATGAAAAATTTCTGCTGATAAATCTCTGGATGTTGGATATTAGACAAAATTCAGTAGTTAGGCTCTGTAGAAGGGATGGCCAACCTGCGGCTCGAAAGCCACATGCGGCTCTTTAAAGAATTGTTTGTGGATTTCAATAAATGTACCCGAGTTTTTTTTTCATTTTTATGTAATTATATTTAAAAAAATATTACAACTGATGGAGCTCCAGCAATGCTGGATAAAAAATCGGTCTTCTTTTCCTTTTAAGAGATGATTCTCAAATTCCACAATTCATACCGATTCACTGCATAATTCACCGAGAACATCTCGTTACCAAATATTTAAAATATCCTGATGTTATGAAAACAGTGTGACACATTGTAAACTACATTCGCACCTATGCAAAAAATCATCGACAATTAAAAAAAATCCTTGAAAAATTAAAGGACGATGAACTTCCATTCATTAAATATAACTTCTGTAAAAAATAACTTTTTATGCGTACCTTTTAAATGCTTATGTGATTGCAGCTCGCAAAAAATTTCAAATTTTGAAAAATGGCTCAAACTATCAAGAAGCTTGGCCACCCTTGATGTATAGGATGGAAATATAGGGAAGAAAAATATATCTGGAAAATATTTAACTTATTAGTTTGCGAGAAGATAAAATTCGTTTAATTATAAATTACAGATATCCATATTTTCTAAAATGATCGATTTAGGTGAAAATTTCTTTAAGAAAACCAGTGGATGTTGGGTGTGGAAAAGAACATAGTGGTTAGAATCTCAATCGCGTAGACTGATTACGCTGCGAAAGGCAATAGTAGACTGTCCCAGGCAATTTCCTACCAGTACAATACGGAGTGATTTTCTTGGAAGCATGTTGCGTTCCTTAATAGATGATTTATTTGATCACGATCGATGTAAGAGGCCAAATCTGTTGTCTAAAGGAAATAACTTGGTGACATTGATAGGACAGAAAATGACAATTGAAAAATGGGAGCATAAATTTTGTCCCCAATCCAATTCGATTCGGAGACTTATATATAATTATTTCTTTCAATGAGAGTTGTACTAAAGAAAATTGTATTGCGACACAAATACTGTTACCTAGTACAATATATTTTCTTTCAACTATATTTATAACAAAAATTATAAATACTTTCTTCTTTAACAATTACAATTTGACAACACTGTTATAATAAAAATACACTGAGTAGTCATAATAGAAATTGCTTTTACACCATGCTTGTTTTCAGAGAATACAAGCACACAATTTGCTTTCGAAGACTAGAGAAAATCAGTAGATTAGAAGTCTAAATTGATTTATATCGCTTTCTTAATTGTCAATTTTAAGTGAGACTGCAAAAATTATTTTATGTATCCTCATATTATACTAGCATATAGCCCGTCATTGCTTGTTTCCAAAGAATATAAGAACACAATTTGCTTGTGAAGAATAGAGAAAACCAGTAGAATAGAAATCTAAATTAAATTATATCTTTTTCTTTATTGTTTATTTTAAGTGATACTGCCAAAATTATTTTATATATCCTTATAATATACTAGGATATAGCCCGTCATATGACGGGATCGGTAAAATTCTTAATTTTCTAGAATTGTAAAGTACCCTATAAGTCAGATAAAAAAAATGGGGTTTTTTTGCCGAGAAATATTTGGTACACGCTCAATAATTTGTTTACCTTCATACTCCTCTAAAGTCTCCCGATACTGTGAATGCAGTTTAGAATCACGTTGAATTCATTTAGAAAGATAATACAAAGTTTTCTTAGCTACGTCGAAATTATTCGTAAGTTCTTCCCAATTTTTTTCAAACAGTAATTAATGGAAATAAAGTAATGTAAATATCATTTCTACTACACCGTGGAGGTAGATAAAATTTGCTGTTAATACCTGTGATAAAACTTTCATTTCAACAAAAATAATCGGTGATTAAATTTAAAATCATCACATATGTATCTAATCTATTATTTAAGCCAAATATAAAAGAAAATATTTACGTAATATCTAACTTCAGTGACAAAAAATATAAAAAAATGCAGACGATATTTAAATAATTAAAAATAAGAAATGATTAAAGGAGATGTTTAAAGGAAGGTTAAAGGAAGGCTAGAAAAATATTACTGTTACCTATTTATTATGTGACAAATTGATAAAATTAATCACCTGATCTTATCAAGGGTAAATAGGACTTGAAATAATGGTATTAAATGCTAGAAAAGGGGGGAACGGGTGGGTTTCGAAAGTTTCTAACCCTAACTCATCAAGAATGCAGTATGTATTCCTCTATCCATTCCAGGTCCAACCATTTCATAAATTCGAGGACAGACGGACAGATAACTTAGACTATTATTATATAGGGGATGATAGTTAAAATTGCGATTAAATTCATTTCCTAAACTGTAAGAAAATTTAACCATACCTTCCATATTCATTCTTTGCGTAGATAAATTTAAATTTTCTGATGTAAGACGAAATTAATAAGGTCTTATAGTGCTTAAATTCTAGAAAAAGGGGGAAGAGGCGGATTTCGAAAGTGCCTAACTCTAACTCATCAAGAATCTAATAAGTGTAATTCGGTGGGGTTTGTTTCTTTGTCATAAGCACCATGGAGGGAACCAACATTTTTACAAATTCACAACAAGCTATTCTATAATTTTCATAATTTTATTTGTATTTTTGTTTTAATGTCGTATTTCGTATATTAAAACATGGCTAGATGAAAAAATTTAATTAAATATACTTTTGAAATAATTATTTTAGTAATTTTACCTTATTCTTTATGTTAAGTTCTTTATGTTAAAAGCATCCACGTAACAAGAATTATTGTAGGCCATGCAAGAACAATTAATGTGAGTAATTTTGTGGATCCCAGACTGTACCGAGATATGCTTAGAAACAACAAGTGCAAGTATTTGTCCCCCTGAATTCATTTTCTAGTATTTGCTTTTAGGAGCAGTATTGCTTTGAGAAATCCTAAGAGGGAGTTTTTGTTCTCTCAATGCGTACACAATTCCTATCCAATCAATGCAGCAAATTGGGGATGGGACCTTGATTACTAATCGTATCGGTGTAATTGACTATAGAAACAAGTCGTTAGAGCTGATTTTCTAAAAGGTTAGATTTATCTACTTTTAATGCATTCAATATTATTCTTTTACGTATATCCGATGAGAAAAGAAGATAAATAATCATTGCATGCTTTTCTTCTAAACTAGCATATAGCCCGTCATTTGACAGTAAAATTTTTAATTTACCAGAATTGTAAAGTGCCCTATGAGGCAGGTAAAAAATAGTTTGTTTTTGCCTGAGAATTATCTTGCAACAAAAAATAATCGAGGATTAATTTAAAATTATCACATATGTACCCGATCTATTATTTAATACAAATATAAAAGAAAATTATTTTCGTAATATCTAAGTTCAGTAATAAAAGTATGAAAATAAACCAGACGATACTTAAATAATTTAAAATAAGAAATGTTTAAATACGGTGATTAAAAGAATGACGTCATAATGCTAAGAAATTTTTTTTACCTATTTATTATGTGACAAATTAATAAATTTAATGGACTACTCTTATCCTGGGTAAATAGGGCTTGAAATAATGTTATTAAATGCTAGAAAAGGGTAAAAGGGGTGGATTTCGAAAGTTGCTAACTGTAACTGATCAAGAATCCAATATGGATGCCTTTATCCACTCCAGGTCCAACTGTTTCATAAATTCGAGGATAGACGGACAGAAAACTAAAGCCATTATTTTATAGGGGAATTCTCGTATAAATTCTTTGGGTTTGTTTCTTTGTCTTAAGCACCACGGAGAAGGCGATTTTACTCAGCAGGGCACATCTCAACTTATGATGATTATCCTTTAGTTTCAAACGGAAGGACAGTTCGTTGTTTGCCTATTGGTTGTTGTAAATATGAAAATGAATGGGAAGGGCATTTTAGTAGTTCGTGACGCTGTGCAAAATTGCTCTATAACACAGCAAGCTATTCCATAATTTTATTTGTATTTTTATTTCAATTTCGTATTTCTTAACATTAAACATAGATGAAAAAAATTAATTAGATGTACTTTTGAAATAATAATTTTATAGATTTTTATTTTATTCCTTATATTAGGTTAAAAAAACATCCACGTAACAACAATTAATGTAGCCCATGCAAGAACAATTAATGTGAGTAATTTTGTAGATCCCAGACTGTACCGAGATATGCTTAGAAATAACAAGTGCAAGTATTTGTCCCCCTGAATTCATTTCCTAGTATTTGCTTTTAAGAGCAGTATTGCTTTGAGAAATCCTAAGAGGAAGTTTCTGTTCTCTCAATGCGTACCCAATTGCTATCCAATCAATGCAGTAAATTGGGGATGGGACCTTGATTACTAATCGTATCGGTGTAATTGACTATAGAAACAAGTCGTTAGAGCTGATTTTCTAAAAGGTTAGATTTCTCTACTTTTAATGCATCCAATATTATTCTTTTACGTATATCTGATGAGAAAAGAAGATAAATAATCATTGCATGCTATTCTTCTAAACTAGCATATAGCCCGTCATTTGACAGTAAAATTTTTAATTTACCAGAATTGTAAAGTGCCCTATGAGTCAGGCAAAAAATGGTTTGTTTTTTGGTTAAGAATTATCCTTCAACAAAAAATAACCGATGATTAATTTAAAATTATCACATATGTACCCTATCTATTATTTAAGACAAATATAAAAGAAAATTATTTACTTAATATCTAAGTTCAGTGATAAAACGTATGAGAATAAAATAGACGATACTTAAATAATTTAAAATAAGAAATGTTTAAATGAGGTGATTAAATGAATGACGTCATAACGCTAAAAAATATTTTTACATATTTATTATGTGACAAATTGATAAATTTAATCGACTGCTATTATCCTAGGTAAATAGGGCTTGAAATAATGTCATTAAATGCTAGAAAAGGGTAAAAGGGGTGGATTTCGAAAGTTGCTAACTGTAACTGATCAAGAATCCAATATGGATGCCTTTATCCATTCCAGGTCCAACTATATCATAAATTCGAGGACAGACGGACAGAAAACTAAAGCCATTATTTTATAGGGGAATTCTCGTATAAATTCTTTGGGTTTGTTTATTTGTCATAAGCACCACGGAGAAGGCGATTTCACTCAGCAGGGCTCATCTCAACTTATGATGATTATCCTTTAGTTTCAAACGGAAGGACAGTTCGTTGTTTGCCTATTGGTTGTTGTAAATATGAAAATGAATGGGAAGGGCATTTTAGTAGTTCGTGAAGCTGTGCAAAATTGCTCTATAACACAGCAAGCTATTCCATAATTTTATTTGTATTTTTATTTCAATTTCGTATTTCTTAACATTAAACATAGATGAAAAAAATTAATTAGATGTACTTTTGAAATAATAATTTTATAGATTTTTATTTTATACCTTATATTACGTTAAAAAAACATCCACGTAACAACAATTAAAGTAGCCTATGCAAGAACAATTAATGTGAGTAATTTTGTAGATCCCAGATTGTACTGAGATATGTCTAGAAACAACAAGTGCAAGTATTTGTCCCCCTGAATTCATTTCCTTGTATTTGCTTTTAGGAGCAGTATTGCTTTGAGAAATCCTAAGAGGAAGTTTCAGTTCTCTCAATGCGTACCCAATTGCTATCCAATCAATGCAGTAAATTGGGGATGGGACCTTGATTACTAATCGTATCGGTGTAATTGACTATAGAAACAAGTCGTTAGAGCTGATTTTCTAAAAGGTTAGATTTCTCTACTTTTAATGCATCCAGTATTATCCTTTTACGTATATCCAAAGAGAAAAGAAGATAAATAATCACTGCATGATATTCTTTTAAACTAGCATATAGCCCGTCATATGACGGAATCAGTAAAATTTTTAACTTTCAATGATTATAAAGTGCCCTATGAGGAAGGTAAAAAATGGTTAATTTTTTTGCTGAAAATTATCTTGTAACAAAAAATAATCGATGATTAATTTAAAGTTGTCACATATGTACTCGATCTATTATTCAAGCCAAATATAACTAACAGCATTTAATTAGTATCTAGGTTCAGTGATAAAACGTATGAAAATAATGCAGACGATATTTAAATAATCTAAAATAAGAAGTGATTAAATGAGATGGCAAAAGGAATAACGTCATAATTCTAAAAATGTTATTTTTACCTGTTTATTATGTGACAAATTGATAAATTTAATCGCCTGCTATTATCCTGGGTAAAGAGGATTAAAATAATGGCATTAACCCATTAGCGCCCAGTGATCTATTTTTAGATCGCTAAACATAGCGTGAGAAATTCGCTTTTAGATGACCTTCAACCCACCCCACACATTCCACATTGCACATGGGGCAAGACAAGGGATGCACCTGTTTACTAACAGGTGGTTTTTTTTTTGTTTTGTTTGGTTATTGATCTAAAGCGATAAGAGAAAGTTTGAATCGCCATTTTGTTCCGTAGTTTTTCGATGTTTCTTAACATAAACCCTGAAAACAGCTAAGCGATGCCAGTAAGTTAAACTTTTTTTGGTATTTTAATATCTTCATAGATGTAGCTATTAGAATATAAAGCTATATCTTAAAATAAATATAAATAGCAAAAATTAGTGTCGGAATATTGCTGATCTAGAAATAGATCACTGGGCGTTCGGGCGTTTTTCCCTACCTATCTGGTAATATTGTGTTTTTTCACCTTAGATGAAAATATGAATCGAAAAGTATTTAATAACGTTCAGGATGCAGTTGATTATCTGTTTTCTGAACAAATTGAAGAGGATATTATTGCCATATCACCTGATGTAGATGAATTGACAGATGAAAAGGAAATAGATGATGATAATTCACACGCTCCATTGGAGATAGTAAATGAAAATTTTAAACAGTGGGGGATATTTAGCATTACCTTTCTATGTATGAGATGATTATAAGGTATTATGGACATCACTCTTTAAAACAATTCATAAGAGCTAAACCAATACGGCTTGGTTACAAATTGTAGGCAATGTGGGTTGATACTGGATACTGCTATAAATTTTCATTGTATTGTGGTAAAGAACTATATGAGACTCGTTCATTAGGGTCCCTGGGAGAAAGAGTTGTACTGAATATGTTATCTGTTGAAACAAATCCATCTAGCCATGTAAAGTTTTTCACTAGTCATCTTTTATTGCATAATTTACAAGAAAAGGGCTTCCGAGCTACTGGTACTATAAGAGACACTAGAACTGAGAAATGCACCCTAAAGTCTTCAAAGGAGTTTGATAAAATGCAAAGTGACACTTATGATTTCCGGTTCGACTAAAAAATAAAATCACGATAGTTAGATGGAAGGACAATAAGAGCGTGGCTGTTGCTACACACTTTGATAGTGTTGAGTGCACATCAAAAGTTCAAAGATGGTCTTCTGAGAAAAAAGAAAAAGTATCAATCCCACAACCAAATTTAATAAATAATTATAACAAACATATGGGAGACCATCATGACTGGCCTCTAGAGAAACACGGCATAGCAATAAGAGGTAAAAAATGGTACTGGTGTCTATTCACTCGAACAATTGATATGGCTGTAGTGAATGCAAGTATTTTACCCAAAAATGCACATAAAGGTGATTTTATGTCCATAAAAGATTTCGGAAGAGCTGTAAAATATCTAAAATTGGGAATCGGAAAAAAGGTTTTGAAAGATCGACCTTACAGTTTTCCTTCATCACTAACATCTAATGTCAGTGATGATGTTCGCTTTGATAGAATGGATTACAATATGGAACAAAGAAAGGGAAGCTGTCGACTTGTAGGGTGCCAAGGAAGGTTCCTAACATATTTTGTGAAGTGCGATGCCACTTTATGCAAGAAATGTTTCATCAAATTACACACTAAACTGTAGAAACATTAAAATTTTATATTTTAAAATAACTGAACGTTACTAAGTACATTCTGTAATATTGTGAAATTCTGGATAAATAAACGTTTTTTAAAAGAAAACACATTAGTTTTTATCTATTTGGTTCGTTTTTACCACGTTATTGAAGTACTACTGATTGTTGTGTATTTGCTAAAATATATCCCCCGAACGCCCAGTGATCTATTTTTAGACCAGCATATTTTTTAAAAACTATGGTACGTATTGATAAAATTCGATAATAATATTCATGTTGATAGTAAAAGACACCCAATTTATGAATTATATGTCATTATGTCGAAAAAAAATAATTTGGGCGTTAATGGGTTAAATGCTAGGGGGAAAGGGGTGGATTTCGTAAGTTGCTAACTGCAACTGATCAAGAATCCAATATGGATGCCTTTATCCATTCCAGGTTCAACCGTTTCATAAATTCGAGGACAGACGAACAGATAAATTAGACTATTATTATATAGGGGATGATAGTTAAAAATCCAATTAAATTCATTTCCTAAACTCTAAGAAAATTTAACCATACCTTCCATATCCATTCTTTATGTAGATAAATTTAAGTTTTCTCATGAAAGCCGAAATTGTAAAGGTCTTATAGTGCTTAAATGCTTGAAAAAGAGGAAAGGGGTGGATTTCGAAATTTGCTAAACCTAACGTATTAAGAATCCAATATGTGTAATTCGGTGTGGTTTGTTTCTTTATCATAAGCAGCATGGAGAGAGTCAACATATTTACAATAGCACAGCGAGGTATTCTGTAATTTTCATAATTTTATTTTTATTTTTGTTTTAATGTCGTATTTCGTAAATTAAAACATGGCTAGATGAAAAAAATTTAATTAAATATACTTTTGAAATAATTATTTTAGAGATTTTACCTTATTCCTTATGTTAAGTTAAAAAGCATCTATGTAACAACAATTATTATAGGCCATGCAAGAACAATTAATGTGGGTAATTTTGTAGATCTCAGACTGTACCGAGATATGCCTAGAAACAACAAGTGCAAGTATTTGTCCCCCTGAATTCATTTCCTAGTATTTGCTTTTAGGAGCAGTATTGCTTTGAGAAATCCTAAGAGGAAGTTTCTGTTCTCTCAATGCGTACCCAATTGCTATCCAATCAATGCAGTAAATTGGGGATGGGACCTTGATTACTAATCGTATCGGTGTAATTGACTATAGAAACAAGTCG
Organism: Pardosa pseudoannulata; assembly: GCA_032207245.1. NCBI lineage: Eukaryota > Metazoa > Arthropoda > Arachnida > Araneae > Lycosidae > Pardosa > Pardosa pseudoannulata. Next base: position 85,077,056 of record CM063510.1, on the reverse strand, counting down.
TTAGAGCTGATTTTCTAAAAGATTAGATTTCTCTACTTTTAATGCATCCAATATTATTCTTTTACGTTTATCCAATGAAAAAGGAAGATAAATAATCATTGCATGCTATTCTTTCTAAACTATCATATAGCCCGTCCTTTGACGCGATCAGTAAAATTTTTAATTTGCCAGGATTAAGTGCCCTATGAGGCAGGTAAAAAATGGTTTGTTTTATGGCTGAGAATTATATGCAACAAAAAATAATAGATTATTAATTTAAAGTTGTCACATAGATACCCGATCTATTGTTTCAAAGATATGTAAGTTAAACGCGAGATATTTATTAGTCCTTGAAATAGACTCCTAGACTTTTATAAAACGAATTTGTTGTTAGTTGACAAAATTTTCAGAGCAACACAAATAATCAATGATTAAATTTAACATTATCGCATATGTACCTAATCTATTATTTAATCCAAATATAAAAGAAAATTATTTACGTAATATCTAAGTTCAGTGATGAAACATATGAAAATAATGCAGACATACTTAAATAATTTAAAGTAAGAAATGATTAAATGAGATCGTTAAAGGGAGTACGTTATAATGCTAAAAATGCTATTTTTACCTATTTATTACGTAATACATTGATAAATTGAATCCCCTGCTCTTAACAGGGGAAAATAGGGCTTGAAATAATGGCATTAAACTCTCGAAAAGGGAGAGTTTCGAACCTTTATAAGTAAGACAATATTTTTACTGTGATATGAAGCATATTTATACCAACTTATTTTAGAACCGGATTAATAAACCATTGATTCAAAATGTATAATGCATTCAAAATGTATTTCACACCAAAAGAAAGACTAAACCTATGTTAAGCATACGTGATATGTATGTGTTAACTAGACAAAAAATTCCGCGTTGTTTTTTGAACCAGTTAGTTGAAGGAAAGAATTATCTTTGAACTGAACAGTTAATTTCTGTTCAAAACTGTTATCTCTATTTCAAACAAAAAGCATGCATATGTCTTCAGATAAACAGCAAAAACAGAAAAATTTTATACGGCTTTCTGGATTTGTTAGTTAATAGATATGATCAGTTTTCAAAAGAATAGTAATTTCTATCCAAAACTTTTATTTATCAGCCAATTAGTGTTAACGTGTAAGTAATTTACGCGTGACATGTGCATAAAAATTTCATGTTTTCTTTTCAACTAGTTAATTTAAGATATAAGTAATTTAAAAATAGACAGTTTCTGTTCAAGACTCCATTTTTTTAAACTGAAACAAACATCCCACGTACGTCTGAAATGTATGCAAAAAGTGGAAAATTCGATACTGTTGCTTTCCTTGTTGTTTTAAAAAAAAGAACAGATTACCCTTTTTAAATGTATAGTTATGTATTGTCCAAAATAGTTATTGCTATTGAATATTTAAATGTTAACCTACCACAGGGAATAAAAATACAGTAAATAATATTGTTTTATGTCGGCATAAATTCAGTGTAATGAATACCATAAGTAGTTTAAAATGTTACATGCAAATGGTATTTCAAATTGCATGTATTGCAAAGAATACCCAGCAGAGGTTGATTAATAATAGCCCTCTGAGGACATAAAATTACAAATGAAATCTTTAATTATGTATAAATATATTTCTGTATATACAAGAGAGATACATTACAAGTTACTTGTATGTAATTAATACTTTTGGATCACACAGTATCTTGCCTTAATGATGTTTTGATTTATTTTTATGATTGCAAATTAAATTACCATTATGCATTTTACCGCATAGTTAGAACACGAAGTAATAACTTAGAAATACAGCAATATAGAATCTAAAATTATAGTTGTCCTGCAAAAGAAGGAAGTGTTATCATAAATTAAGTATAAAGAGAACATGAAAATGAACATATGTAATGATGCCTGTTTGATAGGACTTAATGAATTTTCTACAATGTGATATTTCGTTTATGAAACATGACACTTGTATAAATGCCGAATAAAATAAATGAAAAGACATTTGAATAATGATCTAAAACCCTACACACTCTTACAAGCATATGTATGTATAGTTTATACAAAAATGTTTCACTATGTTAATTTAGAATAACATGCATTGAATATTGATAAAAAATTATATGGTTTTATTTTGTACCTTTCTTTCCTATGCCTGAATTTAAAAAGATTCTTTTTTATAATGAGTTTTTTCCTTTCATGCATAAAATGTTCGAAACACCCGTGTATAATCTTCGAAGTATAATTGTTTGAGAATTTTCTCCCAATATTGCCTCAGGTTCATGTGAATTTCTCTATAACTACAAATTCCGTCATCATTTAGCAAATATAAGTATAATATTTTTCTAAAAAAAAAATCAATCACATTTTGTATAGCAGTTATCATTGTTATCTATAAGCATCATTGCTATCTATAACATTTATCTATAATTTAGATGGTATGTTTTTTTATATAAACTTTTTCAGTGACATTTTCAAAACACGAAGTATATACTGAATCAGGGATAGGCAACCTGTGGCTTGCGAGCCACATCCGGCACTTTGAAGGATTATATGTGGCTGTCAATAAACGTACACGAGTTCCCTTTTCATTTTTGTGTTATTCTATTTAAACAAATATTACAACTGATGGAGCTCCTGCAATGCTTGGTAAAAAAATCGGTCTTAATTTCCTTTTAAGTGATTATTATGAAATTCCACAATTCATACTATTTCACCGAGAACATCTCTTTACAAAATATTTAAAATATTCTGATGTCATGAAAAAAGTGTAACACTTTGTAAATTACATTCGTACCAATGCAAAAAATCATCGACAATTCAAATATTTCTTGAAAAATTAAAGAATAAAGAACTTTCAAATGACATTCAATAAATATAATTTCTGTAAAAAATTCTTTTGATACCTTTTTTGCATACCTTTTAAATACGTATTTAGTTGCGGCTCACGAAAAATTTCAAATTTTGAAAAAAGACTAGGACTATCAAGGAGCTTGGCCACTGAATGATGGTCAAGTTTTGGTAGCACATTAAATTTGAACAATATAAAGAATTAAGCTATAAATCTTTGTGTATCTATCCCTCGATTTTTCTTTATAGCAGTTATCATTGTTATCTATAAGCATCATTGCTATCTATAACATTTATCTATAATTTAGATGGTATATTTTTTATATAAACTTTTTCAGTGACATTTTCAAAACACGAAGTATATACTGAATCAGGGGTGGCCAACGTGCGGCACGCAAACCACATACGGCTCTTTGAAAGATTATTTGTGGCTGTCGATAAATGTACTAGAGTTCCCTTTTCATTTATGCATTATTATATTTTAAAGAGTTATTACAATTGAAGAAATTTTTTTCAATGCTGGGTAAAAAAAAATCCGTCTTATTGGGTCTTTAACCCTTAACCCACTGAACGAACGCGTCAACGGGCTTTCGACAGAAAATTCCTGTTCGAAAATGGACCTGTCGACCCCTTCTCGTTCACATTCGCATAACTCGTATGGCACACTTTTGAGAAAAAAAAATATTGCAAAGCGATAATAAATGAAAGAAACTAATTTTGAGTAACGGAACTCCTTTACCTTGCAGGGAAAATAATTTAAAAGTAGCCTGACAACTTTTAAACCGGCAACTCTAGTATGGTACGGTAAGTTCCGTCTGGAATTTACGAAAAGGGTGACTGTTTTGAAAGGGAAAAAGGTGGGGAGGGTAGCCGGTGGATGGGTTAATTTGACAAGATATTTTTTCAAATATTTTATAATTTCTGTTATCTTTCCATGTCTGTATAGACATTAGGATCTCTGCAAAATAAAAAAAAATATATCATTTTCCATTTTTGAGATAATTAATGTCCGCTGTGGCGCACACTGACAATTATGTTATATAAAAAAAACTCCTCGGCGCAACAGCCCCGAGTTAATTATGTTAATATTTAATTAATTATGTCATAATTTTGTTATTATTAATTTTGTTAATTAGTTAAGTATGTTATATAGTAGTTAAAAATTCTGGTAGCTTTGATTTTAACACAGACCAATGTAAGAATTAAGGTACCAAACAGCTTATCAGAACCTATTGCTATCATGAATGGTCTAAGACAAGGGGATACCCTGGCCTGTCTTCTCTTTAACCTTGCACTGGAGAAAATAGTTAGAGATGCAAATGTAGATTCTAAAGGAACCATTTTCAACAAATCTGTACAATTGCTTGCATATGCAGATGATATTGATATTATAGCCCGGACATCAGATGCACTAAAACAAGCATTTATTTCTCTGGAAACTGAGGCCAAAAAGATGAATTTGAGTACTAATGAAACTAAAACCAAATATATGCCATGTTTAAAATCAGAATATAATCACTCCTTCTTAGAAATAGGCAGGTATAGATTTGAAACTGTAAAGCAGTTTATATACCTAGGTTCGGAAATTAATACACAAAATAATATACCTGTTGAAATTCATAGCAGAATTACTGCTGCTAATCGATGTTTGTTTGGATTAAAGAAATATTTAAAGTCTAAGTACATTAAAAAATTGACTAAAATAATATTGTATAAATGCCTAATAAGACCTGTTTTGACTTACTCAGCTGAAACCTGGGCATTAACAGAAAGAGACAAGGAAACCCTAGCAGTTTTTGAAAGAAAAATATTGAGAAGTATTTTTGGGGGAATTAATGTAAATGGTATATGGAGAAGAACAAATATTGAATTATACAGAACATATAAAAACCAAGATATAATTAATTTTATTATCTTACAAAGATTAAAATGGGCCTGACACCTAGTTCGACTTAATGACAATAGATCCACAAAAAATGTTTTTACGGCCAAACCAATAGGAACCCGAATGAGAGGACGACCAAAACTTAGATGGTTAGAGTTCATTGAGAAAGACATAAGATTCTTGAAAATTTCAAATTGGAAATCCAGAGCCATAGATAGGACTGCCTGGTATGGAATTCTAGAGAAGGCTAAGGCCCATCCTGGGCTGTCATGCCACTGAGGAAGGAAATAAATAGTTATAAATATACATGTCCGGTGTAACGGCCAGATTTAACTAAATTAAGGGTTAACAGACGATTCTTAAATTCCTTAATTCATACCGATTCACTGCATAATTAACCGAGAACATCTCGTTACAAAATATTTATGGTATCCTAATGTTATGAAAATAGTGTAACACATTGTAAATTACATTCGCACCAATGAAAAAAACATCGACATCATCAAAAATCATCATTCAAAAATTTCCATGAAAAATTAAAGGACAAAGAACTTCTAAATGACATTCAATAAGTATAATTTCTTGAAAAAAATTTTAATACCTTTTTTGCATAGCTTTTAAATACGTATTTAATTGCGGCTCGCGAAAAGCTTCAAAGTTTGAAAAATGGCTCGGACTATCAAGGAGCTTGGCCACCCCTGTATTAAATGATGGTCAAGTTTTGGTAGCATATTAAATTCGAACAATATGAAGAATTAAGCTACAGTTTTTTGTGTATCTATCCCTCTATTTTTCTGTAGTAACACAACTAGTTAATGGAGAAAAATGTCTTGAAAAGTTCTTTAGCTGCTTGATAAAGGATGAATAATCAAAATATCTTTAACAAAACTTAAAAAATATGCATTTTAAGTAATTTAATATCTTTAAATAAGTTAATTTTTGAATATTGAGTTGATGTTCTAAACATTAACTTATTAATCAAATTTTAATTTCAGTAACAACATTTATATTATATCTAAACTGCTATTGCCTAGTTTTTAATTTGAAAATTACTGGTCTAAGCAGATTAAATAATTCTATTTAGGATGCAATTGACAATGCATATAAATATTTTTAGGCCAAATATGCCTGTGAAGCTGTTCCTCATTTCTCATTACCTGAGGAGCATGTGGAATGATAGGAAAGCAAGTGACATTGCCTAAGGTCGGTAGGCGTAATTTAAAAGCAGGGTCCAGCTGAAGACTCCCAGTCGAGACTCAAACTCAGAACCTTTGGGATATTAGACTGACGAAATTGCCGACTGTGGTACCGTATATCACAGATGAAAGAAAGCTTTCTTAACATGTTCTATAACCTTATCCTGATTAATTTGATAAATTTCGTATCATATATCTAATAATGTGAACCAATTGAAAGATATTTTAATGATTTATGGATATATTGCCAAAAAAATGTCTTATATTTTTAGTAGTTAGATGAGAGTGAATATTAAAAAAAGATTTGACTAATATTTACTTAGAGCTTTGGAACATTCTATACACATAAAGAGAGGAATAAGTAAACAAATCAAATCAAAAGTATTAAAATTAGGTTATATTTTGAGAAATGAATTTATTCTTGAACTTTTTATTACTTTTATGATGCCTCTCGTGACTTAAATTTTTATTAATTCTTATAAAATGTGTCACAAATACTACTCTTATACATTAAAATAAATTTTAAAATTACGGTTTTTTTTAAGTTTATAAAATCATATTAAGTTTAAAAAGCCCAAATTGTTTTTGAAAATTTGACGCACAGACTTAAAATAATTCCATATAAATTAAATATTTAATCAATAGATAAAACTATAATTTAAGATTAAAAAAATATTTTTGAATAATAATATTAGAAAAAATAGAAAAAAATTAAAAATTAATATCCAGAAAGTAATTTGAAAATCAACTATTTCTTTCCGAAAATTGAAATTTTAAAAAATTATCCGATTTTAATATATCAATTATTTTTTAGTTATACTTTATTATAGAGGAACACAAAGTTTTATAACTATAATTGAAATCTCATTAAATAGTCCTTTATATTTTTCATCTACATTTATTTCACTCAATCAATTCATAACACAACAATATTACATTGCTTAATTTAACTCCATATAAATTAAATATTTAATCATTACATAAAACTATAATCTAAGATTATCAAAAAATATTTTTGAATAATAATATGAGAAAAAATAGTAAAATATTAAAAATTAATATCCAGAAAGTATTTTGAAAATCAACTATTTATTTCGAAAAATTGAAATTTTTAAAAAATTATCCGATTTTAAAATATGAATTATTTTTTAGTTCTACTTTATTATATAGGCTCACAAAGTTTTAGAACTATAATTTAAATCCCATTAAATAGTCCTTTATATTTTTCATCTACATTTATTTCACTCAATCAATTCATAACACAACAATATTACATTGCTTGAAAGAAATTGCGGAAATTGAGATCCTCTTTCGTAATATGCCAATACTGTTTATTTTATACATTCATTTAGATACTAATTAAAGCCCCATTTCTTTAGAAATCGACTAGACAGGCCAATAGTAAAGTAAAGTAATCCACAGTAGATAACGAAACGCTATTCTCGTTACAAGCTCTATTCTATTTTCCCTTCCAGCAATGGGCGATTTTCGGAAACTTCATCCAAACCATTTAGACCGATCAAAGAAAGAGAAAAAGGGATGCTTTTAACAAGTTCCGACCTAATCAGCCGCTTTCTATTGCCAATTATATGGAATTCAATTAGAAATCAAAGATCCCAGAATTCCTGCCGTTGATTGCCCAGCTGTTGCCAGGCAACTGCTTTTCAACCCTTTGGTCCAATTTGGGTGTTTACTGTTATTGTCTTAAGACCAGAAAATCGGTATTGTATGTGCACAATAGCTTTCCCAACAATTAAATCCCATTCACCGTTGTAATGAATTAAAAATTATTACGCTGGGCCTGATACAGAATTTCATATTCATAGGATGAATTCTAATGTTCGGATAGAGTCGATTAATGTTTCTAAGAGGTGTTCCTAACAACGATTGTTTCGGGAATTAATAGTAGGAACTTACAAAAGTTTAAGCTTTCATTTCAGCCGCTATATTCCTTTCCAGTTTAAAAGGCTTAAGAGAGTTTTTTGTTAAGATTTCTCAATAGAATATGATTTAATTCGACAAAGATAGATATACTATTACAATCTAATAACAAATATGAAAAGCAATTATTGTTTAGCGAGTTCCACAAATAAAGTTTTTAAATTTTTGAAACAAGCTTTGAAGAATTATATTACATAGTAATAATGGGATTCAATACAGATTAGGGTGCCCCCAAATTTTGATTCTTTATCTAATTATGCAATTGTGCAATTCTTTATGCAACTGTGTATAAAATTTTCATAGATGATTTTAAATATTTAAATGCCAATGCTTTTTGTTTCATTTTCATTGCTTTTATAAATTAGTACTCATATTTTCTCAGAAATTTCCGTATGATTTAGAAAATTAAAAAAAAATTCCCTACGCTTTCAAATTTACATATTTGGTACAATCTGTATACAAATTTAATCTATACTATGTGTTTTTACTAATAATGATTGTTTTGGGAATTAATAGTTGGAACTTACAAAAGTTTAAGCTTTCATTTCAGCCGTTATATTCAATTCCTGCTTAGAAGACTTAGTATTTTGTTAAGATTTCTTAATAGAATATGAGCCGAACGATTGCCGATTGGTTAGGGTGCTGGCCTTCGGTACCGCATTTCGTAGGTTCGAATCCCACAGTGGCATGTATGTTCGTAGCCGTTCGGAATCGGCTTTAAGCTGTAGGTCCAGATCTCATTAGCCCTCGTGTTGTAAAAAGTAGACCGTAGCACTCCAAACCCAACCAAGTAGAATGTGATTTTAACTCTACAAAGAGAGATATTTTATTACAATCTATTAGCAAATATAAAAAGCAATTATTTTTAGCGAGTTTCATAAATAAAGTTTTTAAATTTCTGAAATAAACTTTAAAGAATTTTATTATTTATTCATTATCATTATTAGATAGTAATAATGAGATTCAGTGCAGATTATGGTGCCCCCGAATTTTGATTCTTTATGTGAGTGATTTAGCGAGTTTTCTCACATATGGAAACTTGAGGTTTTCCAGATTTCAATTGTGTATAAAATTTTTGTAAAAGGTTTTAAGTATTTGAATACCATGCTTTTTGTTTCATTTTCATTGCTTTTATAAGGAATTACACATATTTTCTCAGAAATGTCCGTATGATTTAGAAAATTTTAAAAATTGCTTTCCATAAGCTTTTAAATTTACAAATGTGGTACAATCTGCATACAAATTTAATCTATATTATGTGTTTTTACTAATAATGATTGTTTTGGGAATTAATAGTAGGGACTTACAAAAGTTTAACCTAGCATTTCAGCCGTTATATTCCTTTCCTGTTTAGAGCCTTAAGAGAGTTTTTTGTTAAGATTTATACAATAGAATGTGCTTTTATACGAAGAGAGATATATTATTATAATCTAATAACAAATATAAAATGCAATTACCGTTTAGCGAGTTCCACAAATAAAGATTTTAAATTTCTGAAACAAGCTTTAAAGAATGTTATTAGATAATAATAATGGGATTCAATGCAGATTAGGATGTCCAAGAATTTTGATTATTTATCTAAACGATTTAGCAAAGTTTCCCACATATGGAAACTTGAAGTTTTTCAGATTTCAATTGTGTATAAAATTTTCGTAGATGATTTTAGGTATTTAAATACCCATGCTTTTGTTTCATTTTTATTGCTTTTATAAAATAATACTCATATTTTCTCAGAAATTTCTGTATGATTTAGAAAATTAAAAAAATATTCCATTTGTTTTTAAATTTACGAATTTGGTGCAATATGTATACAAATTTAATCTATACTGTGTGTTTTTACTAATAAAGATTGTTTCGGGAATCAATAGTATGAACTTATAAAATTTTAAGCTTTCATTTCAGCCGTTATATTCCTTTCCTATTTAGAAGGCTTAAGATAGTTTTTTGTTAAGATTTCTCAATAGAATATGATTTTATACAAAGAGAAATGTGCTATTACAATCTAATAACAAATATCAAATACATATATTGTTTAGCGAGTTCCACAAATAAAGTTTTTAAATTTCTGAAACAATTTATAAAGAATGTTATTAGATAGTAATAAAGGACATCACTACAGATTAGTATGCCCCCAAATTTTGATTCTTTATCTAAGTGATTTCGCGAGCTTTCTCACATCTGGAAGTTTTTTAGATTGTAATTGTGTATAAAATTTTTGTAGACGGTTTTAAGTATTTGAATACCATTGATTATTGTTTAATTTTCATTGCTTTTATACAGTAGTACTCATCTTTTTTAATAAATTTCCGTATGATTTAGAAAATTATTAGCTGTTGTTATTTTTTGTTTTTTACTTAGATATATAGAACCAAGCTGTAATTACTAAAAGTACTAACGGTTTGCTTCACTAACAGGTATTTTGCATATTGCATCTTTACTTAGCATTAGTTGTTGTTATTTTTTGTTTTTTACTTAGATATATAACCAAGCCGTAATTACTAAAAGTATTAACGGTTTGCTTCACTAATAGGTATTTTGCATAATGCATATTTACTTATTGTTGTAGCATTAGTTGTTGTTATTTTTTATTTTTTACTTAGATATATAGAACCAAGCTGTAAT
>CM063510.1:85049061-85061561 GCA_032207245.1 Pardosa pseudoannulata | reverse complement strand
AAAATTAAACTGATATCATACGTTTTCTTTGTGAGAGATTTTTTTTTCAGTCTTTTAAAGAGTATTTCTTATCGATATGCATATATATATATATATATATATATATATATATATATATATATATATATATATATATATATATCGAGCCTATTACAATTCAAATTGCCAATGATGTCTTGATAATGTTCTTATTCATGACTAAATCACAGTTCCACCTCCAACCACCAGACATGACGTCGGTCATTTGGCGGGCATAGTCTAACGAAAGAGCCTTACTCAGCGTGGATTCATTAGCGGCCCTACCTCAAGACGTTCTCTCCCAATTCTTACTCGTCAAGCGCTTTTATATGGAGTTATTGGTGATTCATACGCCTGCATTAAAGAGTGAGCTGCGTTTTCTGGCTTTTAATCCCTAAATTATTAATTTTATGCGTTCAAACCTGACATATGTATATTATTATATTTGTCTTATATATATAGAGAGAGATATATAAATGTGTATGTGTATAGGTATATATGCATATATGTGTGCATCTATATATCTGTCTATCTTTCTATCCATGAATCTTTTTAATTATTTATCTGCTTATCTAGTGTATATATATATATATATATATATATATATATATATATATATATATATATATATATATATATATATATATATATGTATATGTATATGTATATATATGTATATATATACATATGTATATATATACACACATATATATATATATATATATATATGTGTGTGTGTGTGTGTGTGTGTGTGTGTGTGTGTGTGTGTGTGTGTGTATACATATATATGAATAAGTGAATAAAACTACCACAAGAAAAGTTATAAGAGATAATCAGCAGCAAGAAATACACGAAAAATCTTCCCGCACGTTCTTTCTTTTTGATACCATTTAATCTATCATACATAACACCAGAGCCTGTCATTGACACCTTTTGCGATCAATAAATGAGACAGCAATGAGCCCCGGCGTACGAAAGTGATGCAGCCCCTTATTTTCTGTTTACAAAATAAACAATTCTCAGAATTTACTCATCCAATAATTGATTAGCTCGACGTTGATAGACGACCGGAATGATTCTAGTAATTGAAATGATGAGGGGGGATAATGAATAAGAGGGCTGCATTATGGCAGTTGGGCCCCACGGAAAGAAATAAAGTGTAGTTTACTCCACGTAGTTTTCTTTCCTCTTCTTTAATTAACTTGTAGTAGGCGAGGTGATAATTAACAAAGGACTTCAATTATAGACGCGGCGGAGCTTAGCGAAGGAGGAAGCAAATGGATATTTAGATTGATTAATTTGAAAGAAGTAATTTCAAATTTCTTTAATTAAAAAAAATCTTTGCAATATTGGAAACTGTACATTAATTAGTTATCGTTGTCAGAAATTGTTTTCAAAATAAAGGTTTGATTAAATTCAATTATGAAATGTTTCCGTTTATATGGGAAGAGATAAAATCAATTGTCTCGTTTCAGTAAAGAGAATACAATTGTTGTATCTGATGCTAAACATTGACAAAATAAAAATACTTAAGCACTTTTAAATATATTGGATATGTACTGGATATTAAGAAAACTGTAAACATTTTACTTTTTATTGAATCATTCATATATTTAAAATGTAATAACTGTGCATTAATTAGCGATCATCACTAGATATTGTTTTCAGAATGAAAGGTTTGATTAAATTCCTTTATTAAAGGCTAACGTTTATATCGGATAGGATAAAATGAATTGCTTAGTTCCAGTAAATAAAAAAATCTCTTCAAAATTAAAATTAAACAACAATACTGAAGCATTTTTAATTACATTGGATATGTACTGAATATTAAGAAAATTGTATTATTATGTTACGCAAATTGTAAATATTTTACTTTTTATTGAATCATTCATATATTTAAAATGTAATAACTGTGAATTAATTAGCGATCATCACCTGATATTGTTTTCAGAATAAAAGGTTTGATTAAATTCCTTTATTAAAGGCTAATGTTTATATAGGTTAGAATAAAATACTTTGTTCTAGTAAATAAAAAATTCTTGTCAAAATTAAAATTAAACAACAATACTGAAGCATTTTTAAATACATGGGATATGTACTAGATATTAAGAAAATTGTATTATTATGTTACGCAAATTGTAAATATTTTACTTTTTATTGAATCATTCATATATTTAAAATGTAATAACTGTGCATTAATTAGAGATCATCACCTGATATTGTTATGAGAATAAAAGGTTTGATTAAATTCCTTTATTAAAGACTAACTTTTATATAGGATAGAATAAAATCAAATACTTTGTTCCAGTAAATAAAAAATTCTTGTAAAAATTAAACAAAAATACTGAAGCATTTTTTAAATACATTGGCTATATACTAGATATCACAAAAATTATATTATTATGTTATGCAAATTCTAAACATTTTACTTTTTATTGAATCGTTCAAATATTTAAAATGTTATAACTGTGCATTAATTGGCGATCATCACTAGATATTGTTTTCAGAATAAAAGGTTTGATTAAATTCCTTTATTAAAGGCTAACGTTTATATCGGATAGGATAAAATGAATTGCTTAGTTCCAGTAAATAAAAAAATCTCTTCAAAATTAAAATTAAACAACAATACTGAAGTATTTTTAAATACATTGGATATGTACTAGATATCAAGAAAATTGTATTATTTTGTTAAGCAAATTGTAAATATTTTACTTTTTATTAAATCGTTCATATATTTAAAATGTAATAACTGTGCATAGAAAAGCGATCATCACCAGACATTGTTTTCAGAATGAAAAGTTAAATTCCTTTATTAAAGGCTAACGTTTATATAGGATAGAATAAAATCAAATACTTTGTTTCAGTAAATAAAAAATTCTTGTCAAAATTAAAATTAAACAACAATACTGAAGCATTTTTAATTACATTGGATATGTACTAGATATTAAGAAAATTGTATTATTATGTTATGCAAATTGTAAACATTTTACTTTTTATTGAATCATTCATATATTTAAAATGTAATAACTCTTCATTAATTAGTGACCATGATCAGATATTTTTTTCAGAATAATAGATTTGATTAAATTCCTTTATTAAAGGCTAACTTTTATATAGGATAAGAGAAAATCAATTACTTCATTCTAGTAATAGAAAATTCTTGTTAAAACTAAAGTTAAACATAAAAAAAAGTAAAAGTTGATATACATTTTAATACTGCGTTATTATGAAATGTTTCCGTTAATATGCGAAGAGATAAAATGTTAGTAAAATTTATACATTTTTAGAATTTAATAACATTATTTTATAATTTAATTACATTATTTTATTATTTAATCATATAATTTTATTGTTTAATTGTAAAATAATATTATGGAACGACAACTATTATTTTATTTTGAAATGCACAGAAATATCAGGAACTGCAGATTAATTAGTGATTGTTGTCAGAAATTTCTATCAAAGTAAAGGTTTTGATTTAATTCAATGATTTAAATACAGTAAAATGTGGAGAAACGTGTTTCCTTTAAAATATCGTGTTATAATTAATTAGTTATCGTGCTCATCTAAAAAATCGGAATTAAACATAAATGAAATTTCATAGTTTTATTATTACTTATTAGTGTTCACATAAATGAATAGATTTATGTAAATGGTCAATTAAATAGCATAATCAAATTATCAGTAATTATTATGCATGTTCATAGATGAAGCGAATGTGTATGAGGCATTAATTGAACTGTACAATATCATTATCAGTAATTAGTGTTCCTGTTCGTACATATAGCATATGCATGCATAATATTAACAAAATTATATGATTTACCTATGAGTAATTTTTACTGATAATGGTAAATTCAACGCATTGTATTTAGAGATCTTAATTCATTATATATACCGGACATACGTTAATTATCAGTAATTGATATTTATCTCCAAAAATGTGATATTTATGTGAAGCTCAATTATAAGATTTTAGTTTCACGTTCAAAAATATTTCTCCTAAATTGAATCTCTTAATTTTAAGTCAAGTTGGGCAACATTCGTACAGATACATCATACTTTATGTCCTGAATACTTAATTTATCCTTAATCCAACCTTTTGATTAACTTCTTTAAATACACACACACACACACACACACACACACACATATATATATATATATATATAAATGCATGAATATATATACATTTAAATATTAAAAATGCTTCCTATTTTATGAGTGTTAAAAAAATGTGAAATGTAGTGAAATTAATTTCTAACATAGATAAATTTTAAGAAATTCTAAATTTTGCATGTACATGGATTTTTTATTACTTATGTTCCTCACTATTATTTTAAATATGGATTATAATTATTATGCATAATTAATTTACTTACAAACAACATAAATGTGTAAAGAAATAATAACTAGGCATCCCAATCCATGAACTTGTAGATACGTGAAATTTATTAAATGGGAACACAAACTACTTTATTGTTATTAATTCAAATTGAAATATATATATATATATATATATATATATATATATATATATATATTCTCATTTTAAGTAAAAAAATAAAAAATCAATAATTAGATCATAATATATGTAACACATTTTGAATTATACTATCCTGTAAAAAGAAATAAAGGTGAAATTGAATTGTACAATTGCAGTAAAAAAAGAAAGCAAATAAGAAATTGTCTACAAAACCAGACAATTTTTCTAACAACCTAATTTTGCGGTTGACCGGTGATAACGAATTTAGAGATAGAATCATTCACATGAGGAAAAAAACAGTATCAGTAATCGGAGTATATAAAGATGTTCATTTCTCTAGGTTTTATTTATTGCTTTATTTATTTGTTGAAGAATAATTCCCTAACGTTTGATTACTAGATTCCCGATGTGGCCCTAGTCTTCAGGTTCAGCTAAAAAATGGCTATGGTGATAATTTAATGGCTGTCATAACCAGTTAATTTATCAAGGTAACAATTATTCAGGACTTACAGAAAGTGAGTATAATATTTTATAAACCATCGTATAACCATCGTAAGTATAAACCATCGGTTCTGGTATATTTAACTAGTAACCTCAGGTGTAATTTTGAAAACCGTCTTGCTTGCTATTTTAGTTTCAGATAAATATACGGATAACCGTGCTATAAATGACGATTTTAGTACAATTTAATACAGTTGTAAAATGACGATGAAATGCATATATTTTTTTTGCAAAATTAAAGAGAATTGAGGAACCTATAAAATAAATAAATTGAATGCATATAAAATATTGAATTTATGCTAGTGGCTTAAATCTATGTTTGGTCTGGTTTGGAAGGCTAAGGTGTACTTTTCTGCAATAATGTAATGAGGTCGAGATCTACTGCTTAAAAGGACTAATGGATACGAACATAACATAATTCGAACCCACCAATTCTGGCACCAAAGATCAGTATCCTGTGCATTATTTCACCGTTCGGCTCTAAATCTGTGTTAATCTCACAAATTGCCAAAAGCATTAATTAAACAAAAATGAAGTTAAATTTATGACAAAAAACATAGAATGAATTGGGTGCAGACGTATTTAGGAAGAAATTTTAAAAATCCTCACTAAATTACATTCCTTATTTATCTCAAAATGTAGACACAGGTACAATGCATTCTATAATATTATATATATAGAATTAAGATCGAGCATAACATAATTTAACTGTCATTCAAGTCACCAGAAACATTTTAACCTGCAAAAATCATATGTACATTTATAAATTATAAAAAATTTAAAATTTTGGTAAATTGAATAGAATATAGAGGATACTATTAAGAAATATTTAAAAACCTATCTTAAAATATAAGTAATTTTTAATGCCTTACATATATTTATATATATATATATATATATATATATATATATATATATATATATTATATATATATATATATATATATATATATATATATATATATATATATATATATATATATATATATATATATATATATATATATATATATATATA
Source organism: Pardosa pseudoannulata (assembly GCA_032207245.1). Taxonomy (NCBI): domain Eukaryota; kingdom Metazoa; phylum Arthropoda; class Arachnida; order Araneae; family Lycosidae; genus Pardosa; species Pardosa pseudoannulata. The sequence continues at coordinate 85,055,538 of CM063510.1, read as the reverse complement.
TATGTATATATATATATATATATATATGTATATATATATATATATGTATATATATATGTGTATATATATATGTATGTATATATGTATGTATATATATATGTACATATATATATATATATATATATATATATATATATATATATATATATATATATATATATATATATATTTATAAATTAGACGACCGTTTTTTAACCGTTTTTAACAGGCAGATGTTGTCCTGTTTTAACGCTGAAAATCCAAAATTTGTAAACTGTTTTTGAAAAAATTATAAATTGGACCGATTTGATATAAAAGCAAGGAAAAAATTATTTAAAAAATACATGACACTACCATGAGTACTGTCATCACAAATGTAATTAGATTAAATAAAAATTCACACACCGCCTGTATGGAGATTCGACCCTGGTACTTGTCGTGCCATTGCGCTCATCACTGCCCCACAGTTATGCCGACAGAGAAGGGTTTCAAACGGCATTATAATAATCTCAATAAGCGCGGAATTCTGGATTTTTAATAAAAGAAAACGTTTTGTATTAGATCAAATTGTGAATCTAACCCATTTTCGTATCAATTTAATTACACACACAAAATTTCATCAAAATTTGCCCAGCCGTTTAGGAGGAGTTATATTACAAACATATTCACAGAAGAATTTTATATATATAGATGTAAATACTAATGTCTGTCGAATTAAATACCCTTTCAGTATGCATTGATACTCCTTCAGAAAATATGAAACCCCTTAACCGTATTTCAGTACATCAAGACATCGCAGACCTCGGTTTCGTAAATTATCAATAAAAATGTTCCATTATCAGATAATTATCATCTACTCCTCGCGACTTGCTGGAAACAGGTTTGTCTTGCAGCAAGAAAGAAAACAATATGCAATTAAAATGTCGTTTCGGAAGAGGATTAAATGTCAACCTCGACTCCGAATGGCATTAAATCAATAGAATATATGGCGTTAGGTACTTTAATTATATTTCTCTTTTTGCTGATTGGAATTCGGGCTCCACGCATATTTAACATGGAATTAACCCATCATTTCTGTACATCTGCCGATGAGCAGGTACTTGCATTCAATTTCTTCTTCTCTAACCACTGAGAAAGTAGGCATGTGTCATTTCCCTACATTCATTCATCTCAAGAATAGAAATAAAGAATCAAGAATCATTCCTGTCAAGAAATAGTAGATTTTGTTAGTAAGTGGATGCATTGAAACCGTAAAAATATTTCTCTGAATAAATCATTTTATCTTTCTTTATATTAGGAAGATCATTTTATGGCTTTATAGCTATCTATCTGCCCGTTTATATATATATATATATTTTGTATATATATATACATATAAATACATATAAATATAAACATATATATATATATATATATGTATAAATATATATAAATATATATATACATGTATAAATATATATATATATATATATATATACATATAAATACATATAAATATAAACATATATATATATATATATATGTATAAATATATATAAATATATATATACATATATGTATAAATATATATATATATATATGTATATATATATATATATATATATATATATATATATATATATATATATATATATATATATATGTATAAATATATATAAATATATATATACATGTATAAATATATATAAATATATATTTATGTATAAATATATATATATATATATATATATATATATATATATATATATATATATATATATATATATATATATATATATATATATATATATATATATATATATATATATATATATATATATATATATATAGTTCCACGTTGCATATTAACACTTATCTTTGTATTAAAACATTCTTAGGATTTAAATCTGTAGACGTAGTAAAGTAGAAACAATAGAACGTAATATTAAATGTTAAATATCATTAAAAATGTGTTTTCTATAAGATGAGAAAATAATTAATTTTTTCATAGTCGCACCACATTTATTTATCGTATCTATTCTTTTCCTTTATTCATCGTGTTTTATATCTATCATCTTAAACAGTATATATATATATATATATATATATATATATATATATATATATATATATATATATATATATATATATATATATATATATATATATATATATATAGCCTTCTGTTGCATTTTGAGCAGAATGATGGCCGATTGGTTAGGGTGCTGGTCTTCGGAACCGGAGTTCGTGGGTTCGAATCCCACATATGGTATGGATGTTCGTAGCCGTTCGGAATCGGCTTTAAGCAGTAGGTCCCGGTCCCCCTCTTGTTGCAAAAAGTATACCGTAGCTCTCCAAACCAAACCGAACCTTTGCATTTTGAAGGCAGTCGTTGTACAATACCACAACTAGCCCCATCTACCCCATAATACAAGTTTAAATTTTCCTGAAAAGAAACGAATATATATATATATATATATATAATATATATATATATATATATATATATATATATATATATATATATATATATATATATATATATATATATATATATATATATATATATACATATATATACATACATATATATAAGCATACATACAGACGTGTGTATTAACATCTATATATGTGTACGTAAGTGTTTGTAATTATACTTCAAAATGTTCTTATCTACTTCCTATGAATATGTTTCAAATTTATTAATTTATAGTTATAAATGTAGAAATTTTAAGGCTTAATTTATTTCTAGAAACTTCTCGCAGTGTGTCCTAATCGTGAATATGACTTCTCAAAATTTACACTAGATACATATTAAGATCTAATAAAAATTTTATCTCTTGGGCTTCGACTGTCTCCAGAATAATTAATTTGCTAATTTCTCATTTCCTTTAGAAGGCATCTGAAGTCTCATTAAAATCTTGTCCAGTCTTATTGAATTCTAGACCACATCATCGGGCCTTTACGATTACAATTACCTTTCATTCAATTAAGAATTAAATGCTAAGCTATTCACTTCCTTCTAATTGAAGATTCGACTACGATTCAGCCTTTCTTCTTTAAAACATTTATCCTAAATTGGATTCTCAGTATAACTGATTAAATAGGTTATAAAGGACGTTATTTCACGATTTCCATTATTTTGAATGGCGTGGATGATTTTATTTTTTATATATACGAAGGGAAATTTATTGGTAGATAGTTCTAGAACGGAGGTTATTCTCGCCATTTTCTTTTAATCCTGTCAAAAAATGAAATAGAGGTATTGAGCTCTTTAAATCTATCAAGTGAGACTTGCAACTTCGTTCTCCTAAAATACTTTCTTTATCAGATTTTTTAAAAATAACAATTTAGAGTATGGTACAAAGATTTTTTTTATCTATTGAATTTCACATTCGTACATAAATGTTTGAGGATCAAGTTGGCCTAAGATTTCCGTGTTCTTTAAAGTTGACTGAGGTACGCAAAATATGTTCGTTGTCTCAAAGACCTCCCTGTTTTCAAATGATATCTCTGTTGATATCAGGCCAAGCCTGGGTGTCTTCTTATTGTCCCTGCTTCTAAATTACGAAGACGCATATTGAGCAAAATCATTCTTTCACCCTATAGTTGCTCTTCACAAAAAAGGAAAGGCAAACTTCTTGCCTTAATTCGAGTAACCTATGGCTCACTTCATTGCTTTGTCCAAGAAGCCTAAGTAACAACAATAAAATACATGTTTGATGACACAAATATTTAATCCTGTACTGATGTACTTTACCACGATGGACAGCACGTTCAAGCACAGCTGTGAACTAAATTAAGAAGAATATAGACGCAGCTGTGGACTTCGAGTTTTAATGTATTCTAACTTGCAGAGGAGTTATAGCTGATGGAGGGGCACAATTATAACGGTCAAACCCTGTTATGAATGCAGCTGTGAGATATGGGAGCAATGTCTAGGTAATAACGTTAATTTTCCCCAAAATTACCATTTTTATGTGCCCATCTGTACCCCTGAAGGGGATGCAGAAGTGTGAAAATTTCATTAACAAATGTTTGAAAAAATGGAAAAGGAGCGTTGTACCGAGGTGTAACGTTGTAGAAAAAAGTTGTAAATGTAGCCCTGTGAGTAGGGATAGGTCAGCAGTCAAGAATTGCAGGATACATCGAGAGTCCGGGACAGCAGTATTGCGAAATCCCCCATCACACAAAGTGACGACCTTCACGGCTGCACCGACGTTCAGCCTGCCTAGAGTCCCACCCTGCTTGTCTTTGAATGCCTGGAGGTAAACTGACTTAACATATCCATGATTGTTTCCTAGGTCGCATAATATTTTGTTTATGGAATACCATTTTTTTTAAAGGAAAATTTAATGATTATTGTGTATAGAGGAATATCAAAGCAAAATAATGAATGTCATATCATATATTAATCAAGAAAAATACCTGAAAATAATGCATATAATAAATGTTTTAGTTTAAATATAACGCATTTACTTTTAATTCTGTAGAATATATTTTACCGTGTTTCCCTTTGATGAACGAACACTGTTGTATTTGTTGTAAGCACTTTACAACAAAGCCATTGAGAGAGGGAAATGAATCATGGAGTTACTGGCAAGACCAAAATCCATTATTTTTTTTCAGACCATCATCATGAAGCCCATGATACCATTTATTTAACAACGACTTAAGGCCGTATTCAAATAAGGTACTACAATCCAAATCTGGATCTAAGTGAGTAGAAAAAGCTCACTCCCACGATCAACCTGCAATGTATAGAATATAAAAAAAGGGAAAAATATTTTGTGATATATGTACATTTGTCTCTTTATTATTTACGAAAATGTTACTTCTGAGATGGATAGAATAAAACGGAGTGTGATATTTACTGATTCTGGATCCTACTTGTAATTCATTTTATTAGTGGTACTTATAGTGTGGATTAGAAAATCAATTAATCAAACACATGTGGTAGTTTTAAAAACTAATTTTAAATATCGAAACATATTAATATCGCCTCTTACCGCCAAAAATACGTGCACCGCCTCCTAGGGAACGGCACCAAAGGTCCAAGAGAGAACTAAAGGTCAAACTGAATGTGGGATTCTTCGATTGATTAGTTTATCGATAACTGTAAATGTAACCTCAACTTGTTAAGCGATATGTATCTGTCCCAGTAATTCATTAAGGTTTAAAGTTTATTCCAAAAGGCCACAGGCATCCTTATCATTGCGTTTTGATCCTACCGACTCCAATATCAACTAGTATCGAATATCAATCTCCGTCAACTAGGTCATTATGGGGCTAGATCCAAATAGAATGTTTCCCTGAAAATTGTCCAGTGATCAATCTTTAAATCTTAAAATACTTAACTTTGAGAATATAAAGATTATATTCAAATACAATTGTTTTCCAGTCAGCATTTCAAAGTTTCAACACTCCGTGCTTTTAACTGTAATTATAAACATAGAATAAAAAACATACACATTCACTAGCTAAGTGCTTGCATGAATTCAAAAAACATACTAACATCGCCTTCTACCACCCAAAATACATTCACCGCCTCTCAAGGAGAGGTACCAAAAGTCCAAGAGAGAACTAAAGGTCTAACTAAATGTGGGATTCTTCGATTGATTAGTTTATCAATAACTGTAAATATAACCTCAGCTTGTAAAGTGGGATGTATCTGTCCCAGTGATTCATTAAGGTTTGAAGTATATTCCAAAAGGCCACAGGCATCCTAATCAATGCGTTTTGATCCTACCGACTCCAATATCAACTAGTATCGAATATCAATCTCCGTCAACTAGGTCATTATGGGGATAGATCCAAATAGAATGTTTCCCGGAAAATTGTCCAGTGATCAATCTTTAAATCTTAAAATACTTATTGAGTGTTGAGAATATAAAGATTATATTCCAATATAATTGCTTTCCAGTCAGCATTTCAAAGTTTCAACACTGTGCTTTTAACTGTAATCATAAACTTGGAATAAAAAAAAATTACACTTTCACTAGCTAAGTGCTTGCATGAATTCAGAAAAATATGAAACAAGGAAAATCGTTTAAAAGAAAAAAGGTAATTTCCATTGTCTTTTACTTTGACACGTTTTCATCCATCACGCAAACGCAATCAATAAAATATCACTACTCATCTCCAGCAATTACATCACGCTTGATTAATTAACTGTTAATTGATTTTTCTCTACCACTATCACGAACGCCTTTGGTTCGGGGAAATCTCCGAGGAGAATTAAAGAAGTGCTTCCAATAGAACTTGTTTAAACTATTCTGTTGAGATTAACTGAGGTTATAACTTTTAAAGGAAGCTTGAATTCCAGTTGTCCTCTCAAATGTTCTCTTCCCTAAATCGATGAAAAGAAATTTCAGGCTTTGATTGCTAACCGAATCGAAAGTAATTGAAAATAAAAAGAAAGTACTAATTGATCTAGAATTTGATAGAGATTTAGTTTTTTTTCTTTCGAAGTTTTTTTTTATTCTTTAGACATTTAATTTCTTGGTTAGGATTCGACGT
>CM063510.1:85014061-85031561 GCA_032207245.1 Pardosa pseudoannulata | reverse complement strand
TCCTCATCCACCAACAAAGTCATTTTTTACCCCTTCCCTCTTTACAGAGATAATTTTTCAATAAAATTGATAATTTTAGTACAAATTAAAGTTTAAGAAGGTGATTCATATATAGCGGCAAAACATTTTTAACCCTTCTGAGAGAGAAATATGTAGACTAGTTATTTTATATACCTAACAGTCAATTACTCTGTAACTTGCCAATGCCTTGTATCTTAATATAGATTCGATATGATATTTATTTAGAAACAAATTTTACTACATTCCAAAAGGAAGGAACAGCACTACCTGACGATTCTACAAATAGATCTGGGAAAATTCTTATTCCTCATCCCATAATAAAGTCTTTTTTACCCCTTCCCCCGCTTTTTGCACAGATACTTGTTTTATAAAATTGATAATTTTAGTACAAATTAAACTATAAAAAGGTGGTTCATATACAGCAGCCAAAACTTTCTAACCCTTCTGAGCGTGAAAAATATAGACTAGCTATTTTATCTGCCTAACAATCAGTCGCTCTGTAGCGTGCCTATGCTTTGTATCTTAAAATGGATCCATTCTCAGGCTAAGAAATATATAGAAACTAGTTATTTTAGATTCCAAAAGCAAGGGGCAATCACTGATGATCCTTGTTGAGTTTAGCATTATTAAATTCCTATAGATGGAGAATATATTATTTCAGAAAAACCTAATAACATTACATTCAATTAAAAAAAAAAAAATTCTTTGACATTACCAATGTACTTTTTTTGTAATCACCTATTAATATTTAACTACTGCAGCCGTATTTTGAAAGATAAAACTACCTCCAGACGTTGCTTTAATTAATTATCTTGAAATTTGGCAAGTGATCACTCACTGCAAGAAGATACTGAGACCGCCATGGATCATTTATGATTTAGGGGTGTGAAAATACTTTTGAAAGAATTCTGAGACGATGTGGCATCACAGTTAAAAATGAAACTCATGCAAGGATTTGTTTGTTATCGAGCTCTATCATCAATTTTACTGTAGGACTACATAATAAGGATAATTTTAAAGATAATATCGTTAAAATATAATTTATAACGGTAACTACATCTATGCATACGCATCCAAGTCTTTATCGTTGGAAAGTTTTCTTTCATGATTACAATGAAATAAAGTTATAGCTAATACGAAATAAAAATCACACCTATTAAATATATTTTGAAGAATTATTTGGAAAATTCATAAATAAAAAATTCACAAAAGATTGTATTTATTGTTATCATTAACTGTTTGCCAAAAAAAAAAGACTTACCAAACTTTCAGTAAAAATAACTTATGTTTACACCATGATAATTTTTTATTTGCAGCTATTGCCGGACTTGTGTAACTCTTATCGCAAATTATTATTCAACCAATACAGACAAGCCTCTTCATTTATGTTTTTTCCAATATTATATTGGCACGAGTGTTGTAATATGATCGTTTTTAAAGATTTAGTTAAAGGTATGTATTAAAATCACGTAGTATAATTTTTGAACTAATGTCTTTGCTTTTAGTGAGAACTTACGCATCTTTGAAAGGAATTATATATAAGATCATTTGCTGCGTAAATTTATATTATTAAAATGATAAATATTTTGATGGATATTTTGGTGGAAATGTTTATAGATAAAAGGTTCAAAGGAGATTGCATTTATTGTTATCATTAAATAACTGTTAGTCAGAAATAGATTTAGAATACTTTAAATATGCTTATGTAATGTTTTTAAAGCATTTAATTGATACTATTTTTAATGTGATATTTTTTAAAGTATTAGTTAAAATAATATCGTATGATTTCTTTGTATAATTATGTTATATTATTTTATCAGCGGAATATGTGTCCCCCCCTTTAAAATAATTATATTTACAATTTCATTAAATACCTAAATTTATGTTAATAAAATGATAAAAATTTTGATGGCTATTCTGATGGATCTGTTTATAGATAAAAAGTTCAAAGGAGATTGCATTTATTGTTATCATTAAATAACTGTTAGTCAGAAATAGATTTAGATTACTTTAAATATGATCATGTAATGTTTTTAAAACAGTAAATTGACACTATTTTTAATGTGATCATTTTTAAAGTATTAGTTAAAATAATATAGTATGATTACTTTGTATAATTATGTTATGTTATTTTATCAGCGGAATGTTTACTTATGCCTCTTTCAAAATAATTATATTTACAATTTCATTAAATCCTTAAATTTATAGAGATAAAATTATCAAAATTTTGAAGGAGTTTTTGGAGAACTGTTTATAGATACAAAGTTCATAGGAAAATCTCTTTATTGTTATCATTAATTGTTTGTAAAAAAATGGACGTACAACACTTTCAATGAAAACGGTTTATAGATTTCTTACACCATGATAACCTTCTATTCACGGCTATTGACAATCCTCTATTACTCCGATGGCAAACAATTGGCTAACCATCGCATAGTAGTTTCAGTCAGGAAAATTGTGCAGATACCCAATACCCTCCAAATACCCATCGAGTTTTCCAGCGAAAATGTGTATACAGAGGAGTGACAGCATGCCCTACAGTGAACTAATAGAGGAATTAAATGGAGTTCTTTGTGTGTATGTGTGTGTGTCCTCCACCCCCCTCCATCTTTCTTTTTTTTTTCTTTGTGTAAGCAACTCACGCATGGAAGCGAATTGTTCGGTGTGGAACTCAATTTCAGATGCTTCCCTTGTTCATACGCCCGCAAAATTCCATTTTTATATCATCTTTCTCTTTTCTCTCGTTTTTATGTATTTTTTTCCCCTGCTAGTCAAACGTAAGTGTTCTTATTTGAATTGGCTAAATTGTTATGGCTTCACGAAAACACGGCCGGGGAAAAAGAGGAAATTGAAATAAAAAGCACGAAAAATAAAGGAAATGTTCAATAGATTATGACTTTTTTATAGACTCATTTATTTATTTCCAGTATTCAGAGCGCGCAAAGACAATGCTCGCTTCAGTAACACGATGGTGCTTTATGTATGAATTATATTTCTTTTCTACTTTTTTTTCTGCGTTTTTTTTTCTCCTCTCCGTGTACGTATATCTGTATATGTGTTTCTCGTGCCGCATAATGCAGGGAATAAGCAACGAATGGAAATTCTTTGTTGGGCTGGAAAAAAAAATAAGCCTGTTGTTGTTGGGCTTAAATTGGTAATTTTAACGAGAAGTTTTCCAGGGGATTTTATTTGAAATTGAATAACGCTTGCTTGCCAAAAGAATAGAATACTTTAAAGTAATGGATAAAGTGTTTCATATAGGGCACAGAGAGAAAAAAATGGCCAGAAATAATGTGGGACACAAAAGAAATTTCCATTGCATTTACGTCTGTTCGAAAGTTCCTTGAATCGGGATATTCGAAATGCGAACGGTTCTCGAACACAAGAAAAGCAGAAAGAATTGTTAAAAGATTATTCTGTTAGTTTTAATTGCTTTAACTAATTATTTCGGAAGAATTAATTTGACAAGTTTTCTTTCAAAACCTCTAAATATATGCAAGTTTATTTTTAAATTATCTTTTAACAGATATGAAAACGCTCAGGTGAATTCATTAGGTTTAAAAAAAAAATCCGTAATTTTCCTAGTAAATGTATAATAATAAAAGACAATGCACTGTAATTCGTTTTTTATACAAATCTAAGAGGTATATCGTAGGTGCTCTAAAATTTTGAACATGGTTTATTTAAAACTACAAAATGGTTATTCATTGCCGATATTAAAACCTGTCCATCCTCATCTCTAAGCTCGCCATAAACCTCTTCCGTCGATCCTGTTACGTGATCTAGCAGTAAAACATAAATTAATGCTGACTTCTGACGATAGATGGCAGCATATATAAAATTTTTATTTTCAATTATGTGCATAAAATAAGTTAGCCAATTCGTAATTTAGCAATCAATAATATATTTGAATATGAAATATTTACAGGGTATTATAAATATTTTAAAAGAAAAGATTAATTATTCTATACAGGAGGGAGGGAAAAAAGTTCAGAAATAATGTGGGACACAAAAGAAATTTCCATTGCATTTACGTCTGTTTGAAAGTTCCTTGAATCGGGATATTCGAAATGCCAACGGTTCTCGAAAACAAGAAAAGCAGAAAGAATTGTTGAAAGATTATTCTGTTAGTTTTAATTGCTTTAACTAATTATTTCGGAAGAACTAATTTGACAAGTTTTCTTTCAAAACCTCTAAATATATGCAAGTTTATTTTTAAATTTTCTTTTAACATATATGGAAACGCTCGGTAGAATTCATTAGGTTTTTTATAAAAAATCCTTAATTTTCTCAGAAAATGTATAATAATTTAAGTATTATAAAAGAGAATTCCGCACGTGTGTCTGAGTTCGTTTTTATACAAATCTACAAGGTATATTGTAGGTGCTCTAAATTTTGAACATGGTTTATTTAAAACTACAAAATGGTCATTCATTGCCGATGTTAAAACCCGTCTATCCTCATCACCGCTCTCCAAACTAGCCATAAACCTCTTCCGTCGATCCTGTTACGTGATCTGCAGCAAAACATAAATTAATGCTGACTTCTGACGATAGATGGCACTATATATATAATTTTTATTTTCAATTCTGTGCATAAAATAAGTTAGCTAATTCTTAATTTAGTAACCAATAATTTATTTGAATATGAAATCTTTACAGGTTATTATAAATATTTTAAAAGAAAGGATTAATTGTTCTAGACAGGAGAGGGGAAAAATGTTCAAAAATAATGTGGGACACAAAAGAAATTTCCATTGCATTTACGACTGTTCGAAAGTTCCTTGAATCGGGATATTCGAAATGCGAACGGTTCTCGAAAACAAGAAAAGCAGAAATAATTGTTAAAAGATTATTCTGTTAGTTTTAATTGCTTTAACTAATTATTTCGGAAGAATTAATTTGACAAGTTTTCTTTCAAAACCTCTAAATATATGCAAGTTTATTTTTAAATTATCTTTTAACAGATATGAAAACGCTCAGGTGAATTCATTAGGTTTTAAAAAAAAATCCGTAATTTTCCTAGTAAATGTATAATAATCTAAGTAATATATAAGACAATGCACGTGTGTCTGAGTTCGTTTTTTATACAAATCTAAGAGGTATATCGTAGGTGCTCTAAAATTTTGAACATGGTTTATTTAAAACTACAAAATGGTTATTCATTGCCGATATTAAAACCTGTCTATCCTGATCACAGCTATCCAAACTTGCCATAATTCTCTTCCGTCGATCCTGTTACGTGATATGGCCTCAAAACATATATTAATGCCGACTGCTGACGATAGATGGCAGCATATGTTATTTTAGTTTTCTATTATGTGAATAAAATAAGTTAGCTAATTCCTAATTTAGCAACCAATAATTTATTTAAATATGAAATATTTACAGGGTATTATAAATATTTTAAAAGAAAAGATTAATTGTTCGATACAGGAGGGAGAGAAAAAAAAGTTCAGAAATAAAGTGGGACACAAAAGAAATTTCCATTGCATTTACGACTGTTCGAAAGTTCCTTGAATCGGGATATTCGAAATGCGAACGGTTCTCGAAAACAAGAAAAGCAGAAATAATTGTTAAAAGATTATGCTGTTAGTTTTAATTGCTTTAACTAATTATTTCGGAAGAATTAATTTGAAAAGTTTTCTTTCAAAACCCCTAAATATATGAATGTTTATTTTTAAATCTTCTTTAAACAGATGTGAAAAAGCTCAGAGTTCATTAGGTTTTTTAATAACAATCCGCAATTTTCCCAGTAAATGTATAATAATTTAAGTAATAAAAAAAAGAATTCCGCACGTGTTTGTGTTCGTTTTTATACAAATCTACACGGTATATCGTAGGTGATCTAAATTTTGAACATGGTTCATTTAAAACTACAAAATGGTCATTCATTGTCAATATTAAAACCTGTCTATCCTGATCACAGCTATCCAAACTCGCCATAATTCTCTTCCGTCGATCCTGTTACGTGATATGGCCTCAAAACATATATTAATGCCGACTGCTGACGATAGATGGCAGCATATGTTATTTTAGTTTTCTATTATGTGAATAAAATAAGTTAGCTAATTCGTTAATTTAGTACCAATAATTATTTAAATATGAAATATACAGGTATTATAAATATTTTAAAAGAAAAGATTAATTGTTCGATACAGGAGGGAGAGAAAAAAAAGTTCAGAAATAAAGTGGGACACAAAAAAAGATATATGTCAGTACGAAAGTTTTTTAAATGGAGGTATTCGAAATGTAAGTGGTTTTGAAATCAAGAAAGGCAAAAAGAATTGTTAAAAGATTTTTAGCTTTAATTATTTTAATTAATAATACGATGAAATATTTGTATTAACACCATTTTAATTTTATAATAGTTTAATTCATAAATTCAACGAAATCAGATAATATTATTAAATTTCGAAAGTTGAAAGCTTACTCTAGCCTTAAAGCCGTTTAAAATATACAGTTAGTTAATAAGCGTAAGAAAAAATTCACGAATGAATTTTTTTATTCCTCTTACTTTTATTTTTCTCCCGTTAATACTTTATACTTTTGTCCAATGCAAAAATACTTGAAACAAACTTAAAAAAAACATCATTTTCGAAAAGCAAAGATGTTTAGAAAAATTAATTAGAGAAGAAGAAAAGTAAAATCAAGACAATTTTCGACAGTTATCCTCTTACATAAAGAGTTTTAATTTTTTTCATTTCTTTATTTATGCAGAATTAAACTCCTATCGTCTATTTTGTACTATTTGAACTGTTTTTCATACTTGTAAGAAAATATTTACAATGACTTTATCTTTGTATTTTCTATAATAATAAAATTTAAATGTAATATTAAAAAATTAAAAACGCAAGCAAGAAGATGAAATATATTCCGAAAAGATAAAATAATTAGGTATTAAAACTGAATAAACATTCACAATTCAAAACATTTTTTCTAATCAAACATTTAAATTATTTGTATTAAATTTTAATAATACAGTAGTCTCAAAATAAAGAGTGAATCAGATAATCTTATTAAAATTTCGATCACAAAGTGTATTATTTGGGACTATGAATTGAATAGAATGGAATAAAATAATACCTTTTGATTCCCATACAATATTTTTTTAGTAGAAGTTATGAAAACATCTTAATTGTTTTATACTGAAATAAAATTTCAGATTGAAATCTATCACAAAATAAGTTTAAAAATTTGACTCAAATTTAAAAAGGTATTCAATATGAATTAGAAAATAATATTCAATGTATTATTTTTTATAACTTTTTATTTATGTATACTAAATTAAATTTCTTTATCTCTATGAATTTATTTTCAAATAATTTTTCATAGTGAAGTGAAAATATTTAAATATTTTATTTTAGTGTATTATAATAATGTTTAAATATAATCTTAAAAAATTAAAATAGCCAGATAAAAGTAAATATATTTTGAAAAGATAAAATTAATAGGTATTGAAAACTAAATCGATATTCAAGAATGAAAATATTTTTCCTAATCAAACATTTAAATTATTTGTATTATTAAATTTTAATAATACAGTAGTCTCAAAATAAAGAGTAGATCAGATAATCTTATTAAAATTTTTATCACAAAATATATTATTTGTGACAGTGAATTGAATAAAATAAAGGATTTAATTCCTACATAATTTATTTTCAGAAGTAGAATTTATGACAAGTTTATGCTGAATGTAAAACTTCGGATCTGTCATAAAATCAGCTAAAGAATTTATCTCAAGTTTAAAATATAAATTTACTTTGAAATAGAAAATGACGCGTAGAAAAAATACAATTCCTGTGACCTCTCAAACTAAAAGAGGCGTTACCTAACAACGCTCTAGTAAATTGTTAGTTTAGATGACACTTTTTTCCCCTTCCAAACGTTCCTTTGTCTGCCTACTTTAATGGTAATAGTTGCAACTCGACTTGTTCATCCTCCTGGATGGGACCACGGAATAAAGTTTGGAAGAAGACAAAAGAAGATTGAAATTTTCGTAAAGCAGAATGGCATCAAGTCGTTTTTTGGAGGAAAGTGGCCAGTTTTGCTTTCCTGTGGGTGAAACCATCACAAAAGATAATTTGTAGGAGAGAAAACGACATTGCTATGTAGTAATTTACGATCCAAAAGTTGAATAATGCAGGCGTTTTCTTTCAAACCGAATGGACAATGACGCTTTTGTACTCTTGCGCTGGGTGGTATTGCATTCAATGGGAGGGATTTTTAGATGAGTGAAAAGGTGTTTTTTGGTTGCGTTTGGAGATGCCTGATGGTTTTTAGCCGGGCTGATTCAAGAGAGGGTGGTTTTAAATCTGTAGAACTGTAATTTGTGACTGACAGGGCATGCAGCGTGTTTTATTTGTAAATACACGACAAGTTTACTAGTTGTGTGTGGGTGTTTTTTGACTCTCTGAATGGAAGTTTCAGTTTTAAGAATTTATTAAGGTAGGATAAATGTTGCATGGACAATAAGCTCGTTACAAATTTCTTTAATTTAAACGTGAGGTTAGCTTTTCTTGCAGTATTAACAAAGACTGAACTATTCATTTCAAAGTCAAATGTATCAGTCATGCCTTGCTCTTTAGCCTGTTTTATGTATTCAGGAAGATCTATGTAAATTTTAATTTCTATCATGTGTAGGCAAATTGAAAATAAATTTTCTTCCATTGATACAGTCCTTAGAAACACATCTGTCAACAAATATTATTTTAAAGGTTTTCTTAAAATAAACTAATTTCTCTCTTTCTTTATATTAAGTTTTTAAATTTTTAAACCAAAATTTAACCATGTATATAAAAAATTAAGTTATATTTTCATTTTATTTTACTTATAACTTCGCAGTGTGGATTTTGAAATCCAGGCTAGAATATATATGAAATTCAATCCTAATTTAAGATAAATATTATTAAATGATTTCATAATATTTATATTGAACAATTCAATAAAATGTAACGTGCTTCCTGCCGTTGACGAAATCGTTGGATTCGAACGCTACTACAGAAATTGTAAATTTAAGTAGTAAGTCCAGAATAAGCTTAACTAGTAAGCACTAGTTTCATTAGTCTTCGTGTAACAGAATTTTTATATTTGCATTTATAACTAGTCACTCTATCTGTTACATTAAATGATCTGAAACTTGACATAATAAATGAAAAAACTTGATGTTGCTTTTTAACGTTTTATACAATTACTCATATATAAAAGCAAAACTTCTATAAACTTCTTAATTCATAATATTAATGATCTTTCTTACAAAAACATGACCACCATTTCTAAATAGTAACACAAAATAATTTTAATTGAAGCAAAAAAAAAATGGGTTTCATGTTTAAAGTAATATTTTAAATGCAAGTTTTACAGGCATCACAGCAATAAAATTGAAATTTTACTTTAATGTCGATTCGCAATACAAGAATACATAACATAGAAAAAAAAAATTTCATAGACTAAAACAAAAATAAACATTCAAAATAAACTCACTTGTTATTTATGCGTCTATTATTAACTGCATAAATATACAGCAGCTAATATCTGATTAGCTGTAATAGACTTTAGTGAGACACAGCCCCAAGGTATCAATTAAATGCATGAAGTTTTCTTTTTCTAGTAGTGAAAATCTAGCTTCCTACATAGAGTTGTATAATTAAAATCAGCTTCTGTAACAACTGGTACTGAAAATGTAATAATTTCAAGTTGTTTTCTATCAAGGCTTCTTTGGTTTGCATTACAAAGGAATTTTTTCCATTTTAGTAAAACACTTTATATGAAAATTCCTCATACATACGAAATACGGTAAATCATGGTTATTTATAACACATATAATAAGAATCCAGTATATGTAAAATAAAATTCTTTCTTTATAAAAAATAAATAAACGAAAGCAATCTATATATAGCATTATAAAAATACGTTTTATTTTATTTTATTTTTTTTGCTTTTAAATATTCAATTAAATATTTTTTAAATATTCAATAATTTTCTGGAGATTCTCTTAAAATTCAAATAAAAGCACATTAAGTAATTAATTGTTATGTAATGATCCGTTTTACATACTGTATACTAACTAGAAACATTTAAGAATAAATAAATAATAAATAAGCGAAAGTATAAATCACAGAATAATAAATTTAGTAAACTCTGTAACAAAACTTTTCGAGTAATGTTAAGTTACAATAATTTATATGAGGATATAAACTCTAACGATGCAAAATGAAGTATATCAAGATGATTACTAGCAGTGAATTAACCGATCATGTAATATACTCTAACTAAAAATCTTTGACCAGAAATAAGAGAGTAAATAAATAAGAATAAGATAGTAAATAAGGCCAACGAATATATAAAATGAACAGCTAACAAATAACAAAAATGCTCAGCTCTCAAAATGCTTAGAAATATTGTACCAATAAAGTATAAAATACTTTCACAAACAGCTAAAGTATCTTATACTTTAGTCATACACTATTTCTAATATTCGAAGATAAAAATTCTGGTATTATAAGAATATAAATCTGGATATTTGCTATATATTTTCCATATTCTTTTGAACAACTTTAATTCAGCATGGACTTTTAAACTTTTGTAGAAAAAATATGGCTTTTTCTCAAAACACGATCATGAAGTTAATAGTGTGAACAGACATATGGCGTGATTTACAAAGCACTTTAAAAATGACTTTCTTCTCATTTAAAGTACAAGCGATCGAAAAATTGCAGTTTAGAGCTCAGACATATAAAATGTTGAGCAATAGAGTAGTATAATACACAAAAAAGGAGTTAACTCCGCTTTCACTCATTATGCTAAATTCGAAAAGAAATAATTTAGTGAATTGGTACACTCAAAGGTGTATAGTACCATATGAGCAAGAAAGACTTCATTATAACAGCCTGTATTTGATTTATTATAAAATAAAAAGATATGCACTGCTTTGAGTAAAATGTTTACCTATATATATATATATATATATATATATATATATATATATATATATATATATATATATATATATATATATATATATATATATATATATATATATATCACTAATAAGGATTAACTCCATCCATATTATAAGAATATGAATCTGGATATTTACTATATATTTTCCATATCCTTTTCAACAGCTTTAATTGAGCATGGACTTTTAAACTTTTGTAGAAAAAATATGGATTTTTCTCAAAACACGACCATGACGTTAATAGTTTGAACAGATATATGGCGTGATTTACAAACCACTTTAAAATGGCTTTCTTCTCATTTAAAGTACAAACGATCGAAAAATTGCAGTTTAGAGCTCAGACATATAAAACGTTGAGCGATGGTGTAGTACAATACATGAAAAAGGAGTTAACTCCACTCTCAATCATTATATAAATTTCGAATAGAAATAATTTTGTGAATTGGTACACTTAAGGGTGCATAGTACCATATGAGCTGGAAAGACTTCATTATAACAGTCTTTGTTTGATTTATTATAAAATAAAAAGTTAAGCACTGCTTTGAATAAAATGTTTACCTATATATATATATATATATATATATATATATATATATATATATATATATATCCCTAATAAGATTAATTTCATCCATATTATTTAGTTTTATATAAAACTTTGCATTCTTAAATTTACATAAGATACAAGTGAAGAAAATGTAAACATAGGAATTTATTTAACTTCGATATATCTTTTGAAATTTATAAATTAAAAAGTAATTTTTATATTTAAAATAGCAGCAAATTATATCTTTATATTTAAAATTATATTTTTATATTTAAAATAGAATATATATTTATATGGAAAGTACCACAGAAGATAAACATAGAGGCACACACACACACACACACATATATATATATATATATATATATATATGACTATTTATAATATCCATTTGTAATATATACATGTGTATGTACGGAAAGAATCATAGAAAAAACATACAAATGTATGAGAGTACCGATGTATAAATAGGTAAGTCTAACATAAGAGAAGGCACTTCAAAGAAGTAATTCTGAAAACTAGGTTATTTATTTCTAATTAAATGTGTCCATTGACAAAATAAACTTAAAGATTATAATCTTTATTTAGAGATAATAATCTTTCAGAAGAAAAAAATTGAAAGAGTGAGTCAAATAACCTTTTTAGTTAAGGGAGGAGAAACCCAAACACGTACTAATACCCACAAAGAAATTACATCATTAATTCCAAAAACCCATCTAAATTTCCTCAGTGTTTTTTCGAGGCACCAAAGAATGCACCGCCATCTATACTAAGAAAATATCTAGGTCCTTCTCCTTAAAAAAGGGAGAAGGAAAAAAAACTTCTTAAGGGAGTGTCACCTCAAGTGGGAGGAAAACACATTCTCTTACTTTTTCGGCATTGAAAAACACTTCAGCAACTCAAACCGAGAGGGGGCCCAGGCAAGATTTTTAGCGTCCATCTTAGCGGTAGTGCTTTTTCCTTTCATTTTCTTGGTGCTATTTTATTTTCATTCCATCTCGGTGAAAGGAAGGAGTACTTCTAAGGTCTAAAAACCTCGGACACATTTACTGAAGTGACGGCGGATACAGGGCAGCCTAAAAGCATCCTCTCAGCTCTCGGCGCTATCCACTTGCCGGCAGGATATCAAGGTGTTGCAATCGCTTGGCGCGTACTCGCTACTGTTGGCGAGAAATGTTTGTTTTTATTTCTGATAACTTTCTTGTCATATTCTTATTCTGACGGGGAATCTGAACATGACCCTAGCATTATTTCTTGTAGTTCTAGATAAGAAAATATTGCTATTTTTTCGGATATTGTTAGATTAATGTCAGGCGATATTTTGATATAAGACATAGAGCTTGGACATGCGTTATGAGAAATATAAATAAAACAATATTAATAAATACAACAAATCTGATTAATTCATCCTTTTAAATGAAAATGATATTTTAAGTTTGTCGGTATTAAAAGTTTCAAGTTAAAAGTCAGAAAATACATTTTCATCAATTTCAACAATGATAAAACTAAGATGCGAGTTTCGCAAGGAAATTTGCAAAATACCTATTCGGGCTAGTTTGTATGGTTTCAATTAACTGTTACAAAAGTAAAATTCAAACTTATAAATTCAAGTAAAGGTTAGTTAAAATCTTATGCTAAATATGATGTAGTGCTTATAGTGATAAAAGTACATGTAGATGGGAAGTAAATACTTATTATCTTATTAAATATATAACTTAATAGTAACTTAATGTATTAAATCTGTTGTCTGGACTCTACTTTTCTCAATATAAGAGAGAAAGTTAGTTTTATTATTGTTCTCATATACATAAATACAGTATACCTGTATTTGTATCAGTGGCGAAGACATAGGCATGCTTTACAATAATAATGCTAATTATATTTATACAAAAAGTTTATAGTTTCTTTATGAGCAGAACCATAATTTGCAAACATTATGTCATAGTTAGAGGTCAAAGGAATGACTTGTATTTTGCTCAAAGACTCTAATGTAGAAGTCCAATTTTGTCTCGACACAACCACAATTTTATTGTCCTAAGAGCTGGATATTTCTATATCTTATTAAAACTACAGTGTACACGTAAACGTAAAATAAGAAAAAAAACAAAATATCAAAGTAAAGCTAACTGCTATACTATATGCCATAAACAATAGTCTGGAACAAAGACTTCATTTTATACAAAGAATGTCAGCCGAAATGTTGATATATGACATAGAGTTTGGGCATGCTTCATGAAAAATATAAATAAAACAATATTAATAAACACAACAAATCTGATTAATTCATGATTTTAAATGAAAATGTAAAATTTCACTTCGTCGATATGTAACTATAGTTTTAAGTTAAGGGTCAGATCAGATCAATGTACATAAAAATATATTTTCATCAATTGCAACAGTGATAAAAATAAGATACCAGCTATAAAAAATTTCTTTGCTTTTCAGTTTTAAATCAAAGTTATGCAAAGAAAATTGCAAAACACTTCTTCGGGATATTTTGTATGGCTCCGATTAACTCTTTCAAAAGTGAATTCAAACCTATAACTTCTAGTACCGGTTAGTTAAAATTTTAAGCTAAAAATCATGCAGTGCTTTTAGTGATAAAACTACATGTAAATGGGAAGTAAAAACATATTATCTTATTAATAAAAGTATAACTTAATGTATTAATTATCCTTTTATTAATTCAAACTTATAAATTCTAATAAAGGTTAGTTAAAATCTTAAGCTAAAAATCATACAGTGCTTTTAGTGACAAAACTACATGTAAATGGGAAGTAAAATCTTATTATCTTATTAATAAAAGGATAACTTAATGTATTAAAACTGTTGATTTCTTGACTCTGTTTTTCTCCATATACAAGAGAAAGTTGGTTTAATTATTGTTTTCCTGTACAGAAATATAGAAACCCACCTGTATTTGTAACAATAGCGAAGACATAGGCATGCTTTACGATAATAAAGCTAATTATATTTATACATAAAATTTACGGTTTCTTTATCCGAAAAATCATAATTTCTAAACATTATGGCATAGTTGCAGGTCAAAGGAGTGACTTGTATTTTGCTCAAAGACTCTAAGGTAGAAGTCCAATTTTGTCTCGATACAACACCAATTTTATCACCAAGAGTTTTATATTTCTGTATCTCCTTAAAATGATAGTATACAGGTAAATATAAAATATGAAAATACACAAAATATCAAAATAAAGGTAAATGTCATACATTATGCCATAAACATCAAACTCTCTCAAAGACCTCTTATACAAGGCCTTCTTTTTCACCCTGAGAATATTTCAACATATTGAAACTTGCTCCGAATTTATGATTATTATGACAGAAAATTTTGTAGATTTTGTAAGTTATACTTATTGAAGATTAAAAGGCATGAAGCCAGAAAATGTTCTAGTAATAAAAGTTGTCCATTAAAATATTGAAAATAACGTTAACAATTGTTTCTAATGCACTAGTCATCGAAGTTATATTTTTACAACAACCCAATATGGTGGTTAAGCCCAAAATAAACTTATCGGAGTTTTCAGTAAAATACTCCTATTCTTAAAGCACACAGTGGTAAATTGTGGGATTCAGAGAACTATTGTTACTCAGCTACACAGAGGTTCAAAGAAAACAGATGGCTGAGGGATAACATAAAAGTTTTGAAGTTTATGCAATTGTACTGCTAATTCAATATTTTTTAAAGATCTTAGGGCTGTTAACAAGCCAAGAAGATGAACTAAAATTAGATAATATGCTGTATATGCACTTCTACTTTTTAAATATTATTTTTGCCACTTATATTCGCGATATTTTCTTCGTTAATATATACGATGTTAATTATTTCAAAAAGTAATTTCATGATAGTTTTTCAATAAGCCTTTGTTTAATACACTCGATAAATTATAGAGAGTAGCTCACGATATCAAAAATTATTTTACTGTACAAAATTACTATTAAACAAAAATTATTATTATAATAAAAACTATTTCATAAATATCATTTACAACAATATATTTTTACAGTGTACAATATTTATGTTTCATTCATAAATTATATGTAAATCATATAGAAAATTTAAATAAAATATGTAAATAGACTAAATGGGCTAAATCTTTAATATTAAAAATCAAAAAGTTAAAAATGTCGTGGTAATAACTAAAATATTAGCTGTTAAAGCACACACATACACACACACACACACACACACACACACACACACACACACACACATATATATATATATATATATATATATATGGGGGTGCGTGTGTTTGTGCCTGTGGGCTAAAATTAATACACAAAATTTCATAGAAAAGTATTTTTTTTTCAATAACAGAAAACAAATTACATGTAACGAAAAAGTGAAATAGCCTCAAATACATTATCTCAGTAATAATAATAAATAAAATAATATAAATGTAAATCATTTTGAAAATTAAAAATAAATATGTAAATAGGCTAAATAGGCTAAATAGGTTAAATCTTTAATATTAAAAAGCAAAAGATTAAAAATATGCCAATAACTAAATTATTAGCTGTAAACACTCACACACACACACATATATATATATATATATATATATATACATATATATACATACATACATATATATATATATATATATATACATATATATATATATATATATATATATATATATATATATATATATATATATATATATATATATATATATATATATATATATATATATATACATACTATATACATACATACATATATATATATATATATATATATATATATATATATATATATATATATATATATATATATATGTGTGTGTGTGTGTGTGTGTGTGTGTGTGTGTGCTTGTGTCTGCTCTTAAATTAGTATACAAAATTACATAAGAAAGTATTTTATATTTTGCAATAACAGAAAACAAATAACATGTAACGGAAAGGTCAAAGAGCCCAACTACATTATCACAGTAATAATAATAAATAAAATAATATATTAAAAATGGCTGTCCTCGTTTTTCTATGCATTGCATTGAATAATTCATAAGTGTCAAAAAGACACAAACGACTGTGTTACAATGAACTACAAAATTTATGGTAAAAAGGTGTCGTTTGGAAAAAGAAAGAATTACACATTTTTTAATAGATGCCAAAGCTGTAGAAACAAAATCATAAAATATCTTTAAAAAATCCCAAAATTAAAACAACTATATTTAAATTAAATTTTAAAGGGCTATAAAAAAAATTCAGTACTCTAGTAAGGTTAACATTTAATGTCTGTTAATTATTTACTAAACATAATAACACAAAAATATAATCTATGTTTTTGTTATTATTGACTTAAAGATAGTACCAACACACAAATCTGACCATTAATAATATCTCAGCAATAATCTGAATTAAAAACTCTAAAATATCCCTTAAATTTGATTTTAACTATTCAATATCGTTCTTATCAGGGAGAATTGCTTTAAGGAAATAAAACTCATATTTTGCTGTAATATAAAACATTTTGCTTTCTATTTCTATGCGATGATAAAAGACTTAGATTTTTCGAAATCTACTACTTATTTTCTACGTATATATAAATAATATAATGGAAGTATATTTTTATCTAATATATTGCTTAAAATAAGATGAAAGATTATTGCAGTTTCTCCTTGCTTTTCGTTATATAATAAGACCATTATATAGAAACCAGTATTGTACCTCTCGACGTGGATTAATTATTTCTTTAGTATATGGAAAAGTGATTTGAAGGAAAATAAGGGTTTTCATTGATTTATTCCTTTGTGCTTTAAGAAAAGACTCCGCCACCGATGCAAAGACAGTGCATAAAAATGTATTCTATAACTTAAACTATTGTAGTAGGAGAAATGAATTTCATTTTGGCTACCTTCCTATTTTCAAATCTAGGATTTTGCTGAGATCGTTAATAAGAGAGCTGTTTACGCGAGTGTAATATGTCATGTATTAGAGAATATTTCCTAT
>CM063510.1:84996561-85001561 GCA_032207245.1 Pardosa pseudoannulata | reverse complement strand
ATAATTGTTCAACCATATTTTTAAATATAGCGGTAAAAAAAAATAATTAATCAGAAAATTAACAAGAAAATATTTGATTTACAATGCTTCTATCGTACTGAAGTCATCAAATATATGAAAATTCTGTTCAGATTTTATTGTAACAAGACATTAATGCATTCGTAAGATACGATAAAAAAATTAAATGCTATTCGAAAAACATTCTGAGAATTTTTCAGGAAATTACCTACAGTCATTTCTTTGTATTTTCTGCCATTAAAGTTATTTGATGGCTTTACGTTTTCACCAAGTATTAAATCCACGTGCTTTTCTAGACATGGAGATTCGTTATTACTTAAATTTATACTTCCCAATTCTTCTGTTTATAGCCTTTTCCTTTTAAACAATATGTATTTCTCCCAAAACGTTCCATTTGAAACACACACACGCTTATAAAATTTATTTTGCGAAACAACAATACTCTGTATTCTTTCAAGCCCCATAAATTCTCATCACTTTTATTTCGCCTCCGCACAAAAGAATGGTCATACCACCAAAACAATAACTCCATAAGCGGCCATCCTATCAAGCACTAACGTGACAAACTCACAACTCGCCAACAAACAGTCGTAAACTTGCAAGTTTTCAATCAAGTTTCTTTCAATTTTTTTCCTCTTTCCGTTGTTTGTTTCGGATCTACTAGAAAACTATCCCTTTTCTTCTATATAATACAAGTGCGTGTTTCCACGATATACTTCTATAAACACTTCTCATCTCTATCGTGACTTGGCGATTTTAAAAGTAATCTTTTTTTCGCCAAGTATAAGAGCTGAAGAAATATATATCTATACAGAAAGAGAGAGATGAGGAATAGGAAGTTGAAAATATTTTTTATGTACTCAAAACTATCATATATATATTTTTTTCCTATTTTTTTTGGTGCTGGAAAAATTTCCTCACAGCTCTTCTCTCTTTTCTCCCCTATAAAACTGATTGGACAGAGTGAACAATGCGATATTTTTCTCGAACATTCGCCGAGAAATATGCGATTTCCGTAGAACTCCGTTGTTAAACTGACTTCGCATATTCTTTGTTTTGATTTCGACTTCGATTTGGTGTAGGAGACGAGATGCGCAATATTCGTTTTTTTTTCCTTTTTTTTCTATTCGCTTCTCATGTACATATAAAATAGTCTTTTATTTCCCAGTTTATATGTTTTGAAAAGACATGAGAATCCAGGCGTAAGTGCCACGGAACATTTCGTGTACAAAATTTTTAAAGTTAGGAGACATTTTTCAGGCCTTTCTTAGGGGGCCGTACTTAAATTAAATTTTCTAATCGCATAATGATTATTTTTTTAACCCTTTAGATAAAAATTACAGTAACTATAATTTTCAAGAAATATAGAAAAAAATCATGTTACAAAAAATAAAAATATTTCATAATTAAACCTTCAGTAATTAAACTATTTTTTATTAAACTGTTTAAATTTTAAACAAAACTCAATATCTGTAACATATGTTTTTTTCTATTCACTTCACATGTGCATATAATATTGTCTTTTTTCCCCAATTTATATATTTCGAAAACACCTGAAAATATAGGCGTAAGTGCCACGGAACATTTCGTGTGCAAAGTTAGGAGATATTTTTCAGGTATTTCTTAGTTGGCCGTACTTAAACTTATACACACACACACACACACACACACACACACACACACATATATATATATATATATATATATATATGTATATATATATATATATATATATATATATATATATGTATATATATATATATGTATGTATATATATATATATATATATATATATGTATGTATATATATATATATGTATGTATATATATATATATATATATATATATATATATATATATATATATATATATATATATATATATATATATATATATATATATATATATATATATATATATATATATATATATATATATATATATATATATATATGAAAGATGGAGAGCGAAAGCTTTGTGTGCTTTATATGACAAAATGCATGCTGCAATCGACCAGGTAAATTAATACTCAAAAGCCAAAGAACAGAATTAAAAAGAAAACTTTTTGACCTCATTTACAATAATTTCCCCTTACTTTTTTTTGTGAAAAATCCACAATTAATTTTAATCACTTTAAAAATTCTGTCTGTTTAGACTTTCTTCATATTACCTCATTAATTTTCCACAAATAAGGGAACTTTGCATTAACAGGAGCTCTGTACTGAAATTTAGGAGAAAAAAAAGTGTTGATTAAAAAAATTGATTTCGCATTTTTTATTTCGCTTTTATCTCTAAAATTAATTACTCTATAATTATCTACATACTTATGGTAATTAAAACTGAGTAATTAATGTACTTACTTATGGTAATAGATTTAAAGTATCGAATTCGTTATTAGGAGACAGTAAGAAATTTTAGAACCCTTAATCTTGTTTTCTTTGCTACTTTAATTTCTACATGCCAATTTTAATTAATTTAATAAAATTTTTAAAAGCTTTGGCAACATTTCATTGATTAGTTTAAAATAATTAAATTATTTAATTAAGAAAATCGCAGCCAAAAGGCTATTACTCATTTGATGGACGTAACCATTTACTTTCGCGATTCACCATTTTTTAATCCAAAGAATTTTACGATACATTAATACAACCATTTTAATAAGCAATTTAATTATTCAGCTTTGCATTTATTAAAATAGCTACCTTAAAGTGAATAGATGTTTTACAAACACAATTTCAGTTTGTGAAAATTCCCTTAGCAGAGTTCTCATTTCATTCAGCTTACTAAAAGGCAGATTAATAAATCACCTACAGTTTTATCAGTTTAAAAGATAATGAAGTAATATTTTAATAAGTTTCCTTATAGAGTTGACTATGAACTTATAGTAGCACAAAAGCACATCTTCAGCACACGTGCAGAAAATTATCATTTCGTTTAAAGGCCTATATCTCCCCAAGTTTTTATTGAATTCATTCTCAAATTTAGTGATATATTACAGCTAGTGTACAGTGCAGCTAGTATTTTAATACAGCAATTTAATTATTCAGATTTTTATATACAAAAAAAGCTACCTTGCAGTGAATAGATGTTTTAAAAACACAATTTCAGTTTTTGAAAATTCCCTTAGCAGAGTTCTCATTTCATTCAGCTTACTAAAAGGCAGATTAATAAATCACCTACAGTTTTGTCAATATAAAAGGTAATCAAGTAATATTTTAATAAGTTGCTTTATAGAGTTGACTATGAACTTATAGTAGCACAAAAGCACATCTTCAGCTCATGTACAGAAAATTATTATTTCATTTAAAGGCCAATATCTCACCAAGTTTTACTGAATTAATTCTCAAATTTAGTGATATATTACAGCTAGTGGTTGTTAAATATTCTGCAATTTTTAAAATTATGGCTAAAAATTGTGAGTGTTTTTATCAAACATCGTGCTAAAAGTTGTTTGAATAAATATCTATTTCAGTATGATTAAAACTCATATAATTTTTAAATTCAGCAAGATAAATTTAGTCCTGAAAATTCACACAACATATCTTTATATTAAGTTTTGTGAAATTTACAGGTAATTCGCAACTTTTTCTGTTTAAGGTTGAAAAAAATTCTAGTTTTTATTTCTTTATTTTTGGCTGACGCCCTAACTACACTAATATTTCATTTTATAATAAATGTTTGAGATGGAATGCATTTATTAACTGTAGTTAAATTAACCAAATATTTAATTTTTTTAATTAAAAAAATCAAAAGTAGGAAATAGTTATATTAATGTGTTTAGACTGTATATATATATATATATATATATATATATATATATATATATATATATATATATATATATATATATATATATATATATATATATATGCGTGTGTGTGTGTTGTGAATATATCAGTGATGTTGTTCTTATTTAATTTATCGGTTTGAAAGTAATTAACTGTAGAAATTCCTCATCTACAGATAACAACTGCACCAATGTCTTATTTTATAATAAATGTTTGAGAGGAAATACATTTATTAATTTTATTTAAATTATCCAAAAAATTAAAAAATAATATTTTTTTTTA
Organism: Pardosa pseudoannulata; assembly: GCA_032207245.1. NCBI lineage: Eukaryota > Metazoa > Arthropoda > Arachnida > Araneae > Lycosidae > Pardosa > Pardosa pseudoannulata. The sequence goes on along the minus strand of CM063510.1, from coordinate 84,997,474 downwards.
ATTTGTAGAAAGGTATCTACAAAATTAATAAAATATTTGTATTTATCTTTTATAGGAGGTACTTTTTTGGGCTTAGATATTAATATATCCATTAATATGATTTTAATCATTTTTTACGCCCATAGAAGTACATATGAAGAAATATTTTTTTAATTCAAGGTTGATGAAATTCACAGTATAGGCTATATAAACATATTTCCTATATATTCCTAACGTAATGATCAAAGACATGTCGTCTGTTTCATTCATTCCAAACCGAGCAAAATACCAATTAATATTATTTTAATAGTTTTAATTATTTTTACGTCCATGAAAGTACATATCAAGAAATATTTTTTAATTCAGGTTTGATGAAATTTAAAGTATATGCTACCTGCTTCATAAACACATTTCCTATATATTCCTAATCTAATGATCGAAAACATGTCATCTGTTTGTTTCAGTCATTCCAAACCGAGCAAAAAGGCCTTTAATTCCAACACTTCCTGTAAATCCAAATTTTCGACTACAACTTCACCGCATTTACCGCCCTTACATAAGGTCATTTACATAAACAGGTAGAGGTGTGAGCATGAAGCGTCCGGGAAACACCTGACTAAAAGATTAAGATGGAATACTCTATCAACCAATGCTCACATATTTTTGAGCTCATAAGAGCGACAAGGCGGTATCGCAGTTGCAACGTCTTGAAACGCGTAGGCAGGTGTTGCCCGGATTTTAATATACGTTGTCTTTGTGAGTACGTAATTAAAGCATATTAACACAGCGGTGTGCTTAATTTGAAGCGGCGTTTATTGAGGATCTGGCAGCAAAACGAAGCAAAAGCAAAATAATCTTAATGAAGCTGCGTTTAATCTCAAGAATTACTCTTCAAGTAAAGGATGCATACATATATATAACACCTGGAAAGCCT
>CM063510.1:84974061-84991561 GCA_032207245.1 Pardosa pseudoannulata | reverse complement strand
TGGATTTTTGTAATGTGTACAAAATTGAATTATGGTCCTTTTTTTACCTAAGATGTGCCCAATCCTGGTTTGGTTATAAAAAAGGATATTTATGTACAATTTAAAAACCTGTCGCTTGTATTTTTATTGCATTTCTCATTGAAATCAGCTCCTTCATTCATAGTACATTGATCAAAACTGTATTAAATTTTATTTTCTCATGTGTGTTTTAATCTACATGATAGTTTCCTCTTAAAAAATTCGAAAAACTGAAAATAAACTCTAAATGCATTATTTTGACTGAAGATATTATTTATTTTTGGGTGAAACAAAATGTCACGTGGTACAATACCAAAGAAATCAGGGGAATATGAATTATCTTCCACTTTTGCAATCCGTTTCTCAACCAAAAATTGTTTCAAGGAGAGCTCTGTGATCTAAAGAGCATTGTATTAGAGAACATTTTCTGACACTCAGATATTCGAGTACAAAACAAACAGTCCCTACAATTTATCTACAAAATACTGATGATGTTTTGTAGAAGTAACATATGAATTGATAATTTACAAATTCATAACATACGAACTAATAACATATGAATTCATAGCACATGAATTGTTAACTTATAAATTCATAACATATGAAATGATAACGTACGAATTCAAAACATATGAATTTCGATAAATTGAAATTTCGTTCTTAGTTGTTTTATGATACAGAATTTCTGATTACGGCTTTAAAAATATTTTGACCAAATTTCATATGTTTATCCAAAGGTTTTAGTTAAATACATATTTTTATGTTATCAATACATTTTTATTATATTTTATCTTTATCAATAAAGTTTTACAACAATTATTTTGTAAACATTTTACTTTACATTATTATGTATTTTTCTGTATATTTCATAATGGACTTAAACCATGAGTACGATTTTAATAAAATTAAAGAGAAATTTATGCATTTAATACTATGTAAATGTGGCATGGATTTTTATGATGTATACAAAACTGAATTATGTCTTTTGATGACTTCAAGTGTGCCCATCGTTGGTCTATAAATTAATGGGTTTGGTTTTAAAAAAGGTTATTTATTTACAATTTAAATTAAAACCGTAGCTTGTATTTTTTATTGCATTTTTCATTAGAATCAACTATTTGACTCATTGTACACTGATCAAAACTGTATTAAAGTTTATTTTCTCATATGTGTTTTAATCTAAATGATAGTTTCCTCTTAACAAACTCTGAAACTGAAAACAGACTTTAAAGGCATTATTTTTGACTGAAGATATTATTTATTTTTGGGAGACACAAAATGTTACTTGATACAAAACCATAGAAATCAGGGGAATATGAAGGATCTTCCACTTTTGCAATCCGATTCTCAACCAAAAATTGTTTCAAGGAAAGTTCTGTGATCTAAAGAGCATTGTATTAAAGAACATTTTCTGACAATCAAATATTCGAGTACAAAATAAACAATCCCTACAGTTCATTTACAAAATACTGAAGATGTTTTGTAGAAGTCGTTAATTAACCATTTTCGAGTTTTAGAACTTAACAGCTAATGAAACGCTGTTAATCATGGCTTACGAAACTTTAAGGATTCTACAGTAATAAGGTTTAGGCAAAAGTTTCAGACATGTCCAAGGTCATCCTGTTAGAAAGCCATTTGGCTCACCTAGCATACAACTAATGTCTAGTTACTTTATACATGAAATGTTGCATATATGTGTGTGTGGATACCCATTCATGTGTATATATATATATATATATATATGTGTGTGTGTGTGTGTGTGTGTGTGTGTGATTTACACGATTAGTATGAGACAAATTATAGTGTCTGACGGCCAGATAAGGATCAGATGAACACACAAAGGACACAAGTTAATGGTGAAGATATTTAAAAAGAATTAAATGTTTTTAATGTGCTTGAGACTAGAAATCGTAGTAACATGTTCCGAAATGCATTTTCTGTTTTCGGTGTCACCCATGACTGGAATGGGTACTTGTAACTCCATCGGATGATGGACTTTTGCTGCAGGTCCTAAGAGTGACTACCTCCATCAGAATAATTTTATTTTTAACTCCTTGTCCTTGAAGAGTAAAACTTCATTTGTCTTAAAACATGACACCAGAAGATGTTTAAGATTTTAGATTCTCAAATTTCAGGATCAAAAATGTAAAAATGTCAAATTTGAATCAAAATAATACATTTTAAAACGTTTTGTATCAATATATAGGCATAGAAACAATCATACACACATGTATATATATATATATATATATATATATATATATATATATATATATATATATATATATATATATATATATATATATATATATATATAATAACATATCGGAACAGTGGGAATAAAATCACTTCCACTATTTTATAAAAAAAGAAAAAGATGTTTATCCGCGTATAAATATGGTATGTAAAAGTTTTTTTCTGTTGCCAATCTATTACGTATATTGCCAAAAAACAGGCATATATATGCAACTCCAAAAAGAACTCCCATAAAATTTTACAAGAAAGTACACTCCCAACGTGCGGACATTGAAAAACACGTTCTCTGTAGATTTTCGAATCATAGAAAAGAAAAATAGACTTGACGGTCAAGAAAAAATGGCCAAATTTTTCTTTCCGTTCCATGCAGGTTCTCTTGTTCATTTCTTTATAGTTTTTTTATTTATTCTTTTACTTCCTACTGCAATGTTATATCTATAAAAGCTGTTTTCAAAAGTACTTTTGAGTATTAGTCTTTATGTTTGCAATATTTGTAAAGTGTTTTTCCTAGTGCTTTTTTTTTATTTATATATATATCTGATATAAATATATGTGAGCATTTTCTTTCCCCCTTTTTTCAAGGAAAAGGGCAACATTTGTATTATTTCGTTTCATGTTTTGAAACAGTTACTGGAAAGCGTTGTGTATTACATTTAGAGTGCATTATAATAAAATGTGCTGTCGATATCAGACGAAAAGGGGACCGTCTCCATGTTTAGTCGATCAGACAACCTGATGGTATTGGCTGAGTGACTGAAGATCGTAAGTTTGTGGTTGCTCCCCTGGGTAATAACTTTAAAAGCACATTCAGATGAAGATTAAACCGGGTTCGATATTTTCATTGCTTCTGTGTTACTGAAACATGTTTTCTCAGCACTTGTTACGGAATTACTTGGTAAATGTTCTTAGAGCAAATAATTTTCACCGTTCTGATAGGTCTAATTTTATTTAGGGGATGAATAGAAAGATGAGTTTTAATGTCAAGCTAATTCTTTTATCATATTTATAGAAACATTTAAATATTTGTATATTTTACTAGCAACTCAATTTTATTTATGTTAAAGTTTACACGAATTTTTTTTTCTAATTCAAATCAGGATGTTCATCTAATTTTCTTTTAATTATTTTAAATTAATGGGACTTTTTCAACCTTTGTGGGACTTTCTATTTAAGGATGAATCAAAGAAAGGACATTATAAGGAAAATTTCGTGTCTTGCAAGGCCTCTTAAAAATAATTTTATTTATCTATTAAATGTTTTAACTTCCCTGCAAATTAAGAGAATTATTAATGCAAATTAAAGCAAAAAATACTTTAAAATTAAACAAATTTTTTAAAGTATTGTATTAAATATTTATAATCGCAGGTGGCAAATTCGATAGATAAGATAGAAATAAATATAAACTTTTATTAATTCGAGTATAGTTTTACGTAAATCGTAATGATTTGATCGTAATTTGAAATTTTGATTTTAATTATTTCATTACGCATTTGTTTACATGATTTTCTTTTTCAACAAATGAAAACTTCAAGTTTTTTTTTTTTTGTTATTTGTCTTATAATTATATCTTTGATAAATTCTAAGACCCATTTTTTGTATTTAGATTAAAGACATTAAATGTTTTTACATGTTTTCTAGAATGTTTATAATAAAATATAAATAGAATTAACATTAAGTTGCTTCTATTTTATAAAAAATACATACAATTTATACAACTAAACTTTTTGCTAAAAGCTTGAATAAATATTTTTATAATATGAGTTCATTCCCATATAAAAATATATGAAAAGTTTTATGTAAAATTAATACACATCAAAAAAGTTTGCAACAAGAAATGTTTAAAAAGTTTTTTTTTTCAAGCAATAATAAATAATTAATCATGTTAATAATTCTTTAAAAACTTTTGTAAAATTTTCTCTTTTTATAAAGTGATCTATTCAGGCAGACTTTATCAAATACACTTTAAATTAGATTCTAAAATTGGAAATAATTACAATGTTTATGGTATTCAAAATTTAAAAAATTAAAGACTACTATGAATATCTTTATAGCAATGTCGGTAAAAGAAGAGTTGTTTTTATACAAACGCTAAATATCAAATAAATTTAAAGAAAACCCATATCTAATTTACTTCTTCAGTGCAGGCTCGAGAAATCTTTAAAGAATTCAGCATTAAATTTCAAAGATATGACCTTAGAAAAAGGTAACTGCTGGAGAATTACTTCTTAAATGTGGGTTTATGAAAATGCCGCGCGTGATTACAAGATTTATTTACTTTTCCATGCGGGTCATATTACCAGGCACAAGCCAAAATGAAGAATCGGAGTAAATAAAATACCGCATGCGATGAGATAATTTGATATTAATGCTAATTTTTTCCCGAAAGAAATCAAGTAAAGTTCTCACGAAGTCATAAATCTTCTCCCCCGATAATAGAAGAAAAGTCTCTTTTCATGGTAAAGCAGACGAAGATAGATTCACTGGACCATCAAACGATGTCATAGCACTTTACATACAAATTTCACTGCATCACTTCCTGAGATGCTCACTTTTTCACCCACCGTGACGCATACGGGCTTATATATATTCTCCAGAGGCATCGATTTGTAAACAAATTACAACAAGAATTCTGACAAGCAGTGGAAAAAAACTCTTCTCATTTGCATCGGGTTGGCAGAAATGAAGATATAGCTCGGGAAAAATCCCGGGGCGTCGCACACAAAAGGTTGAATTTCACAAACAGTGGAATCCTTAAATCATTGTGCCGAATGGGAAAGTTTAGAATAATGACCGTTATTTACTGCAGTATAACTGAATATCTGAATTCAGAAGTACATGTATGTAAGGCTAAGTTAGAAGAAAATCTACATCACACGATTGTGAGGAGCTAAGCATAAATTTATACTTTTTTATGTAAAATGTCATTAAAGGTACTTCTATACCATGGGTGGCCAAGCTCCTTGATAGTCTGGACAATTTTTTGAAAATTTGAAATTTTTCGCACGCCGCAATTAAATACGTATTAAAAAGGTATGTGATAAACGTATTAAAATTTTTTACAGAAATTATATCTATTGAACACATATAAATAAAAATACAAAATATGCGTATGAAATTTAAATACTAAAAATTAAACACACTTATTTTACTTTTCTTGATAATTCTTTAAAATTTGGGGAATAATTGGTGACAGCACTTCTCAGTAATTCTTTGAGATGCTAGATAATTAATACTGATTGGTGTTTGGATTTCAAGAATTTTAAAGTGGATTAAAATGATTCACATTGTTCCGAATATTGAAATAATTCGACAAGAAGCCTTTTTTAATTCAAGTTTACAATTTCAAAACGGACTGCAGTCGGTAGAGTACGGACGATTGCGACACCGTTCACGTTCGTTCGCGCAGATTTCTATGAGTCATATCATTCTTAACTTGGACGGAAAAAATTTGTTACAACCTTATACTTAGGCTTTCATCATTGCTGTCAGTAACTTAAAAGACATTTTGAATTACATACGGAACGATAATATTTTTTAAGCGTGTAATAACATAAAAAGGAAAAGGGAACTTGGGTACATTTATCGAAAGCCACAAATAATCCTTCAAAGAGCCGCATGTAGATCGCGAGCCACCCCTGTTCTATACATGCAGATGTGTACGAATATTTGTAATAAATATATGTACTATAAACACAAATACATCAGACCTCTATTTGATGCATACTGAAAATGTATCTGATTCTAGAGACTTAAACTAAGTCTTATAATTCTAAGATAGACCTCAGAATTAGTTCTATACAATAAGCCAAATAATACTAAATTATATTAAAACAATTCTTTAAAATTTGGGGAATAATTGGTGACAGCACTTCTCAGTAATTCTTTGAGATGCTAGATAATTAATACTGATTGGTGTTTGGATTTCAAGAATTTTAAAGTGGATTAAAATGATTCACGTTCTTTGAAATATTGAAATACTTCGACAAGCAGCCTTTTTTAATTAAAGCTTACAAATTCAAAATCGGACTGTTGTCGGTCGATTACGGACGATTGCGCCACCGTTCATGTTCGTTCGCGCAGATTTCTATGAGTCATATCATTCTTAACTTGGACGGAAAAAATTTGTTACAACCTTATACTTAGGCTTTCATCATTGCTGTCAGTAACTTAAAAGACATTTTGAATTACATACGGAACGATAATAATTTTTTAAAATATAATAACACAAAAAGGAAAAGGGAACTTGGGTACATTTATCGAAAGCCACAAATAATCCTTCAAAGAGCCGCATGTGTCTCGCGAGCCACCCCTGTTCTATACATGCAGATGTGTAAGAATATTTGTAATAAATATATGTACTATAAACACAAATACATCAGACCTCTATTTGATGCATACTGAAAATGTATCTGATTCTAGAGACTTAAACTAAGTCTTATAATTCTAAGATAGACCTCAGAATTAGTTCTATACAATAAGCCAAATAATACTAAAGTTTAATAAACTTATAAAAAAATGCAGCCATTTTTCAAAATTTGAAATTTTCCGCGAGACGCAATTAAATACAATACGTATTTAAAGTTATGCAAAAAAGGTATTCATTTCTGTTGCAGAAATTATATTTATTGAACACATATAAATAAAAACACAAAATGTGTGTAGTGAATTTAAATATTAAAAATTAAACACATTTATTTTACTTCTCTTGACAATTCTTTAAAATTTGGTGGATAATTGGTGACAAACACTTCCCAGTATTCTTTGAGACGTTGGTTAGTTAATACTGATTGGTGTTTGGATTTCCCAAATTTTAAAGTGGAATAAAATGATTCACATAAATACGTTGTTTCCGAATATTAAAATAATTCGACATGCAGCCTTTTTTAATTCAAGTTTACAATTTCAAAACGGACTGCAGTCGGTAGAGTACGGACGATTGCGACACCGTTCACGTTCGTTCGCGCAGATTTCTATGAGTCATATCATTCTTAACTTGGACGGAAAAAATTTGTTACAACCTTACACTTAGGATTTCCTATATGTTGTCAGTAACTTAAAAGACATTTTGAAGCACTTTGAAGCTATAATATTTTTTTTAAATATAATAACAGAAAAAGGAAAAGAGAACTCGGAATACATTTATCGAAAGCCACAAATAATCCTTCAAAGAGCCGCATGTAGATCGCGAGCCACCCCTGTTCTATACATGCAGATGTGTACGAATATTTGTAATAAATATATGTACTATAAACACAAATACATCAGACCTCTATTTGATGCATACTGAAAATGTATCTGATTCTAGAGACTTAAACTAAGTCTTATAATTCTAAGATAGACCTCAGAATTAGTTCTATACAATAAGCCAAATAATACTAAATTATATTAAAAATTATAACAAAAATGTAGCCATTTATCAAAATTTGAAATTTTTCAAGGGCCGCAATTAAATACGTATTTAAAAGATATGGAAAAAAAGGTATTAAATTTTTTTTACAGAGATTATATTTATTGAAAACATATACATAAAAATATAAAATATGTGTATGATATTTAAATATTAAAAATGAAACACATTTATTTTACTTCTCTTGACAATTCTTTAAAATTTGGTGAATAATTGGTGACAACACTTCTCAGTTATTCTTTGAGATACTGGTTAATTAATACTGATCGGTGTTTGGATTTCAAGATTTTTAAAGTGGATTAAAATGATTCACGTTGTTCCGAATATTGAAATAATTCGACAAGAAGCCTTTTTTAATTCAAGTTTACAATTTCAAAACGGACTGCAGTCGGTAGAGTACGGACGATTGCGACACCGTTCACGTTCTTAACTTGGAAATAAAATTTGTCACAACGTTACACTTAGTCTTTCATATTTGTTGTCAGTAAAGATATTTTGAAGCACACACGGAACGATAATATATTTTTAAAATATAATAACACAAAAAGGAAAAGGGAACTTGGGTACATTTATCGAAAGCCACAAATAATCCTTCAAAGAGCCGCATGTGTCTCGCGAGCCACCCCTGTTATATACATATTGATGCATACGAATATTTGTAATAAATATATGTGCTACAAACACAAATACATGAAACTTTCTAGAGGCTATTAGATGCATGCTAAAAATGTATCTGTTTCTAGAGACTTAAACAAAATCTTATTATAAGATAGACATAAGAATTAATTCTATGCACTAAGCCATATAATACTAAATTATATTAAAACTTATAAAAAAGTTTGAAATCCACCAACATGAATACCTGAATTCAAAGGTATATGCATGGGAGATTTACATAGAGTAAATTTTCGTCATATGATCATGATGTTTTTCTTTGGTTTGAAGTACTACGGACTGCTATTTTGCTACACGAGGGCTAATGAGACCGGGATGTACTGCTTAAAACTGGTTTCCAAAAGCTTCCAAAAATCCATGCCTTCAATGGGATATCACGATCATGAGGAGTTAAGAATAAATGTATGATGTTTACGTAAAATGTCAGTAAAAATACTTTAATATGAATAAATGCGTTCAAATATCTGTGGTAAGTGTATGTTCTTGAAACCGAATAGAGAAAGCAGAAATGACTCAATCAAAAGCAATTGCGATTAAGTCTAGGAGAAATAATTTTTTCCATGGAATAATTTTTTAGTACATATTTTAACAATTTTTAACATTAAACTTTAATAAATATTAATAATTACTGTCGAAGCAACAAGTACGCTCTTTAAAAACTAAAAGAATATAATATATTGAATTGAAAATTTTAAAATTATATTTTCTTGTGTGATATTAGATGGAGTAATATAAACAGTCAAAAAAACATTTTACTTTTGTCTGAGTCGGTCAAAAGTCAATGCGGTCCAGAAGAAAAAAAAATTAAAAAATGTTTCAGCTTATGTTTAAATATTCTTATTGTGTTTCACAATTCAGAATACTTTTTTTTAATATTTCTTTTAGCACAAAATTTAATATTAAACCATAATAATTAGTAATAATTATCGTTAAAGAAACGGTTAGTGTTTTGTACAGGTGAAAATAATATAATTTTACCTGTATTTAGTATGCTGGTTTATAGAAAATGTCAGTAAAATACTTCTATATGAATACTAATGTATGAATATATATGAATACAACTGAGAAACACAACTGACTCAATCAAAAGTCATTGCGATTAAGTCTAGGAGAAATAATGTTTTTCCATAGAATAATTTCCTAGTATATATTTTAACAATTTTTAATATTAAACCTTAATAAATAATAATAATTACTGTCGAAGCAACAAGTACACTTTTTAAAAACTAAAAACAGTATTATATATTGAATTGAAAATTTTAAAATTATATTTCCTTGTTTGATATTAGATGGAGTAATCTAAACAGTCAGAAAACACATTTTACTTTTGTCTGAGTCGGTCAAAAGTCAATGCGGTCCAGAAGAAAAATAAAAGAAAATATGTCTCAGTTTGTGTTTAAATATTCTTATTAAGTTGTGTTCCACAATTCAGATTTTTTTATATTAATTTTAGCACCAAATTTAATTTAATATTAAACCATAATAATTAGTAATAATTATTGTTAAAAAAATGGTTAGTGTTTTGAGCAGGTAAAAAATTATATATTATATAATTATATTATATATAATTTATTATAATTATATATAATTATAATACATTAATATTAATATAATATTAATATATAATAATTAGGATTATAATTATACATATATAATAATAATTAATATAATATAATTATTATTATATATATAATTTATATATAATTATATTTATTTATATTTATGTTATATTACATTATATTATATTATATATTTTAAATTATATTATATTACACACATTTATTTATATATAAAATTTATATATAATTATAATTTATTATAATTATATATTTAATATTTTATATTTAATTTATTCTTTGAAAAACCAGACAATATCCAAAAATGAACTTTAAACGCATTGCCTTCCAAGTGACCCAAATCATAACATAAAACTATTTCCTCAAATGTTTATTCTCGTCAAAATATATGAATTCGAAAAAAGAACAATCTGATGTATGTTGCTAGAATCCAACATGATAGTTTGGTCATGAAGCAAGACCAACACGAAGCGAAAAATTGCATCCGAAATACGAGAAAAAAACTACTGCATTCATAGTTCACAATAAAAAATGCTCTATCACTTCACCATAACGTACGAATCCAAGCATCAAACAGGAAAGCGTATTAGGCGTAATATCCAATTCACAGATGAAGACAAAGAATTTCACCATCCATTGTGCCCGCATAAGCGAATGCATATTTAATATAAAATTCCGTGACTAAATACAAAAGGATGTGATCATTAAAGCCAAGCTTCGTCAAGTCATGCGAGTTTTGGACGCATTTGATGGATCTGTGCTTACATTCATTTTATAGTCGAAAGAAAATTCGGAATGCTTTGGCTTCCTTCCTTTGCACATTTTGAATGGTAACCAACTTTCGGAGTATGAAAATTGGCCCTTAGCCTTTCCCATGCACGATGAATATTTCATATTGATATTATATTTTATACGCTATTTAAGACTGGATTCTAATGTCTCTTATATTACTAGAATCACGACTAGGAGAACTTGACTCTTGAAACTTGTATTATAAACTTGTATTATAAATTGGTTTCCTTAAAATGGCGATTAGGTGTTTCAAACTTGAAAGGGATAGAGGACTCATTAGAAATCGTATACTTGATTAATTGCTGACCTTTCATAATTTTCATATAATTGCATTTAGTTCTAATAGAAATAAGAAAAGATCATCAGTATTAAATAACATGCATAGCTAAATAATAAAGAAAAAGGTTAGTCATTTTAGTTGCTTAAAATTGTTGGAAACCTTATTGCTATAAAATACATTTTCGTCGTAATGATTATTTATACATTTTAAATGTAAGAATAAAAATCAGAAAGTAAAAAATCAAATAATAAAAGTTTTTTAAAGGGAAAACAAAATCATTAAAATTATTATAAACTTAATTAAAATTTTAATTACAATTTATTTAAGTATAAAGAATATTTTTATATGAAAAACATACTTAGTATCACCATTTGATAACCATTCTGTATACAAATTGTGTTAGTTGCAATGTTTTAATACAGTGACAATTAACAGAAGTCTTTCCAAGTTGTCTGGGGTGTGACATTAACTTTGAGTTGAGTGTATGCAAGAGGTGATGTTGTTGACTTATGACACTTGGTGAAACCAATCACGATTGAGCCGGAGGCTACTTTACTTTAAGGCAAAGGGAGTGTGCCTTTCTTTTATAACGAGCACCACAATGGTGAAAGTACGACATATGCTCAAGTGGGCCCTCGTAATTTGAAGCCGGGACCAAGCAGAAGACCCATAGGGTTGCCCTGCCTCCCCCAGAGATATTAATTGAGAACATGGAGGACATTGTGAACGTATTTTACGCTCCCCAGTCACTTTTAACGAGCAAGGTGGATTTTAGACCGACTCAGGTTCCAAACCCACAACCTCTCATTTACGAAATCGTTGATTTTACCGACTAATCTACCGCGGCTCGCAACAGGTGATACAAAGGGTTAAGTAAAATTCGAGGAGCACTATAATGAGTTTGAATAAATGGTAGGAGGTAGCAAACTTTCGTACACTCCAGAAATTAAACAAAACAGACACTACGAAAGTTTATTATATGCATTGGATATAGCACGAAAAGGACAACTAAAACTAAACCTTTAGAGAAATAACGCATACAGCTGTCTGGTTCAGGGGAGCAACATTATCTGCGAGAGGATTAGTGGCTTGGTTTGGTTTGGAGTGCTACGGTCTACTTTTTGCAACACGAGGGATAATGAGACCGGGACCTACAGCTTAAAGCCGATTCCGAACTGTTACGAATATCCATGCCACTGTGGGATTCGAACCAACGAACTCCAGTACCAAAGATCAGCACGCTAAATATTCGGCCACCGTTCGGCGAATAGATGTTTGTAAAAGCAGACTGAGCCAAACAACCCCCAGTGCTTTCTTATTGAGAATGCTGATCGGTTGAAGCAATGAAACATGTGTCTGATTACCTTTACTTTAGTTTGGTGCCTTACTTACGTTAGCTTTCTATTTAATTCTATAAAGCAGTGCTTTCAGATGATTAATTTTATATTAACATTTTACGGCATTATAAATTGCAGAGTAAAATATATTGGCAGTAAAGAGACAAAAACGATACAACAAAATGTAATGGTTCAGCAATTTTTCTCTTATTGCAGCTTTCAATTAAGACAGGTATGCAACAGACAGGTATGCAGTTACATTTATCATTATCCAGGTGAACTTGTAACTTAAGGAGTGTTATGGACGCAAGTAACATTGCCTCCGATGGGTCCTCAATATTTAATTAGTTATTCAATATTTGATTAATTTAATTGCAGCCCAGTGGAGTTGGGGTAGCGCTTCGCGATCATATGACACAGGTCCGAAGTTCGGTCCCCGAGCTGGACAAGGTTGACTCAGCCTTTCGTTCCTTCAGTGGGTAGAAGAACTGAGGGCCAGGCTTGCTTGGGAACTAAACCTAGGGGTTCAGCGTAAAACTGTCCACCTAACCGGAGGGCCCTTGGTCACGTAAACGGAAATTGGGACCGTAGGCCCTGCCCCCCCTTATGGTCTGTTGCGTCGAGTAGTTTAGTTCATTCAATATTTAGTATTTGACCGCAGGCTTGACCTACCACCTCCAGAATTATTGTTCAATTATGGAGATCATTGTGACCACGAAATTATTTTACGTACCCCAGTCGCCACTAACAAACATTGACAATCTTTAGCAGGCTCAAGAATCGAACTCAGAACTCCGCTTCTGATATTCTCTAGATACCTCTGCCGACTAAGGTACCGCAGCTCGTGTTTCTTCAGTACTAACTTTTTTGATGAATGGGATTAATTAAATTAAAATGACAGTTAATTGCTGAGTCTACCCTTAGAAAACCAAATGAGGTCTTTTTCTTTCTAAACTGAGTGCATAAATTTTAAACTTCTTACATTTATTTGTATGTGTATGTGTGTATGCATATATGTAAACACATATAAACACGTGTATAGATATATATGCGTTTGTAACTTGAAAAATGACAGTAATGATAGAAATCAACAAAATCAAAATGTCATTTCTTCCTGCAATGCAACTCAGCAAACCTTTCAATCTCACCTGATATCCAAAATACCTATAATCATTATAGTAACTAACCGGGCATTAAATACCATTTAAACAACAAAAAAAACTTTATTGAATAGCAATAGATTCTATTACGCTTTTAGTCTCTCAAACTACTCTTTACTTTAAAAGATTTATTACAGTATAGATTTTTTTTTCAGATAAATATAAATCCCCTTTTGGGGAATAACAGCACAAAAGAATTTTCCCTTCGCTATTTAGTTCGTTGAAAGCATCTTCCTCTAAATATGGTCTCATAGATTCGTCAATAAAAAAAAGAAATAAAGCAATATGCTAATGTCGTATTATTCGTGTATATATTTCGATTCATTGTAATTCTGAAATAACATTTACCGATGCATACAACCTTATCGTATTATCTTCTTCCCACTTAGCGTCAAATAAGTTATTCGGCCGTGTCAAATGTTTTGAGCAAGTCAAGCATATTGTCAACAATTTATTATACTTTTTTTCGCCTCTTTGTTGCAAATATCGTGGAATCGCTCCCACGTCATTTCGTTGACATATTGAATGATAAATTGACGTTCAGAAAAGACTTGTTAAGCGTACCGAATCGAGGTATATATGTCCCATAAGAAAGAAAAAATGTTTAAATAATTTACTTATAATGATTTCGCATTGACATAAAGACCCGGGCCGGCAATGTAATATAAAGAAAAACTGCGAGGTAGTTGATCCTAAATGTGTTTCTAGAAGGTTTTGAAGAATAGTACTGTAAATAGGTTGAATAGGGTATTGAAAGAGAGATGAAAATGAATTAAGGAAAAATAAATTTGCCATAATCCTATGTTTAATTTATTTTATGAAATCAAAAGAAAACATTATTTGAATTGTTATGTATGTATGGTATCGTATTGTTTGAAATTATGTAAAATTAAGTTATCAAGCTTATTTAGCTTGAGACAAGCAATGATCAAGCAAAAGTCAAAGAGCCTCACAAAAAATCTTGAATGACAGGAGTAGCTGCAAATCCTATACATTAAAAAAACACATAACATACGCTAAAATTAACGGTTATCATTTACATATATTTTTGTTAAAACAATATTCAAACTAAAACATTTTTGAATTGATATGTATCAATGGTGTTCCAGATTATATAAAAATTTGTTCAGCTTGATACAAGTAGTGATTACTTAAAACTCACACAGCCAGATAAAAAATCTTTAATGGCTAGACTACTGCAATTGCCGGTACATTAAAATATACAAGTAATAGATATTTATATCAAAGGTTATAATTTACGTAAATTATTGTAAAAATTATTATCACCAAAAAGATTAAAAAACATACCCAAATAAGTACTTTTTTCTGTATGTAAAAAGTCTGAGACACTAACGTTCAAGCTTATACTACCAACTGTCGTTCAAAACTCTAGGGTAATTTTGAAGTTAAATATGAGGCTTAGATATTTAAGAGTTATGAGAGATATAAAAAAAATAGATCTCTTTCATTTAAATTATCTCTACGTATAAATAAGAATTGACTGTTGAAA
The DNA here is from genome assembly GCA_032207245.1 of Pardosa pseudoannulata. Lineage (NCBI taxonomy): Eukaryota > Metazoa > Arthropoda > Arachnida > Araneae > Lycosidae > Pardosa > Pardosa pseudoannulata. Next base: position 84,976,549 of record CM063510.1, on the reverse strand, counting down.
TTAATTATCTGCCTGTCTGTCTAATATATCTATCTATCTTTATACATATATATGTATACATATATATATATACAGTTATGTATATAATATGTGTATACATATATATATATATATGTATATATATATATATATATATATATATATATATATATATATATATATATATATATATATACAGAGAGAGAGACTGTATGAATATAGACAGTACTTCTTATAAATTAAACAAAAACCTAATGATAATTTGAAAGAATGAAAAACTTTGGTTATTGTCGATCAAATTTTCAAAATAAAAATAAACCTAAAAACAAGAATAATAAAATAAGAATAAAAGAAAAAATTAAATTCTACAGATTAAAAAAAAAAGAAGTAAAATAATTAAATTTAAAAATTTAAACGTTTGGTGTTTAGACAGCATCTCTTGGTTGAAAAGTTATCACTGCCATTGATATTACACACACACACACACACACACACACACACACACATATATATATATATATATATATATATATATATATATATATATATATATATATATATATATATATATATATATATTTATATATATATATATATATATATATATATATATATATATATATATATATATATATATATATATATATATATATATATATATATATATATATATATATATATATATATATATATATATATATATATATATATATATATATATATATATATATATATATATATATATATATATATATATATATATATATATATATATATATATATATATATATATATATATATATATATATATATATATATATATATATATATATATATATATATATATATATATATATATATATATATATATATATATATATATATACAGAAAGAAAGAAATATATAGAAGGTTATTTATCAAAGTGCTGGATGGATAGTTCATTCCTTTAAAATTGTATCATTTTCATAATAAACTGCTATTGTTCTAGTCTAACATTACAATGAATTATTTTATTACTTTTTAGTATATTGTTCAGTTCCAAGTTTTGATTATTAACTATCGCATAAAGAAAGAAAAAAAAGAAAATTATCGCTAAGTCTTATAAAATGAACAAATCTTTTAATAAATCTTTATTACAGACACTATTTTATTTTCTACAGTTTGATGTAAATTATATTGCTCTTAATAGCCCTAAACCTCCTTTAAAAATAATTTGGGTCATACTTGTATAAATTAAGGAATAATTTTACTAGAGCCGTATATAAAATATGATTTTAAAATAAAATAAATTTACAAATGCATTCATTCTTATAGAAATCATATTTTTTGTCCTGTATTTTATTTTTGAAAAAGTATCTAGAAGAAATACATATTTTCTGAACTAAATAAATTGAGATTCAAATCTTTTCAATATCTCATGTTCCCCTGTACTGTTGAAGTAACAAAATTTGAAATAGAAACGTATATAAATGATTTTTCAGGTTACAGTTTTAAAGCAAATATTGAAATGGTCAAAAGGTAAATTACTGAATATTCGTAGATTAATTTTTACAGAACAAGAAAAACTTTTACAAGTAAATTTTCATAAAGATCACATTTTATATACTAAACGATTTATTTTGATTTAAATTACATAAGAAAGTTAATCGAGATAGTTGAACTAAAACTTATTTTCGCAGAAGTAAACAATTCAATAATATTAATTAAATTTGTACCATTCATAAACATGTCTTTCAATAAACTTACTGTCAAACAGGAAAATAATTGCTAAAACATTTACTATAAATAGATAAAGGTAATATAGACTATACTTATTATGAGTTAAACAAACAAAATAATGTTAAATTTAAAAAAAATTGAAACCTATAAATTGTCGTAGAGGAATTTTTGAAATAAAGATAAACATAAAAATTAGAACAATAATAACTAATAAAATAAAGAATAAAATTCTAGTGCTAAAAAACGCGCCATTGATTTTATATATATGCACAAACACACAGGCATACATATATATATATATATATATATATATATATATATATATATATATATATATATATATATATATATATATATATATATATATATATATATATACATATATATATATATATATATATATATATATATATATATATATATATATATATATATATACATATATATATATATATATATATATATATATATATATATATATATATATATATATATATATATATATATATATATATATATATATATATATATATATATATATGTAATCTAATAATTATAAAACTGTTGGACAAAGAGAAAGGTAAACAGCTAGCAGTAATAAAAATGCAGCCCGACATTGAAAGAGAAAGGCACAAGTTTAATCAAAACTCTATTTCAGAGCTGCTAAAATTGACATGTTTACAAGTTAACGACAGAAAAAAAAGACGCGAAATTCACTCTCCTCGAACAGAGGTGCACCCAAGAGCGGAAACAGAAAGAATTTTAAAAAGGGACAAGAAACTTACTCAG
>CM063510.1:84934061-84971561 GCA_032207245.1 Pardosa pseudoannulata | reverse complement strand
ATATATATATAGATATATGCAACCAATAGCTGAAACACTGATTCTTCTTCCATAAGAGGTTTTGGTTAAAACTGATCAAATCTAAGTTATAGATATTCTAACTCATTCTGGTTATCTTTATGAGTATTTTCTTGTTTGAGTCCCCAGTGTGTCAACGAAGCGACAAGAAGGTTGAATCCTCTAAAGAACTCAAGTGGAAAATCGGTAAATTAATGGGTGTAACATTGTTAATATCCCAAATCATATTATTGACAAATAATAGCAAGAAGATAATGCTTAAGATGTGTAAATTCAGTGCCGCTGCGTGATTTCAGTGTTAAAAACTGACGTAATTAAAGATAATTTTTGTGTATTATTATTGCATGTCCAATCCATTGGAAAGCTTTTTTTTTAATAACCGTAGATTCACTAATGATAAATATAACAGAAAACAGTGCAAGAAAGGATTGTGAACAAAGGTAGTTCAGTAAAAAAACTCAAAATAGCCCAACTAAGGTATCAATTTCTGTATGAGGTTTAAAGTAAAATGCTACTTTTTGTGTCTTTTTATCGGATACATGATGCTTAATAACGTGCACTCATACAAGGATGAATGTGTTATTGAACAACACACGCAAGCAATTAATTATACAGAAATTTTTTAATCTAGACAGAACAGAATTTTTTATTTTACACTGAATCTAAAGTAAGCTGTTATAATGATTATTCTAGTCGAAAGGGTAAAAATCCCAGTTGGTAAGAATATTAGAAAATAGAAAAAATAAATAAAATAGTGTTAAAATTACAAAATATTCTATTTCTCAAGCTATAAAATAAAATAAAGCTGCATAAACAGAATTTATGTTCACTGAATAAAAAAAGAGAACTATCTCCTATTTAATATGAAAATTTAGTTTCTAATATATATATTTCAAAAGTTATATTGCAGGTATGAGGATTTCTATTTTTTCACCGAGTGTATATATTTTATATTTTATATTTTTAAATATGTATTGTTTCATATAACAAATCTAAAATATTTATTGATATCTAAAATTTCTTATATATATATATATATATATATATATATATATATATATATATATATAATTTTATATCAATTATCGTTATGTCAATTATAAAATTAATATCAATTATATACATAATATATATAATTGATATAGAATTTTATTTATTAATATCTATCATTTAATATTTATAATTTATTAATAATTAGACCTACATTAGCGATAGGGAAATTTTTTAATCTAGACAGAACTTTTTTTTATATTGAATCTAAAGTGAGCTGTCATAATGATTTTTCTAGTCGAAAGGCTAAAAAATCCCAGTCGGTAAGAATATTAGAAAATAGAAAAATAAATATAATATTGATAAAATTAGAAAATATTATACTTCTAAAGCTATAAAATAAAATAAAGCTTCTGTACAAACAGAATTTATGTTCAATGAATAAAGAAAAGAGAACTATCTCCTATTTAATATGAAAATTTAGTTTATAATATAGATATTTCAAAAGTAGTTTTGCAGGTATAAGGATTTCTATTTTTCTCTATGTATATATTTTATATTTTAATAATATAATGTTTCATATAACAAATCTAAAATATTCACTGATATCTATAATGTCTTATAATATATATTGATATATAATTTTATTTATTAATATCTATCATCTAATATATTCATAATTTATTCATAATTAGACCTGAATTAATGATACTGAAAATTTTTAATCTCTTATTTAATACGAAAATTTAGTTTTGAAATTATATATTTCAAAAGTTATTTTGCAGGTATGAGCATTTCTATTTTTTCACTGTGTATATATTTTATATTTTTAAAAATTTATTGTTTCATATAATAAATCTAAAGAAATTACTGATATCTATAACTTCTTATAATATATATCGATATATAATTTCATTTATTAATATCTATCACTTAATATTTATAATTTATTCATAATTAGACCTGAATTAATGATACAGAAATGTTTTAATCTCCTATTTAGTATGATAATTTAATTTTTAATTATATATTTCAAATGTTATTTTGCTGGTATAAGCATTTCTATTTTTTCACCATGTGTTTATATTTTATGTTTTTAAAGATGTATTGTTTCATATAACAAATCTAAAATATTTATTGGTATCTATAATTTCTTATATTATATATCGATATATAATTTTATTTATTAATATCTATTATTTAATATTTATAATTTATTCAGAATTAGACCTGATTTAATGATAAAGAAATTTTTTTTAATATTCTATTTAATATGAAAATTTAGTTTTTAAAATATATTTCAAAAGTTATTTTGCAGGTATGAGGATTTCTATTTTTTCGCCGTGTGTATATATTTTATATTTTATATATTTTACATTTTTAAATATCTATTGTTTCATATAACAAATCTAAAATATTTATTGATATCTATAATTTCTTATATATGTAATTTTATATCAATTACCTTTATATCAATTATCAAATTAATATCAATTATATACATAATATATATAATTGATATAGAATTTTATTTATTAATATCTATCATTTAATATTTATAATATATTAATAAATAGACCTGAATTTATGATACAGAAATTTTTTTATCTAGACCGAACATAATTTTTTATTTTACATATTTTACATTTTATATATTTTACATTCTTATATATTTTACATTTTTAAATATGTATTGTTTCATATAACAAATCTAAAATATTTATTGATATCTATAATTTCTTATATATATAATTTTATATCAATTATCTTTATATCAATTATCAAATTAATATCAATTAGATATATAATATATATAATTGATATAGAATTTTATTTATTAGTATCTATCATTTAATATTTATAATATATTAATAAATAGACCTGAATTTATGATACAGAAATTTTTTTATCTAGACCGAACATAATTTTTTATTTTATACTGAATTTAAAGTGAGCTGTTATAATGATTTTTCTAGTCGAAAGGCTCAAAATCCCAGTTGATAAAAAATCCGACCTCTTTCTGCAACTCTCTGAAACACTTTTCAGTTTGTGACCGGCCCCCTATACGCCGCAATTACGCTCTCAATCTGTCTGGGGGGGGGAGGGTCTGGAGCTTCTATAACTCAGCGACGGAGAAGTGTGCTCACCTGTGAAAGCCACTCGCCGCCCATCGACTTGGCGATTGTTGACACTTGGCGACGAGCACGAGGCTCGCCAATTAAAATAGATTTCCAAATGAGATGCAAAAGATATAATTGAACTACTCGGAAAAATTACGTCTCAAAAGAAAACATTAAAGAATTTTTTTGTTGCTAGGAAATTGTTTTAACGCCGGGGTCTTATATTTACAGAGGAAAAAAAAATAAGGCTGAAAAAAAATTAATTTGAAATAGAAAAATGTTTGAATTTTTTTTTCCTTGCGGTAATTTTTCTTCTTTTTTTTGTGAGTATTTTATACATGAATTGTTTATTATAAAAAATACGGGTATAAAAGATGAAAATATTTAGTAAATTTGGTGAAAATTATAAATGACATAATAAATAAATAATGTATAAATCCATGCATATTAATTTATTATTTTATTAATATACGAAGAATGCTGTCCTAAATCGTATTACTAATTTCCGAATACCAATGATTATAATTTAATAAAATTTTATTTACATTTAAGTTGATAAATTAATATTTTGTATATGAAATAAAATATAACATTACTGCCACATAAAAATAAAAACTACAATAACAATATTTTTAATGCAATATTTTTTCCTTGGTATACCTTTATCGCATTGTAATCATTCTAATTCGTATTGCAATAAATGTAATAAAAATTATTTTTGTGCACAAAAATCGTATTCTACATTTTACTAAAGTTTCATTTATAAAAGCATACTTTCTTAAATGAAAACATAGCTTAATACTGAAAAAATATACAAAAATACAGATTAATGTAAAGCTTAAACGAATAGAAAAACCTAAATATCCGATAACCACTTACAATTAGTACGTAATAACCATAACAAATATCCTAATTAAAATGAGGTCATTGCCAAATGCATCTTTCCCTTGTCAATATCTTATTTTTGAACCTATATGTTATTAATGAGTTTCGTTTTTGTCATGCAACGAAAATAATTGAGTTTCGCTACTAAATATTTCTTGTTGTGTAAAGTTGAATGTAAAGTTTAAACGAATAGGAAATTCTAAATATCCGATAACCACTTACAAATTAGTACGTAATAACCATAACAAATATCCTAATTAAAATGAGGTCATTGCCAAATGCATCTTTCCCTTGTCAATATCTTATTTTTGAACCTATTTGATATTAATGAGTTTCGTTTTTATCATGCAACGAAAATAATTGAGTTTCACTAGGAAATATTTCTTGTAGTGATTAGACTTTTGATTAGGTCAGATATTACTTTCTTTAGTAAAGAAATTAATGACCAAAGATTTAGATTCAATTTTATCGATGCATTGTTTTCCATAAAGAATAATTACTTAAGACTAATGTTTTATGCAATTTAATGTTTTTAATCTTGGATATAATTCAAAGCTAGTTATATATATTATTTTTTTGTGGTTATAAATTCTTTGTTTTTGTTTATTTTATAGTAATAACTATTATTTGAGTGATATTTATCATAGCATAATGGGAGTAAATATTATAGCAGTTAAAAGAGATTTCCTTTAGAAATTTTACATATGTAACACCTAAGCTCAAATAATATATCAAATAAGAATATTGCTGTTGTTTTGAAGTTATATCCCTATATATAGTAGGTATATTAGAAATTATCTAATCTCACAAATCAATTTGAGTGGAAATATAGTTATTGCTAATATTACATATTATATTATAGTACATTAAAATTATAAATGTTAAACTAGAAAGAACTGAATAAATTTAATATTATTTGTAAATAGCTGTTCTTATTTAAAAACAAGATCTGTCAGACTAAAAGAAATTTCTGTAGTTTCTAACCATTAAAAATATGTTTATTTTTCACTTATTTTTCAAACCAATTGGCAAAAAATAAGATCTGTTTACAATATGTTTGATACTATGTAAATTTTAAGTTACCTGAAAATAGATTCAGATAAAATAGCTAGTAAATATAGATCACGACTTTTTAAGACATCATTATATTGTAATATATTTTTTAACAAAATTCCAGTGACTGTTACTAAATCACAATTCATATATTTTTTAGCAAAATATACTTGTATGTATAGATACAGGTGTTTTAGACGCAATTCCACCAATTATTTGTTTCCATCTACCAAACATGGTTTTGTTTACAATTTGGAAGTAATACAAGCATATGCTACATTTTTAAAATGTATCAAAGCACGATAAATGAAACATACAAATAAAATTAAAATAAACAAGCTATAAATGAAATTAATTTTGAAGAAAAATGACATACAATAATGTTAATACTATTAGTTTTGAATAAACATTTCAAGTGTTGCAGTTAATATTATATTAAAACATATTAATATTTATGAAAGAAACTAAATTATATATAATTGTTTACTGTCATATTTTCAAGAAGAAATGGTGATTTGTTACATTTATTCTGCGGAGGGAATTTGCGGTGTTGTTCTTTTTTTCTGAAAGCTTCATGGAAAACAAAATTACAAATTTTGTCAACTTGCCAATTTTTGTCGTATGTGTGGTGATGTTTACAGAATTTGGACACAAAGCGTAGTAGCTATAAGTATAAAGTTTTTACAATCTCCTGTTTTTTGGTTTATTACATATTTGACGTTAATAATGATCAGTGATTTTTCTAATTAAATATAATGCTCAGTTTATAAAAATAATGTGCTTTGTACACATAAAAAGCATTTCCAATTTTTGCTACCTCAATACCACTCTCAGAAGCGTTACAGGCATGAAAATATCCACTCTGTTTACGTCTGTGCTGATACATTAAACAAGCAGAGATGGAAAAAAAAGCTAAAACATTTCTTAATACTTGGTAACAAGCAATTTCACTCCTCCAAGCCTTATGAGTTCTCAGAACTCCTTCCAAACGACACAAAACGAAACCTTACCGATGCCATACGCTTACTAGCCAAAAGAACAGCAGCCGTACAACAACACAACCTGACCAGCGGTCAAACATCAAAAGAAACCTTACCTGCTCTTCAAAGATTAGTTGTTCCCGGAAAAACTCCTTCCAGAGACGTAAGTCTATGTCCACACAGTCATGAGATTGCACTAGTAATAGTCTAAGAATAGTCAATCAGGATGGCAGAGATCTACTGCTGTTTATCGTCTGCTTTAGAGAGAAAGAACATTCCAAGAGGAGATGCTAGCATTCACTGTTCGCGATCCGCGTGTTCCGTACAGCGCTGCAAGCGGCACTGGACTGCTCCTCAGTAGATAGGGTTGCCAAAGCAGAAAAAGGATGCCAAGGAGGACAGCCAATTAGCGCGCCAAAGAGAAGTTTTCCGAAATGGGCAAATATTGGAAAAAGGGGTCGTCAGCTGAATCTTTGAGGAGGAAAATTTAAACAATAAGCGTTTTGACAAAAAAAGGTTTTGTAACGGCGTGCCTTTTTTTTCTGAGTGAATAATTTTATTAAGAATTTTTTCCCTTTTGTTCTCTAACCACGGTGTTTATGTGGACTTAAATGGTATCAAATTAGTGCTTTCATGTGATCTTAAATTAATTTAGATAACCGTTGATATATAAGCTTGAAATGGAACTTCAATTTTGATCCTAAACTATTATGAAATTCTTGTAAAAATATATCACATGCAAAATTTCTGTATGTTCAAATCAGGGAATTTTTCCTTTATATATGCATATATATTTCTTTTTAGTGATTTTTTATTGAATATTTTAATACATTTAAAATAACAACTATTTTATTAGAGACCAAGCATTAAATTTTAAAATAAAATAACTTTTTCGAATGATTTCCTTGTTTTTATTTATTTAGTAAGCTTTTTCTAATACTTACCCCTAACATCTTTTTATTTTTCAAGATTAAAAAAAGTTTCAGCTGTAAAATATTCATTATTTTTAAAATAAAAATAATAATGAAATTGAAGTGCACTTTAAGCTTAATTTAAAATGAGAAAGATTAATTCCACTATATCACTCGAGCAATACATGACAAACTAAAACATTTTTAGTTTTAGCATTTTACTAATTTATAAATCTTGTAAATTTCTTCCGCTGTAATTAAAAACTTATTGCTCCGTTGTTACCTCTAATTATTGTTCCGTTAAAAATAGACTCTTGATCTAAAAAAACATATTTTTCACCTAGAATGAAAAGTTTATAATATATATATATATATATATATATATATATATATATATATATATATATATATATATATATATATATATATATATATATATATATATATATATATATATATATATATATATATATATATATATATATATATATATATATATATATATATATATATATATATGTATATATATATATATATATATATATATATATATATATATATATATATATATATATATATATATATATATATATATATATATATATATATATATATATATATATATATAGCCTAGTATGCCCGGGCTGAGGAAAATAATAGGGTCAGTTTAAAGTGGTTTTCCTTTATAAAGGTGGGTTCGATTTTTCTATCATTTCCTATATATATATATATATATATATATATATATATATATATATATATATATATATATATATATATATATATATATATATATATAATTTATCGATAAAACCAAGCAACTTTAATATGCATTAATAGTAATATTACTAGAAATATAAAAAAATAGTTAAAATTTAAAATCGGACAGTTAAAATTTCATACTATTAAATTTATTGTATTAGTTATATTTTAAAATCGATCACATTTCGTTATTTTAACTATAAAAAATTCAAACATTTTAACTTTTTTATAGTTAGTATTCAAAAGCTTTCAGTAAAAGATTAATCAATTATTTAATGATGTTCTTATACTGGCAGTTTCAGATACTCACTGCTCAATTTATTTAACATCATTTTATAATGAAGTATTCATATTTGAATATACATTATAGTCATTTCGATATCTAATAACTATTTTTAAAAAATAAATATCGAAGCTAAAAAAATCTATACAAAAACTCAAAATATAATTATTGAAAAGTCCACTGAACTATCAATCATTTTTGACGTCCTAAAATAAATTAAGTATAGCATCTTAAAATCTCATAACAGAATCTACTTCCTGAATTTCAAATAATTAAAGGCCGTCAATGCTGCATTACTCGATTACAATTATTGTGATAGAATTTGCAACTAAATGTCAGAAAATAATAATAAAAAAAACCCCAAACATTCCAGCTGTTGAAGAGAAGCAGAAAAGAGAATACTTATGTAAATTAGCTGACTCAGGAAACGATGATTTTGATGGATGATGATTAGGAAACAGATTACATAGTGGGTTGTCTATTTCTGATTTAGAACTGTTCTTTCAAATTGGAATCACCATTTCTAGCTAAACGGAAGACGTATAAATTAATTATTTATTATTATACTTATGGAAAATTATGGACATCTATTTAAATGAGCAACGAACCTTCATTAATATTTTCTCATTTTTTAATTTAAAATTATTTATTGATTTAAAATTTAATTTACTATTTTGAATTTGATTTACAGTGTTAACATTATCCGGTGTGTTATCCTGAATACCAATTCCGTCGAGAATAACTAAGTATCACTAACAATCAACTTTTAACTCTCTGAGGAATAAAATTCTAGCTTATATACACTCGTAGTTAGCTTAAAAATCATATAAACAAGTAAAAATTAAAAAAAAAATGTAAAGTCAATTCTACTTAGGTCAACAAAGAAAAATTTTATTTTAGTTACTTTTTATTAAATAATTGCTATTATGTATACGAATATGTATATACATATGAATGTATATACAAATATGTATACGAATACGTATATAAATATGAATGTATATACAAATATATATACGAATATGTATATACATATGAATGTATATACAAATATGTATACGAATACGTATATAAATATGAATGTATATACAAATATATATACGAATATGTATATACATATGAATGTATATACAAACATGTATATACAAATGTATATATACAAATATGTATATACAAATATGTATATACAAATGTGTATATACAAATATGTATATAGAAATATGTATATACAAATATGTATATACAAATGTGTATATACAAATATGTATATAGAAATATGTATACAAGAATATGTATATACAAATGTGTATATACATATAAATGCATTACAGAATCACAATATTAAGTGACAAAATAGAAAGAGAATTTCTTTGCAATTTTCCATTTTCCTTTTTCTGTATGAGGTGATATATATATATATATATATATATATATATATATATAACATTTATATATACATATATATGTATAATATATATATATATATATATATATATATATATATATATATATATATATATATATATATATATATATATATATATATATATATATATATATATATATATATATATATATATATATATATATATATATATATATATAACATTTATATATACATATATATGTATAATATATATATATATATATATATTGATATATCTATATATATCTTATCTTTAATAGCAGGAAGTGAAATAAAGGAACATTAGTCTTCGTTATAACATTTTCAGATTTTTTAAAATTTTGTACCTTTTATCATTATCGTTTATAGTTATGGTTTAACCTTTTTGCAGTCTAAGCTCGCATGTTACTTCGGTAATTGTTGCATAGGAATTAAGCCCGAGAGTCACTGTCAACACATAAATTCCTCGTCAGCTAAAATAAATCAGTTAAAAATATTTCGCTACTCCATGAAAACTCCGTGCATTCTTCATTGGAAATATATATCATAAACTGAATTCGTTACTTTTTACACACGTACAAACTAGCCTGTGATAAAGCATTAAAAATCATATGTATACCTCGTTTTGATCTAGATTTGGCCAAACATGAAATACGCTCAGTACCTTTGGACTACTAATTACTATATTGAGCAATCTCTAATTTACACTCCAATTTTCTCTTTATATTACATATATTATATTCATTCAAGAGAACATGGCACCCAAAGTTGTACTGAGCAGACATCATAAAAACAGTACAATTATAAAATAACTGATCTATAGTTGTGTAACCACATTTCATCCCTGCCCCCTCCCCCCATATATATATACATATATATATACATATATATATATATATATATATATATATATATATATATATATATATATATATATATATATGTGATGGTTATATATATATATATATATATATATATATATATATATATATATATATATATATATATATATACATATATATATACATATATATATATATATATATATATATGGGGGTGAAATGTGGTTATACATGTGTTAGATATATATATATGTGCATATATATATATATATATATATATATATATATATATATATATATATATATATATATATATATATATATATATATATAATTATACAACTGCTGGACACTTTTGAAATTATAGCTCCTTTTATTTGTCCTTTTATATGTCGAGCCCGCTCTGCTGGAGAAGGAGAAGTCTAAGCTATTAGAATATTTGAGTAAAATGCAGTCGAGCCATTTTGGTAAAAAGAACAGGCACATTTATTATTGGCACATTTATTTACAGGCACATTTATTAATTTAACTTTATTCATTACCTGCTAAAAATGAGATTTTTACCAGTCAACAACAGACAAGAGAATGACACGAAAAACACTTTGATGGAACAGAGTTGTACCCAAGAGCGAAGACAGATAGAATTTTTCCACAGGACAAGAAACTTAGCTAACGAATTTTACTGTTAGATCGGGAGAAAAGCCGATCCATTTGCCGGCGCTGGAAAACATATTGTATGGCCAGAAATTTTACATCTATCGGTCAGAAAGCTAAGGGAAATGTATTGGAAGAATTTTAAGTCGAGGATACTTCTTTGACTAAGACATTTTGATGCTAGGAAAATAGATTTTAAGGAATTAAAGTGGGAGAGAGGAGGTTATTAAGGAAATATTACAGTGAAAAATTTTTATATATATGTAATCCTTAAATTATAAAACTCCTGGACAAGGAGATAGCTAAACAGCTAGCAGTAATGAAAATGAAGTCGACCGACATTAAAAGAACGACACTATCTAATTAAAACTTTATTTCAGATCTGCTAAAATGGACATCTTTGCTACTCAATGACAGGTAAAGGAAATACACAAAAATCACTCTGCTCGAACAGAGGTTCACCCAAGAGCGAAGACAGAAAGGATTTTCCCACTTACTCAGAGAATTTAAGTGCAAGATCAGGAAAAATGTGGAGCCATTTTTCGGCGACAACTGGGAAACGTGTTGAATAGACAGAAAATTTACATCATTAGGATAGAAAGCTTTAGGAAGATACTTCCTTGATTAAGACATTTAGAGAATGGGAAAAATATTTTAAAGGAATAGAATGGGAGAGAGGAGGTTTTTAAAGAAATATTAAAGTTAAATAATTTTAATATATATATACATATATACACATATATATACATATATATATATATATATATAATATATATTATATATATATTATATATATATATATATATATATATATTATATATATATATATATATATATATATATATATATATATATTATATATTATATATATATATATATATATATATATATATATATATATATATATATATATATATATTATATATATATATATATATATATATATATATATATATATATATATATATATATATATATATATATATATATATATATATATATATATATATATATATATATATATATATATATATATATATATATATTATATATATATATATATATATATATATATATATATATATATATATATATATATATATATATATATATATATATATATATATATATATATATATATATATATATATATATATATATATATATATATTATATATGGGTGTTTTTGTGTTCTAATAAATATATAAAGAAAAATTCTTACTTTAGTAAGTCATAACAAACACACTTTTTTCTATAGAAACAAGACATATTTTTTTTTACAAACGTACAAAAGAAAATCTTGTATTATTGGTTAAAATTTCGGATTTTTTATGATTGGTCTATTAGATCATTTCTTTTTAAGCTCTAAATTATTCTTGCAGAAAATTTCATTGAAGCATTAAGAGCACAGTGTAATCTGTGTGCACTGGTGTTAGACAAGATTTTTTTTTATCTAGAGTCTGACAAGACGTTAAATTTTCTTTTAGAAAAAAATTTAGAATCATTTCATCAAGTTCACCTAGTACGTCTAAACTGAAAAATGGTTAAGTTTTTTCTTTTATCGGCAACCTGTTTTTTTCAGAGCTTAAAATCAATATTGCTAATTAAATGTTTGAAGAAACTCATTTTTTCTTTCAAACTGATTTTGTTTGAGGACATTCTGCTGTTAAGTTTAAGACATTATCTATAATGTACAAGCTTTTCTCCTTCCTATCTCTTTTTCCTACACACTCACAAAAATACACACTTTATGCAGCATATTATGTGGATACAAAAATCGTGTCTGCATTGTGAGTTGGAAATCTATAATTTAATCTCACTTCAAGTTGTATGTTTACTTTGCTCACAATTTAAATTTGGGAATACATAATACCCATATTGTCAGAATATCAATTTATTTTTTTACCTAAATATATTCTAGATATGCATGTATAAATGGAAATTTATGTCTTCAATTTTTCAATTTCAGTTATGTACACAGTACACACATTTTATTATTTTTTCGACAGGAAGTAACACTTTAGTTATTCGACAGGTAGGGGGAGGTTCCTGGCATTCTCAAGGAAATTTCTTCTTTCTTCTACTTTGTTTAGCAACAGTCCTCCATTTGTACCTTTAATAAATTTCTAGATCATTTATGATCTATCTACGTTTAGACTTGCGTGTAGGACAAGTGCCGATAGCCTTGGCTCAAAAAATTCTTCTTGTATATCTGCCCTTCTTCATCTAGATCAAGTGACCAATCATTTTAATTCTTTGAATTTGAGTGAATTTTATGTTTCCTGGAACTTTCTAGATGAAGTAGAATTCCAAATTTGATCTTTTATTGTAGATTTTTTTAAACATTTTTCCACCCAAATATTTCTTTTAATATCTCTCAAAAATCTAAGATCTTCTTTATCCTTCTTTATCATGATATACACTTCAGGAGAATCTGTAAGCATAGATCTAATTAGATTTTTGTAAACCTAGTTTATTTTTCTCTTATCAGATATTATTTTAATTATTTATTTTTATTAAAATAGCAACAATTGGCAGCAGTGAATATTTTCTGAATATCTATTCTAAATATCATTTTTGGTTCTAATTTCGGAGAATAAATAGGTAAAACTGGTACTTTTTCGGATTTGCAATTGTCAATTACCAATTAAGTGGCAGAATTTATTTCTTTAGATTATATCATTGCATGTATTTTGTTTTTTTTTTCAAAGGTGCTTTCCTTATCTCATTCTACAGAGGCACTAAGGCTTGTTTTAAATCTCTAATGCAATAACACCTATGTCGTCTATCAATGCTAAAACCTTAATTTTTGGAATATGATTTCTATGGTAATATACATATGATTTCCTTTTTAGAAGTTTTCATTTAAGAAAGGAACAGTTTAAAAAAAATTTTCCGAGTTTATTTTCCCTTAAATTATAAGCATTAAAAATCTAATGTTTTATTTTCAATAAATACTTATTAAATTTTTATAGAAATTATCTATAATTTATAGAATATAAATTTGTATAAGAAATTAGTAACAGTCCTTTATTTACTTATTATATGCAAATATTATACAAGAAATGCCAAATTCCAAGGAATTAATTTATTAGTTATTATGTCACCAACAACAAGCTATAAATTAAGATGATGTTATCAAAAAACCAACAACTAACTTTTAATTTGATTCAAATTAAAAAATGAAGATATTTGATTATCCTTATTGTACTGCTTCTGAATCCACATGCAACTGAAGTATAGAAAAGACTTCTTTATACTTAAAAGCTGTTCATGGATCCAGCACTCAATATAAATACATCATAGTCATCTCAATATAAATACATCATTTTTCTTCAGGTATAAGTCCAGCTCTACATGTAAAAATTTCCAGTAAATACAGTAGCGTATAACAAGCTACCATTTTCCCTAGCAAATAAGAGTGTAGGAAGTATAAGAGATTAATGTGACAGAAATACGAAGTAAAAATGGACGTATAAACGATTAGCTGAAGCTTTACCGCATCCCTCACAGCAATTAAGCCCTGTAGGACAATCGGCTGACATCCAGAATGTCATTCAGAAGCAAACCGGATATTGAGAACATTAGTGTTATACTTGGTTCCACTATACCCCATTAAAACGTGGACCATTTGTACTAAACATAGATGGCAAATATCTTAAATCTGGGATTTTATGAACACTAGAATAAAAAAATTGTGAAATTAAACATTTCTAAGCATTACAGCTTGTTCTATAGTGTTTAGTTGCCATATTAAGCATCATAGGTTTCGTTTTGTCTACTCTTTTGAAACAAGAGGGTTAACTGAACATCATAGAATGTAATTTATATAAAACAGAAAAATTCGTTATAATAGATTTATCTGGCGTCATCTGTGCATTTTTATAATACATAAAGCTATTTGTTATTATTTCAGTTCATGTACCTGATGAAAAGTACTTTAATTTGCAAGGTTCCTAAAATCCTGAAATTTCCATCCAAGTACAAAACTACAACCAATAGAGGATACTGGAAAACTTGGGAGACTGTTTGTAGGGTCTGCATCTACTTTAGCTAAAAATTAAAATTCATTCCGAGAAAGCATAAAAAGATTCTAAAACTATTTTTTTAATCGCTCCTAAACCTCGAAGTTAGGCAGTCATGGGATACTATTGTAGATGGTACTAGTTAGCTTTAATTACTTTTCAGATAGTAACCGAGAAGAATAGTTGTGAAAAATCTGTTTCTTTGAAGTAAATCGCAAAAACATATTGTTTTATTCAGTTGTGTTTAACAAGTAAGTTTTTTATTAAAAAAATTAGGGTAAAAACTCAGAATACGTGAAATAATTTGTGGGCCTTTTTGTAACCATACGATGTATGTTCAATAAAATCAGCATTGAGAAAGGAAAAAAAAGTAATGCCCTTCTCAATAAAAGTATTGCGGCATCTGTTATTTATTTCGATTGCACTACTAATACTCAGCAATAATAGTAAAAATTATTAGTAACTTTGAACATTAAATTGCTTCTTAATGCACAGTTCACTTTTTCTGTTGCAAAATGCACTACTTGTAAATTAAATGTTAACATATAACTACATTGGTTACTCATCTTACCCACAAGTTGCTACAAAACACTCTTTTTTATCGAATAAATATGAATGAAGAAACCACAATCCCTTATACAACCCCCATAAAAAGCAGGTGGTTTATGAGCGAGGTCTTCTTTTTCAGCCCCCCTCCCTCCGAGAGTCATGTCATAGTAACCGAAGCAGTTGTAAATAATTTAAGACGACAAAAAAAAAAGAAAAAGAAGGAAAGGCTTTGAAGAATGGAGTCATCTTCAGAGTGACATGGAAAGACCATTGGATATTCATTATGTTCGCTTAGCAATTGGTTTACAATCTGAAAATTCATGTATCAAAACTTAGGTACTTGTTATTACTTATATAGAGTTGCCATAGCTCTGTCGTCAAAGGCATCGATCCCTCAATGTTCTCTTAAGTTCCCAAACGCTATCTCTGGAAGTAGCAGGCCTAGCTTGGTTATCTGCTTCATACCTGCTTCTAAATTATGAGGACCCACTTTGTGTTGCACCCAGGGAGTAATGTTGACCACCTATATTATGCTACCATAATAAAATTGTCTAAAAGTAACTGCGGCTTGGTAGCAGTAAATGCTATAAAAGCAAGCATGTAAAAAATATTTTAAGAATTGTGCCAGAGTGAAGGAAAAATAACAAAATTCTTTATTCCGACACGAACGATTACAGTCAAGCTAACTGCTATTCTGTTGAATAGCAGCGTCGTTTTTATTTTACATTTGGGCAGCATCACTTCATTTCAGTTGAAATCATTTCATTCTCATCATCTCCCCCATCATGAACTCAGGGGGATTCATCAAAACTAAAAAGCATATATATGATCACTATCATTAAATAACTTCAAGACAAGCTAATCCATTACACGTTAACAGATTCTTACATCATGATTCAGGAAATCTGAAAAATACAATTCGATAGTTAAAGGTAACTGAATTAGAGTCATTAATCCAAAATGAATACAACAATCAATTTCTGCAGAAATAGAGGTTCTGTAGAAATAAACACAAGCAATTTCTGTAGAAATAGAGGCAATTCTAGTATAATGATATTCTATACTTACAGTAAACCAATTAATGCAAACATAATAAACTTAAAATTTCAGATCTAAAACTAGAATGTAAAGTACAACAATAAATTAAAGAAATAGTCCAAATACATCGCAATGTTACCTA
Organism: Pardosa pseudoannulata; assembly: GCA_032207245.1. NCBI lineage: Eukaryota > Metazoa > Arthropoda > Arachnida > Araneae > Lycosidae > Pardosa > Pardosa pseudoannulata. The sequence continues at coordinate 84,954,904 of CM063510.1, read as the reverse complement.
CCTAAAAAATTACTCCAAACAATTTTAACTAGATTATTATTAAAGCAGTTTTAAATTATATATATATATATATATATATATATATATATATATATATATATATATATATATATATATAGATATATATATAATATATATATATATTATATATAATATATATATATATAGATATATATATATATATATTATATTGATATATATATATATATATATATATATATATATATATATATATATATATATATATATATATATATATATATATATATATATATATAAATCAAAATATAAAGTTTACCTTCAACTCTGGAGTTCCAAATCGTACAACAATTGTACAGGTATTTTCATAACTGATGATTCTGTTTTTACTTTGCAAGCCCTGACCTTGCCGTCTTTTCTAAGAAGTAATTCAAGAATTTGCCCCGACTTCCAAAAATTTCGAGGACGATAATCATCTTTGATCAAAACAATAAAGCACCCCTACATTGGAAAAAGAAAAGAAACTGATTTGACTGAAATAAAGTAAAATACATTTTTATGATTCAAAGCATGTTTATTGTACTAAAACATACTAACACATCGATACAGGTAGAGAAAAATTTATTACCTTTACACACATGATTACCCCCCAATGATGACCGTAAAACTTAAATATATGTTCATCTATAGAACCCTAAAGGCTTCTTGAAACGCAGTGAGCACTTAATGTACTCTATAACATGAATCCGACACTCAATCTAATTCCTGCATAACTGAGTGAAGTCGCGGTGCAAATTAAAATTTGCCATCTCATCGGTTTCCTTCAGGGAAACGTCCTGTAACCAGTTCTAATAAAAGCAGTAGCCTCTAACAAGATACCAATTTCCCTCGCAAACACGACTGTGGGAAGTAAAAGAGATTAAGCTAACCGAAATACGAAACGAAAAGGGACGTAAAAATGATTAATTGAAGCTTTAACACATGCTACCACTCACCATTAATTACGTTTTAGGCAGCAGCAGATGCGAATAGTTGTCAAAAGATTGTTTCTTTTAGATAAATAATTAATCTAAAAATAATAATAATAATAATAGGCATTTTTATGATTTAAAACCATTAATAAAGTGATAAAGATGAGTTATTAATTAATTTGTGAAAACGCACGTAAAATTATTGATTAACCTTTTTACTCATATGCGGGAATTTTTAATAAATTGCTGAATTTAAAATGCATTCATAAATTTGTTAAGGCAGATGCATTCATCTGACAGCAATCAAATTGTGTAAGAATAGAGTTTTAAGGGACCGTCTATAAATTTTGTTCTTGAATTTGAATCTTATTTTATTCCACCGCATTATAAGTATGAAAGCAATTTTTCAAGTATTAAGTGAATTACTACCCCATATATTGGTAAATCTAAAAATAATGTTTTTTTTTTGTTTAAAATTCTATAATAAAAATTTTAGCATACTGTCTGACTACAAAAAAAATATGGAAAAACTACAAAAATTAAACAAGTTTTTATTATGTCAGCAGTAATTAAACAAGTAGCAACGTAAAATATTTACAAAATAAAGCTTATAAATATCAAACCAAAACGATGGCTGAATGATAAAGCGCTGCTCTTCGGTACCGGAGATTGTGGTTTATAAACCAGCTCAGGGCATAGAAGTTCGTAGCCTTACAGAATCGATTTTAACCAGTAGGTCTCTTTAGCCTTCGTGAGCAAAACAGTATATCGTAGTGCTCTAAACCAACCAAACCATGAGCATTAATGAATATCTACTTATGTATCTATAAACACTTATGTTCAAAATTAAGAAAAATTGCATATTTTGTCGAATTTTACACAAAGAAGAGAATGAAATGGAAACTATCTACTTCGAGTGAAAAATACAAATTTAGTATGTCTAATAAGTAAGCATAAACATGTGTATTCAAGCCAGTAGAAGAATAGACTTTGCAACCGCGCGTGACAAAACACAGTTCGTTCACGTGCAGATTTCGCTGACTTAGTTGAGGAGTTTTTTTAACTGATTAAATTCCAGTTCCAACAGTAAAAATACGTAACTACCAACGTTTACGTAATGAAGTGGCAAATGGGGGGGATGCTAGAAGCAAGCCAGTCTCAGGTCCGGATTTGCAGAGAGTTTGATTTAACAACCAGTGTCGTATGAAAATTACGGAAACAGTTTCAGAATACCGGATCAGTCGAGAGAAAGCTTGGGTGAGGTTAACTATGAGCCACATCTACTAGAAGTCCATTATAGTGAGCTGTAACAGGCGTCCTATAGCCTCTCAGCTCTTCGTCACTTGTATGCGGCCACAGGAACCAAAGTTTCAAGGGTGACTGTATCAAGTCAAGACTGTTTCAAGGTGACTTCAAAATAGTGTTGTCTGCAAGACCTTCTATTTGAGTCTCGCAATTATAGGAGAGTCCGTTTACTTTACTAACATGACAGTATGTTTAGTATAGTGCAGAGAGCAGAGAAATGGGACTATAGATCAATCACTTTTCACTGATGAGTTCAGATTCAGCCTAACCACTGATTCTAGACTTATATTCTCATTCAGAGAACCGTGGACCCTGTTACTTGTCCTCCAAAGTCCGTGAAATTAGCCATTATGATGGCGGGGATTAAATGGACTAGACAAGCATTATCTTGAATGTCCTCAAACTTTTTAAAGGTCTTTAAAAGAGGCATTGTGACTGCTGTAAAGTATAGGAATCGGAGTTTGGAGTCCTATGTTCTCCATTTCAGGAGTGCAGATGGTCTTGATTTCATTTTAGCACATTTTAAGCCAGAAATGGCAGACTATGTTATTGCTGTTGTTTCTAATCCCATAAGATCAAGGGAAACATTTAGATCAAATCCATGAGCCCATGTGTTTTCAAATAATGATTAACACACCAGCATTGAAACACAGCTGGCTCTTCTCGGAACAAATGTATGTTAAAGTATGGAAATCTATGTTATGGCTGAGATTGCAATTTAAGTAAAGATAATAACCTGACGTATGCATCAGAGTACGAATATGACGACTAATATGCCTAGCAAAAGTCATCTGATCGTGCCTACTGATTTCTCTATATAAAGCAGTACCAGGAAGATCTCAATCATACCACTTATGTACGGGGGCTTTTCTCCAAGAGAACAGATTTCTATTTAAACCCAAATATCAAGCTCTTAGATAGAAAGACAGCCATAAAATCAGTAGAACTTTTAAGAGTGTTCTAACTGTAAAGTCAATATGCAAATTACTCACCGTAAAAATTCACATTGATGGAATCCATTAAAATATGTTGTGGACATTCAGACAACCAAAATACTAAACAGTATGCACTGTTGTTCTTTCAACATGCTTCCACCATTCAGCCAATTGTTAAAAAGAAATATAGCTAATGCTTAGAATCCGGATATCAGCAATGAAACCCTTATTCACAAAATAATTCAAAACTTCTTCAATAGAGGAGTTCTACCTGAAAAATAAACAGTAGTTAGCAGTTCTCCTACTAAACTTAATACCAGTGCCCTGAAAAACACACCACTACACGAGATAGCACTATTACCATTGTTGCCATCAGTGTAAATCTATAACGCATAACCAAGAATATTATTCATAATTTCCCAAGTGAACTGTTTAAAATAATCCGAGTACTGCAAAGTTGTAGTTTTGTTAGTGCAAAAGCATGATTCAATCCCAAAGAATCGATCGTAAAGCGATCCATATGTATATGCTCAATTAAAGAATTGCTTTTAGTGACAATAGAGCAATATATAACTTCGATATTCTCCTAGTTAATTTATTTAATGCTTAGAATCATTTCTCCCCTTTTAATACAAGAAAGTTAAGAGAAAGTGTCTTTTATTTTTTTAAATATTATCTTTATATTCGAGATAAAGCATAGCATGAAACTTTTTACCATATACTTTATTATTACCTTGCAGAATTAAACTGAAAAGCTTTGAATGAGGCACTGCATAGTTTTTGCCTTAATTTTAAAAGTTTGGTCAGTCAAAAGAACCTTGAGTTATTCCCATTATTTGAAGATTTTATGGCTCTTTTGTGCAATTATTAAATTCCGACTTAAAGAAATCTCTATATGAAAAATCAGTCTTCTAAAAAAAATATTTACCTATAGATTCCTCATGAACTAAATATAGAAAAGTCCAGATTTATTAATCTCAAGCTCACGAAAAACAATTTGAAGATGAGATTTCTAAAGTACATGATGCAGAATATAATTTAATTTTTCCTAAATTTACGTAAAAAATCTGCCCCAGAGGTTTAGTAATGAAGGAATAGTAATTTCTTAAACAGAATAGAGAAAGATAAAAGTAGTATATTTGCTTATATTTTACGTATAATATCACGAACAAAACGTATAATTTAGCTTATGTTCTTCGTATTTTACTGAAATTCTACAGATGTTGGTAAACTGATTTTCCACATTTTTGATAATATCGGTTCAATTTTAATATCATGGGCAAAACTGTCCTTTTAGTTTCCATTTCATATTTAGTCATATTACTTAATAACTTAATAAAAGTCATTATTTTCTTAATCTTTAACTATTATAGCTAAAATGTTTATTGAAAAGACTGATTATAGCATAAAGCATAAACTAAAAACTTGTTATTTACCCCCTCCGACAGTCGTGGCCACACTAAAAAAAGAAGAAGAATTCTATATATCGTTCTGCCAACATAATATATGTTACCGCTACAAATTAACAAAAATAATTAGCAGCTGAAAATGAATCTTAAATTTTCTTTATTGTTAAAAACGTTTCTCTCAACTTTCTGCTTTACCAATAGCCTTATGTCCACTTAAGAGTCATAAAATAAGATTCAAACAGTATTCATTCTTATCGTATTAACATTAAGACTGGATACGAAATAAAACTGAAATTTTGTTTTTAATTACAATAATAATAATAATAATAATAATAATAATAATAATAATAATAATGGAGAGTAAAAAAATCCTAAAATTTATTTTTAAATGATGAACGATTTATAGTGTTTAAAGAATATTAGATATTTTCAATATACATTTAGTAAAAATACCAATTTAAAATAAGTCGCGAAGTATTTTTTTTAATGCTGAAAAAATTCATTTCTGTCCGTTTTTGGTACGTTCTTCAACAGTCTTGAAATCCCTTTAATCAAATAAAATGCAAACAGCATTCATAATAATAATAATAATAATAATAATAATAATAATAGTAACAATCATCATGATGATGTTCATGAAATAATAATAATAATGATGATGATAATGATAACAATCATCATGATGATGTTCATGAAATAATAATAATAATAATAATAATCATTATTATGATGTTTATGAAATAATAATAATAATAATAATAATAATGATAACAATCATCATGATGATGTTCATGAAATAATAATAATAATAATAATAATAATAACAATCATCATAATGATGTTCATGAAATAATAATAATAATAATAATAATAGGAATTGTAAAATGCTTATAAAGTTAATTTTCAAATAAGGAACTTTTTATATTTATTAATGTATACTTGATATTTCAGTATATACAAATCCCAATTAAAAAAAGGAGTCGTGAAGAACTTTATTATAATACAGGAAAAACCTTATTTCAGTTTATCTTCTAATTCATCAACAGACCCCTTAACTCAATGTAATAAAATACCCAAAAGATTCATCATTAATGTATTACTATCGAGACTGAATATGAAATCAAATTAAAACGCTGTCTTTTAAACACATAGTTTTTCACTTCAATGAGGTTTCTCTGGCTATCCATAAAACTGTTTTACCAGTAGCTCTATGTCCACTTAGAGGCATAAAATAAGATGAAACCAGTATTCATTCTTATCGTATTAACATTAAGACTGGATACAAAAGAAAACTGAAAATTGTTTTTAATTACAATAATAAAAATAATAATAATGGAGAATAAAAAACTTCAAAAATTTATTTTTAAATGATGAACGATTTATAGTGTTTAAAGAAAATTAGATATCTTCAGCATATATTTGGTAAAAATACCAATTTAAAAGGAATCGCGAAGCATTTTTTAATGCTGCAAAAATTCATTTCTATACGTTTTTTGATTCCTCAATTGTCTTGAAATCCCTTTAATCAAATAAAATGCAAACAGCATTCATAATAATAAAAAAATAAAAATAATAATAACAATCATCATGATGATGTTCATGAAATAATAATAATAATAATAATAATGATGATGAAAATCATCATGATGATGTTCATGAAACAATAATAATAATAATAATGATAACAATCATGATGATGATGTTCATGAAATAATAATAATAATAATAACAATCATCATGATGATGTCCATGAAGTAATAATAATGATATATGATATATGATAACAATCATCATGATTATGTTCATGAAATAATAATAATAATAATAATAATAATAATAATAATAATAATAATAACAATCATCATGATGATGTTCAGGAAATAATAATAATAATAATACCAATAATAATAAGAATTGTAAAATGCTTATAAAGTTAATTTTCAAATAAGGAACTTTTTATATTTATTAATGTATACTTCATATTTCAGTATATACAAATCTCAATACAAAAGGAGTCGTAAAGAACTTTATTATTACCTGAAAAACTTATTTCAGTTTATCTCCTAATTCATCAACAGACCCCTTAACTCAATAAAATACCCAAAAGATTCATCATTAATGTATTACCCTCAAGACTGAATATGAAATCAAATTAAAACACTGTCTTTTAAACATATAGTTTTTCACTTCAATGGGGTTTCTCTGGCTATCCATAAAACTTACCATAAATAGGCTACGAAATCGATGTGACTAATAGGGTGTGGTTTGTCATTGAAAAGAGACAAATGGATACGTTTGTCCATTCTCATGATCATTTCCCATATTTTGCCGGTAACATATAGTATGTTGACAGAAATGAGACTTGTCCAATTTTGCTTCCATTAGAGTACATTCGCTTATCACTGAGGGAAGCTTGTACGAATTCGGGATGAAAACAATGACCAAGAATTTTATGTCCGATTAGAAATCTTTTACAATGGAGATGTTTTACTTTGCTTTTGGCAAATTCGATACTTTTTTTAGAATTTTTCAAAACTTCTCCTTCGATGCTATTTCATAACGTTGTAATATAAATTGTCTGACGTATTATATCTCATTTTTTTCCTGAATACTTTATGTCATACATGAATGATCATAGGGATATCATTAACTTGTTGTTGCAGAAATAATGAATATGTAGGGTTACAAACTCGAAATGGTTACTTACTACCTGTGATTGGAACATCCAGCATTGAAAGATTATGAACGTTTCAATGGTGCATCGAAATGGAAAATTATTTTGATTTGATTAAAGCAGAAATTTCAATCAACCGATGTTATGTATAATTCAACACAGGAAATTCATTCGCCTCGTTTAAAGAAATAGATTTTATGTTCTCTTTTGACTTCAGTAATTACATTTTCGATACATTTCCATATCAGTATTGAATCAAAAGAAGTTTAAACTATTTCTGTACAATCTGATATCTTTTTCATTTATTTCAGTTTGAATTTCAAAGATCAAAATTGCCGTGATAATGTCTTTTTTATTTCATATATGATAATTTTGCCGTAATTTCGGAAATTCCACTTCTTATAAAATTTTAAATAAGAATTAAATCTTTGTTTTTAGTTTGAAATAGATTTTCTCTAAGGATAATATCTGATAATGTGGTTTGATCTCTATAGTTATAAATGAAAAATGTAATGGGTTTCAACCAGATCGATTAACTACTTGTTATTTTAAAAACGCAGTGGATCACTATTATTTAGAACTCTACATATAATGAACTTTCCGATATAACATATGAAAAATTTTGTATTCATCGTTTCCTATTATATTTTATTATAAAAAGATAGGCAGAAATTCTGCCAAATAAAATTTTAATTGTTATCTCTGAAAGGATGTAGTCCTTTATGAGTTTAAAACTAAAAAATGAACACATATGGCTTGATATGCAGCATTCTTTATTAAGTAAGTTAATAGTCTTAAAATTGGGAAATAGATTGAAGAAATAAAAACTAAATAAATAAAATTTGAGCGAGGCAATATCATGAAAAGAAAATGTCTGCTATAAATCTATAAAATTTTAAATAAGACTTATATCTTTGTTTTTAATTTCAGATTTACTCTAAGGAAAATATCCGAAAATGTGGTTTGATCGCTAGAGTACTAAATAAAAAATGTAATGGGTTTCAACCAGATCGATTAACTAATTGTTATTTTAAAATTACAGTGGATTCCTATTATTTAGAACTCGACATATAAAGAACTTCCTGATATAACATATGGAAATTTTTGTATTCAACGTTTCCTATTATTTTTTATTACAAAAAAGATAGGCAGAAAATCTGCCATATAAAATTTTAATTGTTATCTCGGAAAGGGTGTAGTCCTTTTTGAGAGCACATTTGGCTTGATCTGTAGTATTATTTATTAAGTAAGTTAATAGCCTTGAAATCGGGAAATAGATTCAAGAAATAAAATCTATCTAAATAAATAAAATTTGAGCGAGACAATAATCTGAAAAAAAATGTCTTCCATAAATCTATAAAATTAAATATATTTTAATAGTATTGAAATACACCACTAACAACTAAAATCAACTTAAATATTCAAACAAAATACTTTTAATATTTTTTCAAACTGTTTAAAAGCTAAATTGATTATTACAAGAAAATTTTACATTGTAATCCTAGAATAAAACTACACAAGAAAAATTTCTTGCATAAAATTCATTCATTGGGAGAAATTTTCTCTCATACATTGAAATATGCACAAGTGAGTCTTATTAATAGTTTCACTCAACACACTAATGTTACCCTAAAAATTCAGAATATTAATATATTTCCTAAGAAAGCATAAAATGCAAAAAAAAAATAATTACTTGGTAATAATTGTTCTACATGTTGTATTTTCATGTAGCTACATTATAAATATAATCTAGGAACATCTTAACTATCGCAAATATTTACTACATGGTGTTACCAAGTTCAGAAAATTCAGAAGGGAGATAGTAGGCATCAATTTTTTTTAATGTGTCATCAATTGTTTAGGAAAATCTACTTCAAGTAAAATCAACTTCAAAATTCAAGTAAAAAATTTTTAATATTTTTTCAAAATTTTTAAGAGCAAAAGGATTATTACAAAAAAATAGCAATTATATCATAGAGTAAAACTACACAAGAAAACTTTTCCGCATAAAATTCACTCATTGGGAGAATTTTTCATTCATACAATGAAATATGTGCAAGTAAGTCTTATTAATAGATTCACTCAACACACTAATGTTGCATTGAAAATTCAGAATATTAATACATTTCCTAAGAAAACATGAAATGAAAAAAAATTAATTACTTGTCAATAATCGTTTTATATGTTGTATTTTGATGTAGCTACATTATAAATATAATCTGGGAACATCTTAACTATCGCAAATATTTACTACATGGTGTTACCAAGTTCAGAAAATTCAGAAGGGAGATAGTAGGCATCGAATTTTTTAATGTGCTATAAACTGTTTAAGAAAATCAAATTAGATTTCAAGTCACACATGCGTTAAACATGTAATTCCAAAGAGTTGGGAATATGTTAAAAATTCCATATACAAGGAAATTTCTAAGCAAAATATGATATGAAAAATTGAAATATTTGACATTATATTATACGTTTTACATAGTTTGCATAACTATTTATATAATAAATAGAATAAACTAGTAACATCATAGTTACAGCAAATATTTATAATATTCATAATACATCAAGCGTATGACACTTACCGAGAAGTATATTCAACGACTTTTTACATATATTACTAAAAATATTACTAATAATATAATGGAGATTGTCCTTTTTATGTGTATCTAACATTACAGAAATGTATTATGTATGACAAATCGATAGCTTCCATGTAAAATATGTATGGCCTAAATAATTTTATTAGTATATACTCAAGGATGTGGATGGCTTACTGATAAACATATTGTTTAATAATTTTATTGCTAAGCTGGCTAAACAATGATGACTCATTCATCACATGTTGAAAATAAACTTGATGCAAGAAAAATATTATATCTTTGCATTTATTTAAGAAATAGGTTAACGACAGTCCTGGTCAATAGTATGATATATGTTACTTTCGTAAAGCTCTAACATTTGAAGTTCCTATTATTTTTTGTATGATTTTATAAAATCAAAACTGGAATAGAAATTTATATTATTTGCATAATTCTGAACCATAATAAAAATAGTTTTGTCATCAGCACATATGTGCATTTGTTGTTACACACACACACAAACACAGATATATATGTAATGGGCGTTTTAAATATATCGAAAATGAAAAATGATAACCATGCAGGTTACAGTTTAGTCATGGGATCAAAAAAGAGGACACAAACATTTAGAAACAATGTTGAATTTATTCTGAAACCTCGTTATGTGTTCACGCTATCTGTTCTTAACTATGAATAAGTTTCTACACCGAATTTGGGTGAAAAATGAATTTTAGCGTTTAATAATTTATCGGACTAATGTCATAATATTTTATCGTTGCATACTATATATATATATATATATATAATATATATATATATATATATATATATATATATATATATGAAATATGGGCGAGATTCATAACCAAAAACACAATACATTTTATTTGTGGTGAGATACATGAAATCCATACAACAGGCTAGACCTTCAAGAACTTTGTGCACATAGACCATGTGATCCTGTACACACTCTTTTCAAGTACGGATTTCTCAGGTAAAAAGACTACGAATAATCCCTCAGCACAATTGATCCCGGGATAAAAAAAATACCCATGTTTAAAGACAACTCGCTAACTGTTGGCTAAAGTACTACAGAAAAGAGGCTCAATTAAGTGTATAGCGTGTCTGGAGGAAAAAAAATCAGAATTACCGCGTAAACACCAACGTAATTTATAAGCATAAATTATTAAATTAATATTAAAATATGTAAATAAGCGATTTTAATATTACATACATATATATATATATATTACTTGTATATATTAATATATACATAAAACAATAAAGTCTATATATATAGGCTTTATGTGTTATTGCTGCAATCTCTTATAGAAGAAAACCTAAAATAATGGAAGAAGATAAAATGTCAAGTTAATTCAGATTACTATCAAAATTATGTTTTAAAACCGGTTTTCAAAGACGAAATTCCATCCGTTCACCCAAACAATCTTACTTGCATTAAGTTCCATCAGGAGAATGCGATCCGTGGTAGCTCAGTCAACAAAGGCAACGCTATCGCAACTGGAGGGTTGTGGGTTCGAAGCCAGAGCCGGTCTGAGATCCGCCGTGTTCGTGACTGGGATACGTAAAATAGATCCGTGGTCACAATGTCCTCCAAGTTCTCAATCAATACCTCTGGGGATGGTAGTCCAAATCTATGGGTCTTCTGCTTGGTCCTTGCTTCAAAATTACGAGGCCCCACTTGAGCGAAGTCGTTCTTTAACCTTAATGGTGCTCAATAAAGCGAAAGACTCACCCATTGGCCTTAATACGAGAGCCTGCAGGCTCAATCATGCTTGGTTTGTCCAAGTGGCATGAGACACCAACATCAACAGGATAATGCGAGTTGCCGTAGCTCAGTCAACAAAGGCAACGCTCTCGTAATTGGAGGGTTATTGGTTCGGAGCTCGAGTCGGCCAGAGATCCACCATGTATTTTAAAGGTGACTGGGGCACTAAAAATAGATCCGTGGTCACAATGTCCTCCAAGTTCTCAATAAATACCTCTGATTGTGGTAGACCAAGCCTATGGGTCTTCTGCTTAGTTCCTGCTTCAAAATTACGAGGACCTACTTGAGCGAAGTCCTTCTTTCACCTTAATGTTGCTCAATAAAACGAAAGACGCACCCATTGGCCTTAATACGAGAGCCTGCAGGCTCAATCGTGCTTGGTTTGTCCAAGTGGCTTGAAACAACACCAACAACAGGATAATGCGAGCCGCCGTAGCTCAGTCACCAAAGGCAACGAACGCTTTCGTAACTGGAGGGTTGTTAATTCGGAGCTCGAGTCGTCCAGAGATCCGCCATGTATTTTAAAGGTGACTGAGGCACTAAAATTAGGTTCGTGGTCACACTGTCCTCCAAGTTCTCAATCAATACCTCTGAGGGTGGTAGGCCAAACCTATGGGTCTTTTGCTTGGTCCATGGTTCAAAATTACGAGGAACCACTTGAGCAAGAACTTTCACCCTTGAGATGCTCGTTAAAATGAAAGGCGTATCCATTTTCTCTAATACGAATAGCATATGGCTCATATTAGAATGCAATGTTCAGAATAGCATATTAGCGTGTTTGATTTGTCCAACAACAAGGCAACAACAACAAGGATAATGCTATTAGCCATATCACTAAATTTACTTCTCAATTTATTGAAAAATTGAAATATGAAACCAGAATTCAAGATATTTCCTTCATATGCATCTCTACCAAGCCCCGATGTCTGCAATGGATTACTGCACACTTGACTTTTAAAACAATCTCCTTACAAGCAGAATCCTAAAATATTGGACAGAGTCTGAAAGACTGTAAAGGAAGAATTGTATGAAATTAAATTTCATGCTTGAAGATATCTTCAGCTATCTTGCAACCCAAGATGTAATATTTTAGTTCAACAAAACAGCTATCAGACTGATTGTATTTCAAAATAAAATAAAATGTAATATTTCATGTGTATTTATCTTTCACAATTGTTACAAAAATGTATGAACATCTTCTCTATAATGCAATCATCAGTATACTGCATCTTGATATTGCAAAGTATTATTTTTATAATTTTTGACGATTACTAATATATTTTTCAAAACTTTTAGATAGAAATTTTAGCATTACATCAATAAAAAAGAAACAGCAGTGCTTTGTCATAGCTTTATAAATGCAGATTCACCATAGCAAAGCATTTGTTACTTTTGTAAAAATTAATTAAATTATATCGGATAAACTAAACTATTTTTACGATTTTAGCAGACAATTCATGAATTAGCAGTCTTCGCTTAAATACATTTATCAATATATATACTTCATTAAAATACATTTTTGCAAGGGATACTGAATTGCATAAATAATATATGTTAAGGCAAACGAATTTTTAGTTTCATATAGAGAAAAATATTTTACATGCGTGAAGATTCAATCCTTTATTTCTTAAATAAAATACTAATTTATTTTCCAAGATTTATAGTTATTTATAAAATTATTCTATTCAAGTTCTCAAAAATGAATAAAATGATTTTTAATATTGAAAGATAATTAAATTTCCTCAGAAGTTTTAACTAACTTATTTTAATATTAAAATTAATTTTTATGTATTTATATTGTAAAATATTCTAATTAATTAATCTAAAAATGCTTCTAAATAATAAAGTTGCATCGAGAAAATAAAGAATATAATATTTATTTGAGCTTACAGTCTTTTATTAAAATGATTAACTCAAAAATTGCATGAATAAAAGAATGAAAGTTAATCAAAATTTAGATATTAAACTTTATATTTCACTTTATAATCTTAAAAATAATTACTAACGCAATTATGAGTTTTTCCCCCTCACAAAACAAACTAAGATAGCATATTTATAGTTTTTTATAATTTAAGGAACTTAATTTATTATTTAATCACTTCAGTTTTACTGTTGATATTTGATTTCAAATCCATTAATTTTAATTTAGACGGTATTTTTTTCTTGTTTTCTTTCAAAAGCCTTTTAATAATTATTTTAGACTTTTTAATTAGTTAATAGCTTATAAAAATCTTATTTGTTACCAGAAGATAATCGAATTAATTAGAATTTTATTTTTGTTAAAATAGTTTTGAGAGAAAAAACGAAATTTGATATTCGGTGTGTCTAAGGATTTTTGAATCCTTTTTTCAAACTCTGATTTATGAGCTTCTTTATAATTTATGCAGAGTTAAATTAGTAATGCACTCTTTCTCGACTGCTTTAATTTTGTTTTCAGTTTTAATTACGAAAGATTAATATTTGAATATTTCATATAACATACTTTTGTTTAATACATTTTTTTCATTTTATTTCTTTAAAGGAATTCTTGGTGTTTTATTTGTTTTACTCCTTTCTGTTTCTTATTTTAAAAATTCTCAAAATTACTTTTAATGCCATTTAATAAGTATTTTAAAGGTAAATAATTTTTCACGTTTTAAGAATATTCTTACCGTTAATCCATTATTTCTTTTATCAAACTTAATTGAATTTGTTTAGTTTTTAATTATAATAAAAAGACAAGATTAAATACTTATATTCTAATATAAAATATTCAGAGTGCGAGGTGTTGTTTTTCTGGAAATCTCAGAATTACTTTCAAACCATGCAAGAACATCTAAATCTTATGTGTGTGATTTTATTTTATAACATATTTCTGTTAGTATAACATGGTTAGTAAATTGACAACCAAAGAAATCTAGCATGGTTTAAAACATTTAACACATTTTAAAATAAAAATTAAAAATTTTATTTAAATTTTTGTAATGGTTCTCTAATTATTAGCAGATGTTACATTACTGCCTCTGAAACTAGATTATTATTTCACACGCAATACATAATTACACATAATTTTTAATGTATGTGCATGAAAAGTAAACTTTGTATTTTAATGTGAAATACTTCAAGCTTTAGTTCAAACTTCAGAAAATTTCTTTCAAATCATACAAAAACTTTTAATGCATATGTTAATGTTCCTGTTTTATAAATCATATATCTTATGGGAGTTTAGGTTTAGCAATTCTATATCCAAAGCAACCAAGCTTGGTTAAAAGCATTTCAGACTATTTCAAAACATGGTTAGTAAATTGACAACCAAAGAAATCTAACATGGTTTAAAGCATTTAAGACATTTTAAAATTAAAATTTAAAATTTTATTTGGATTTTTGTAATGGGTTTAGAGTAACTCTAAATTTTAGCAGATGTTACATTACTGCCTCTCAAACTAGATTATTATTTCACAAGCAATACGTAATTACACATAATTTTTTAATGTATGTGCATCAAACGTAAAGGTATTTTGATGTAAAATACTTCAAGTTTTTTTCAAAATTGCAGAAAATTTCTTTCAGCAGCCAAGCTTGGTTAAAAGCATTTCAAACTATTTCCAACTGTTAAAGTAATTTTGAGTTAAAATTCTGAATTAATTTTAATATATTTTTTATTTCTAACAATGCAAATAATTGTCATTAAATCGTATTGTATCCATTGTAGAATATATATCTGATGTGAACATCACATGACTTTTGTGTACATCTTTTAAATAATAACCATATTTTGCTTAACTTCATTTAAACACATTTTATATGAATGTGAGTTACGATCTTCTTTCATAAAGTAGAGTTACACAGCTAAAACATCAATTTTCGAAAGTTTCACGAATTTATATAATATTAATTTAACAATAAGTAAAGTGGTATTTAATAATGAATAGAACTGTGTTCAACAAAGAATATTATGTATTGACTTATAATAAGGCGTAGATCTGGAGTAATAGGATATAAGAATGAACAAAGGCGTTTTATTAATTTATATATTTAGATTCTTTATATAATATAGATTGCAATAAAAATGGGATTTCGCAAATGCTACAACAGTCTTAATTAAGATTTCAGTACTATTGTATGTCTAAATATTTTTTGAGTCATACTTTGTAGCGTGAATGATTGATAATCATATTTTGTACTCTTACCACGACTGAAATTAAAACTCTCTTGCTAAAATCTAAAATGCTGATAGCAAATAACACTCACTCCCACGGCCAACTAAAAACCACTAAAGGTGAGGTAGGAAGAAAGATTCTTATCCACAATCAGAAAAAACGTTAAAATATTTTACAAAGAATAATATTACATAAGCAAAGATAGGCAAATAATACTTTACAAATTATAAATTTTAAAAATACAATATTTTTACTTGTTCTAACTAAAAGAGAGTGTTAATAGTAAACTTAATTTAAAGAAAACACTTATCAATATGCCTATAAATTATTTACGATTTATATTTACTAAACATTAATTCTTTAAAATATCTTTAGAAAATGAACTGATTCACTTCTTTTCCTTTTGTCTACCACATTACAACTGACTTGCACAAATCACCGTCTAACTGTCAAGGTCAGGGGCGGAGATTTGTGTAAGCCTTGTGTTTCTAATCACTTTAAACATAATAAATTATATCCCCCCAAATTTAGCACATGATAATAAAGAGAAAATGTTTGTTGCAATTCAGAACCACAATTTACGAACCAAACACTTAATGTTTTTATCAACAAGAGTGATATAGAGTTAATCCGTATGTATACGGGTTCAACAGTCAGAGGGTTAAATCTTTTATTTCACTTTACTTAGAGAGTGAACGAAGGATTACTTTTGATACGTGTATTATGATTTACGCAAAGAAAATTCTAGAGAAAATTTTGTGATGTCGAATCATAATTAAAATTGATACTCATGAATGATAATCATTAAACATTAATCATAAGTAAAACAATTATTAATTAATACACTTATGACTATTCGCAAGTTTACGATAAAATGAGTTTTAGTAGTAAATTTAATTTTTCACTCCATCATTAAAGAAAAACACTTATTAATTAACCTAGAAGCTATTTACAATTCATATTTACTAAACATTAATTCATCAAAACAATTTTAAAATATTAACCGATTATAATATCTAAAATACATTTTACTTGTTACGCACATAGTTTGCTATCTACTTTTCTACCTCTCGCCTACCATGTTACCTACGAGACTGACTTGCACAAATCACTGCCTAACTCTCAATGTCAGGGGTGGGAAAATGTGTATGCTTCGTGTTTCTAAACCCACTAAACACAATAAATTGTATCTCCCAATACAAGATAATAAAGTCCTAACAAAAAGGGAAAATGTGAGTTTGTAACAATTCAGAACCACAATTTACGAATCAAACACTTATGCTTTTATCAACAAGAGTTATATTGAGTTAATCCGTATGTATACAGGTTCAACAGTCAGAGGGTTAAATCGTTTATTTCACTTAACTTAGAGAGTGAACGAAGGATTACTTTTGATACATGCATTATGATTTAAGCAAAGAATATTCTAGAATAAATTTTGTGATGTCGAATAGCAATCATAATTATAATTGATACTAATAAATGATAAACATTAAACATTAATAATAAGTAAAACAATTATTAATTAATACACTTATAACTGAAAGCAAGTTTACGATAAGTATATTAAAGATGTGTCCTTGAATTAAATAGTTTGGACTGCATCTCTGAGGTCACATATTTACTACAGTAGGGTGATAGATACTGCAATTTTAAAATTGATTCGTAAAACCACGTCATCATAAAGATTCAAACCCAAACACTTAGGTACTGATAAACATCATCCTCCTATTCAATCTACCATTATTCAACCCTTAACCATTCAGATAAGATACTAATATGTAATTATTTAATAAACCACTTCTAATATGCCCATAAAAAGAGTTTGGATTTAATCCTTATACAGTTTTATACACCCTTCCATAGTTTTCCTGAGTACTGCCTAAAAGCTTATTACCATATCTGATGTGTTGAGATATGATATTCTTATTGCTTTGGATAGAATTCAAACGTTATTTTTCCCTTTAATGTATAACACAATGGATTTTTATTGTTCCCTGTGGCATAAGAAATTAACAAACATATATCGCCTAATGCATTTTCAGATAGCCAAGTACGAATATCTCACTTTCTAAGAAACGTGACTCCAATCTTAAATGTGTTAAGATGTTTAACACCAGCATAGGAAAGTGAGATTTTTTTTTATTTCAAAACAAGTTTCTACTTGTGGGATAGAACTTTAACGACTATTCATATTTTAAAAATAAAAAATATTATTTTTCTACTTATATGATTTACATTTATTATTATTATTATTTTATTTATATATTTATGGTTTAGTATTCTCAGCATGGCTGAAATTTTGAAAGATAAAATATCGCTGCATTTGGGTGAAAATCTTCCTTTTTTTACTGGTTGATTAGATTTTGGGTATATTTTATAAAGAAACATGTAACAGAGAAAGTGCATTAGTTAAAATGTAGTGTACGTGTGTAAATAGTTTTCGTTGTTGTTAAAAATAATACTTCCTCCTTTCATTAGAAAGTGTTATAAACAGTCTAAAGACTCATTGTAACATTTCTAGTTTGTGGAGCAGACAGGCCAAAACAGACTCAATAAGGTAGAGAAATAATGAAGTATTAAAAACTCAAAATTAGAAGATAAAAAATAATAAACACATATAAAAAAAAAGATAGGCAGATAATATGTATATACATACATACATACATATATATATATATATATATATATATATATATATAATATATATATATATATATATATATATAGATAGATAGATAGATAGATAGATAGATAGATAGATAGATGGCGCAATGTGCCTTTGAAAAAGTAAGTACTTCGACTTCCACACACACTCACAGAATCCTCTCAGATTTTGTTTTGCTTCCATAAAATGCTATTTTTTTTAACTCCTTAGCTTGACCTTGACCTTGAGGCAACCTGTTGAATGGAAGAATACCTTTGATTTTGGTAACTGATACTTAGTTCGAGATATATATTAAAAGGATACGATTTTGTTCTTAGGATAAAGCTTGTTAAAATTTGATTAGTCAACTATGTAATCTTCATCGTTTTCAACAAATTAAAAGCTCTTTTTCTGTTTGAAATGAAATGCGTCTTTGTGATTTTAATTTTGATTTTTTTTTACCTGAACTGTGTATTGGAGAATAGAATATATTTTTTCAGTGAGTCCTAATCCATGGGCACCACGTTCACTGGATCTAACTCTAGATTTCTAGATATGGGGCTATTTAAAATTGTGGTGTTTACTGGAGGTGGAGCGACGTTCAACGACTTAAACAACTCGATAACGTTTCAAGTACAAAGTCTCAAGACTGATCATTGACGGTCTGCTGTTGAACACACTGATTTTTGCAGATGAATGAGGTTGGTCACGTGGAGCAACTTTCCCTACATTGTTCTGGACACGATTAAGAACTGCTCCTCTTTGTGTCTAATCTGTTCTTGTTTCTGCAAACTGATTCTCCCATACTTTTGCTTCATGTGGTTGAATGATAAGGTGATCAGAAACTAGCCAATAAATGCTGATAATGTTTCTGTCTTCCATTATAATGCGTTAAATGTAATATTTTAACGAAAAAGCGCTCTCTGGTGGACATTATGGAACTTTTATATTTTTCAAAATTCCGTGAGTGCCTCTCGTGTATAGCCCGTACACAAAATTCATTGTATTCAGCCCACTATTTGCACTACAGGATGCCATATGTAAGGGAAGTTTAATTGTAACCAGCTGGTATATAATGGAGTCTTAAATATGCATCCTAAAAAGGTTCAACGGTAGAAAGAAAAATGAAAATGCGAGAGACGTAATTGCATAATGTCCTTTGAACCTTAAGGGAGAGGTTTTCCCTGTATGATTTATAGGGGTGACAAACCCATATGTTCATGGCACGTGAGAAAAATCCAAGAAATTACTCTTAAATACGTTTGGTTGTAAACAAAATTCATCTTTAATATTGATTTATTTTAATCGTATTAAAATGAAGACTTTAACTCATCACATTTATTTTTTCTCCATTTTTCATATTTCTTTTACCTTTGAGAAGAAATTATATCGTTTGAATTATTTATTTTGAGGCGAGATTAAAATGCATAGAAATAGCAACTGATAAATAGCGCTATAAATGATAAACATTTGTGAGCAAAAGTCTCTTAATTTTCCTTTTCTTCATTTATCTCTCTCTTTTTATGTATATATATATATATATATATTATATAATATAAATATTTATTTATATATAATATATATATTATATTTATATATATATTATATATATTATATATATTTTATATATATATATTATATATGCATACATTATAATATGTATATAATTTATATCTATATATACATATATATATATATATTATATATATATATATATATATATATATGTATATATGTATATATTAAATGTATATATATATATATGTATATATATATATATGTATATATATATATATATATATATATATATATATATATATATATAGTATATATATATATATATATATATATATATAAATGTATATATATATATATATATATATATATATATATATATATATATATATATATATATATATATATATATATATATATAATATATACATATATATATATATATATGTATTTATATGTACAGGTTTGTGTGTGTTTATAAAATATCACATGAACTGTATATTTACATATTTTCTTGTATATATGTGTTTAAAAAGATATTTACATAATGAAAAAAACAGATTAAATTATAAAGTAAAACAAATTTAATTCTAATAAAAAAATAATATTTTTTAAATTGAGAGAGAAAGTAACTACTTATTTCAAACTAATGGGTTTCACTTGAACACTAATAATGTTAGAAATAAAAACAAAAGTTTTATCGAGCCAAGAATACTTTGCATAATCATCAGCCATTTCTTACAGCAGTTATCGATACAAGACCATATTATTAATTTCCTCTTATTTACTCGTGTGTACCAATATATTGTCAAAATCTATACTTAGTTTTTAATACTTCATGCACTGCTGCACTTTGAAGAGAAAATTAACAAAAAATCCCGATGTAGTAAAATGATTT
>CM063510.1:84916561-84929061 GCA_032207245.1 Pardosa pseudoannulata | reverse complement strand
CTAAGAACAATGTAAAAATTAGTTTTCAAAAGTAGTAAAGATAATTAATAAGTTCCCCGCTTATGAACCATTAAGCTTAACAGGGTAGGCGAGTGAAAAATAATCATTAGTAAAGACAGGTGTACTTGTACACAAAGTAAAATCAGATATTTGTCAAAGAGGCCGTCATTGAAGATACTCACTTGACTTGAACAGCACAAATCTAATGTGTGGCTAAGAACAATGCAAAAATTAGATTTTAAAAGTAGTAAAGGTAATTAATAAGTTCCTCACTTATGGACCATTGCGCTTAACAGGGTAGTTGTCTGAAAAATACTCACTGGTAAAGATAGGCGTACTTGTACAGAAAGTCCGATATTTGTCAAAGAGACCGTCATTGAAAATACTCACTTCAACAGCACAAGTCTACTTTCTGGCTAAGAACAATGTAAAAATTAGCTTTCAAAAGTAGTAAAGATAATTAATAAGTACCCCACTTATGGACCATTAAGCTTAACAGGGTAGCCGTCTGAAATAAACTCATTAGTAAAGATAGGCGTACTTGTACACAAAGTGAAGTCAGGTATTTATCAAAAAGACCACCATTGAAGCTTGAACAGCACAAATCTAATTTGTGGATAAGAACAATGTAAAAATTAGTTTTAAAAGTAGTAAAGATAATTAATAAGTTCCTGGCTTATGAACCATTACTCTTAACAAGGTAGTCATCTGAAAAATACTCATTAGTAAAAATAGGCGTACTTGTACATAATGTAAAGACCGATATTTGTCAAAGAGACCTACATCGAAGATACCTTCTTGAACAGCACAAATCTAATTTGTGCCTAAGAATCATGTAAAAATTAGTTTTCAAAAAAACTAAACATAATTAATAGCTTAAAATTCTATTTATAGAAAAAGCAAAATTTTATTTTTCTTCTTAAAACTATCACGTCTGTGGGTCAAATAACGAAAGTAATGGAAAAAGCTGCAGGGGAGCCACTTCTCTCAAAAAACTGGTAAATTGGCTCATAAGATTAATATCTCTCTCGTGATTATTCGTATTATTTTTAAATAATTCTAAAGGAACTATAATTTTATTTATCGCCAAATGTTTTGAGGTATAATTGCAGTTTAGGGTAAAAGTGAAGTTGACAAATACAGGTAATTATTTCAAAGGCAACAAGTTCTACAGCCTTGCATTTTTTAAATGCAGTGATTCAAGCTTCATGTTCATTGTGGTTTTTATATTTTCAGTAATCTTCTAAAAGAATTCCTTTATAAATCATACAGATTAATATCACTTGTCTAGGACCAAAAATTACATCAATTTAATATTTCAAAAGTAACTAAAAGAAACAAAGTGAATGTGTGTATATTTAATACCATTTATTTATTAGGAAATAACTCTATATACACGCGATTTATCTTAATTTTTGAGTATTGTTTCTTTTAAAGTTATATTAAATCTTAAGTAATTTCCTTACAGCAGTAATATTTGTGTTTTCTAGGAAAATTACTGTAGAATATTATCAGGTAAAACATTACTTTAAAATCTGTGAAAATTAATACCCTTCGTATAGCACAAATTTTAAAAATCAATAAGAAACACAGAAAATATTTTCGAAATCTTCACACCCTATTACAATTCTCTTGAAAAGACTTTATTAATTATTTATTTTCCAGCACAAATAACAGACTGTATCCGCTCCAAATCCTATATATTTTGCGAGAAAATATTTTAAAAACTCCTCACAAACATTTTAAAGCTAATATATAACGTAATCTCCTTTCACAGTTCCGTGAGATAAAAATTAATTTAGACCTATTCAATTCTAAATCTAAACGAAGTTAAATAGCATTTTTAGAATAAACATTTGGATTTTAGAGCTCTCTCCTGTATGGTTGTTCACACACACATAATCAAGAAAAGTCGAAACTATATCTACGAACAAATGTTATTAATAAATCATATTTTAAGTTCTATCTTGCTTTTCAGATGCTAGCTTCCGCACGAAATGAAAATGTTTAAATAATGAAACATTTTCAGTTAAACTCCGTCATATGAAATTTTTAAATTATGAATAGCCGTGATTACTGGAAGAATATGATTTGAACAAAGCAATTTTCATATCAAATACATTTTGATACTGTTATTTAAATGGATAGAAAGAGAGAGAATTCGTAGCATATTTAATGTTTAAATTAATCTGAATGTATTAGTTACACAATTTGAGCTTTTAATATCTTGAAAAATTAAGCTATGAAACATTTTGAATATTTATGAGAATTTCGCGATTTAAAAGGCTGGGAGTATTTAAACTGGATATTTTTCTTTTGATCTTTCGATCGAAATTTGCATGAAATGAAAATGCTTCCTCTAGGTCTTATTCAATTATGTCAGTTTGAGAAATATGTATGGGTGTAAGGTAGGGTAAAAATATTGAGCTGTAATCTTTTACACATTTTACTAGGAATAATAGAAGCTGCAAATTATTACGTTGGAAGTGAATCTCTCACATGGACTCATCTTGTAAGTGGATTTATAAGGAAATGTGTTTTACTGCAAATCCAGTGTTTTTCATAAAATATAAAAAAATTATTATAAAACCTAAATAATAAAATATGAAGAATATTTTAGGGGGTGGGGGTAAAGTGAACTTTTACACAACATGAATGATAATTAGTATGGGATCTACTTGTTGTGTAGATCTCATTAGATTTAAGTATTCACCTATGATCAAATTTATAGTGCTTATTATTTTATTAGTCGAAGACAAAATTTTATTTGTTTTGCGTTGTGTAGATAATTTTAGTTTTAAATTTAACCACAGGTTCTGGGAGACTACAGACTTATTTTTTTTAACTAATAAGCTAAATTAAGAGTTACTAAAATCAAATAGTAAGCACTTAAAATAAACACAAGGTTAATGCTTTAAAATAACAAAATTAGCAAATTTTTTTATTATGCTCTTTGCATGTTTATCTACAAAAATTTGATTCAAACTTCATATAATTTGCTTTTCCAAACTTTCTACTAGGTGCCACATTATTCAAGATTTAACATTAATAATATCCTAATATTTAGGTAAAATAATGAAGAGAGAGCACCTAACTTCAAATTCAAAATATTTATAAGAAGTACCTTTGTGGATCTATGTGCCAGGGCGGTAATCAGGTTGGGAACTCTTGATGAAATGATATAGACACTGCTGAATTCAGGCTCACCATTGATCTGGGGTCTTCAAAATAACTGAGGTGATTCTGAAAGGCGGAAGGGATAGAACACTTCTGGTCATTGCGTGATGTCTTCCTTGTTAGTTTCTCTCAATCTCTCTTGGGCCCAACTCTTCCTTTGGTCCTCGAAATCTGCTCTCTGACTCCCACACTCATACTCTCTTCTTAACTTTTCTTTTTTAATATTATTTTCATCTGTGTATTTTCTTTATTCTTTTTGTACAATCAGCAGAGCTGTATATCTCCATTGGTCTCCCTTTCCCCGCCATCAAACCTCAAATATGAGGAAAAACTCACTCCTTCAAATTGGGCACTATCCCTTAGGGACTCATAAATAACTCCATAAAATACATTCTTATTTAGTGTCATGAAGGGGAGAAATGATTCTAATCTGGGACTGGGATCAGAACCCCTCCCGAGAATCCCGCACACGGTTAATCTGTTCAATTAATTTTTAAAGTCCTCTCACCTTTACAAAAGATGTGATAAGGTTTGATTTAGATTCCAAGCATTTCACTTCTCGTTTTATTTATATCAATTATATGAATTAATTATATTAATCATATCAATTATATTAGTTATATTAATTATATTAATTATATAAATTATATTAATTATCAGTTATATTAATGATCTAAATCCCTCACCATACTACTTCTTAAATCCGAATCTTAACAGCTAAGTGTATCCATGTATACGTGTATACGTGTCTGGGCTGTAACTAGTGCTTGGCAAAGGTGGCATTTGCGAAGTCTTATGGGCACCACGATATGATGAAAATAGGGTCCGAAAGAGGACGATTCACTCCAAGTATAAATAAGGAAAGTTTAAAAAAAATTTCTTATTGGAAAATCCAATGTTTTTAAAAATTATTTTTTATGAATTTTCTTATTTTTTTTAATTCTTCTCTAGACTAAACCTATTATAGATTTTAACATGTTTATGTATTTATCACTATATTTGGCTGTAGGGGTGCAGTCCAGTTTTTTGCTACGGTCAGTGCAGGATTTCGATATGGAAGTATAATGTGGAAGTATAATGTGGTATAATATAATATGGAAATTTTTATCCATTGTATAATTTTTAAGCTTTAAAATCAAACTCAGTTGTTACCGAAAGCAATAGTTAAAAATATTTTCAGAAAAAAAATATTTTTAAAATATCCATTTTTCCCATGCATAATATTTTTTCAATTTTACAAAATATACATTTTTGCTCTCCGAATACTATAATATTAGATAATTTTTATTTTTTACTTTATAGAGTAAATTTTTTATCAGTCTGTGAGATATATGACCAATAAAAATACTCCTGGAGTGTTTCAAATAAGTATAAAATTCATAAATTCTTATTTTTTTTAAATTGTATACGGTAATAATTATGATATCATTAATTATAGAAAGAATTGAATTACATGTGTGGTAGAATTAAAGTGATAAAAATAGAAGCAGTCTTTCAATGAGTTTCTCAGTTAAATTTCCCAATTCAGTAAGAAAGGTAAAATTATCGAAATTTCAAGGAAATTTCAACCACATTAAAGTATACTGTAGCCTTAATATATTGTCAATATAAGTCTACTGCATTCTTAATATAATTTTAAATCATTTATCAACTAACTAGCTTTAAAAATATTATCTTTTAAACAATTTTGGAGATGAAAATTCTCGGTTTTACAGAAAGTACAAACTTTTGTAAAACGATTACATAAAATGAGCAGAATTTTAAAATTATTTTATATTGTTTTGGACTAATCTACGTAGAAAGTTAAATGTGAGCAGAAATTTTGCGTATAATAGGGAAATTTTTATTCAATATATACTTTTTAAGCCTTAAAATCAAATTCAATTGCTATCGGAACCATTAGTTAAAAATATTTTCAGGCAAAAATATCTTTAAAATATCCATTTTCTCATGCATAGTATTTTTTTGTAAATTTTACAAATAATACATTTTTGCTCTCTAAATACTACAAATTTAACTAAGTTTTATCAGTTTCGAAGATAAATGACTATTAAATATGCCTCTGGAGTGTTTCAAATAAGTATAAAAATCATAATTTTTTTTATAAAATTTGTATACGATAATAGTTATTAAGAACTGAATTACATGTGTGGTAGAATTAAAGTGATAAAAATAGAAGCAAAATCTTTTAATCCCTTTCTCGGTTAAATTTCTCAATTCAGCAAGAAAGGTAACATTATCGAAATTTCAGGCAAATTTCAACCACATTAAAGTCTACTGTAGACTTAATATAATGTTTTAATATAAGTCTACTGTAGTCTTATAATAATTTCAAACCATTCATCAACTAGCTTTAAATATATAATCTTTAAACAATTTTGGCGATGAAAATTCTGGGTTTCGTAAAAAGTACACACTTTTGTAAAAAGTTTACATAAAAAGAACGGAATTTTAAAATTATTTTATATTCTTTTGCACGAATCTACGTAGAAAATTAAATATACTATTAGCAATATATTCATGTAAAAGTTTTCATAATTACTAACTTTAAAAAAACAATTAAATCTTTAAACAATTTTGGCGATGAAAATTCTGGGTTTCATAGAGAATAGAAACTTTTGTAAAAAAATTACAAAACAAAAGAATGGCCAATGATAATCATAAACATCTGTTAATACCTAGTTCAGCATTATTTTTTCAATACCTGATTTCGTTAGTAGAGTAAATGCCAATATTCACTGACACTCCAGACAAATAATGCCTTTAATCAATATAAAGAGGGGTAAAAAAAATTTATGATATATAACTCTGGCCAAAAAAACAAAATATATCATTATAACTAGGGATTCTTAATAAAATTAAGAACTAAATAGTTGAAATAACTTTTACCTTTTAAGGATGTTTTGTTCATGAATTTAGTGTAGATTTCAGGGAAAATTATTCGAAAAATTTCTCACTTATCCAACGGTTGGAAATTCACCGTCAGTGATTGAAATACATATAAAATCCCCAGATTCTCCTTTAAACACTTTTTAAATTAATTATTGATAATAATTATATTGTCTTCTGTATCATTAATTATATTTATAGTAAGATGATAGATATTAAAACAATCTGCTTGATTCTTATTTTAAGTTATATTTTACAATTCAATAACATACAATTCAATTAGAAGTATCCAAATTTATTGATGCCATTCGCCCAGCTGAACGTTTATTAAAGCATGTTTATGTGTATTAATATAAACAAATCCGACAATTATATATACTATTATGTATAAAACAGACTTTGTAATTCAGAACAGATCACCACTTCATTTCAACAGAAGACTAATAACGTCTGTATTAACAGTACAAAAGTATTTAATAGAGATAATCTTCATAAATTATTTATTAATTGGATTCCAATGTATACGAAAAATAGGTATTGAATTATGCGAATAAAAATATAATTTCAAAAATTTCGTTCCTTTTTTTTTCTTGCCTGTGTAAATGCATTTATATTTCTAATCGAACCAGACATGCCTCAGATTTTACCCCCATTATAAGTAAACAAAGTTCCATTTCGAAATGTATTTTCTCAATTCTAAACTCGTGTTTTATTTAAATAGAAAACAATTTAACTAGCATTAAAAGTTATCCCGTTCTTTTGGAATTAATAACATATTTTCTAAGTATAAATATAAGCATATAAAGTTATTGTAAAGATTTAAATAGGTTTCAGTATACTTCCCATTGTCATAGTTAAATACTAGGAAATATTATACGAGGAAATGTACTTAAATTGATAAAATTGCTAATACAATAAACAATTCTATATTTTTTTGTCAAATCACAAGTCTTTATGAAATATAAGAAATTTACTTCAAAAATATCATAACATGGAAGTAAGTTTATAAAAATTTAAATAAAATAATTTTAAGGTTTTGAGGGCATTTTAATACATACATATATATATATATATATATATATATATATATATATATATATATATATATATATATATATATATATATATATATATATATATATATATATATATATATATATATATATATATATATATATTTATATATATATATATATATATATATATATATATATATATATATATATATATATATATATATATACATACATATATATATATATATTTATATATATATATACACATATATACACATATATACACACATTTATATATATATATATATATATATATATATATATATATATATATATATACATATACATATATATACATATATATACATGTATATATATATGTATGTATAAATATATATATATATGTATATACTATTAATTAATTTATTCCGATTAAAGATATATATATATATATATATATATATATATATATATATATATATATATATATATATATATATATATATATATATATATGTATATATATATATGTATATATATATATATGTATATATATATATATATATATATATATATATATATATATATATATATATATATATATATATATATATTATTAATTAATTTAATCCGATTAAAGATACATATATATATATATATATATATATATATATGTATGTATGTATGTATGTATGTAGGTATGTAATGGCACAATTTTCTGCGAGAAATTCTTAAATTCAGTTTTTTCTTAATCGAGGTATAAAGATATTTATAGACTTAACGCAAATTGGCTCTAGAGCACTCTAGAGTAACATTTAATTAAGACAGTGTTTATGGTGTTACACATATATTGTAAAATTAAAACACATATATAGCAACATTTAAAATTGCCCCTTAAGCAATAGTAGTTTATTTAAAATGGACCAAGGGCAAAAGAATCCTTGTGCTTTTTGTTTCTTGCAATGGAAAAACTGACTGTGCTTTGTGACGTACAAATAAATGACGTACATATAAATGACGATAAACTATAGTTTTTTAATGGTTTTTATGTACTGCTTGAAGATACTTTTAACAAGGAAATAAATAACTTTTGCTCTCAGCACTGACTATGAGTGTCGTCAAAACTTGTATATATTTTGTAGTGTTTGTGTATGCACAAACACATATATATTTACATATATCTGCATACATATATATATATACTATATATATATATATACTATATATATATATATACTATATATATATATATATATATATATATATATATATATATATATATATATATATATATATATATATATATATATATATATATATATATATATATATATATATATATATATATATATATATATATATATATATATATATATATATATATATATATATATATATATATATATATATATATATATATATATATATATATATATATATATTTATATATATATATATATATATATATATATATATATATATATATATATATATATATAGTATATCCCTTCCAATAAAAGACCAAAAGGAAGGCCTAACAAACGGTGAAAAGACTGTGTGGATGAAAATTTTGTCATCTTAAAGGTAAAGAACTGGAGATCAATTGCTGGGAGAAGGGCAGATTGGGAAAAGCTTCTAAGGAAGGCCCAGGCCTACAAAGGGGTGTCGTGCCAATGCTGATGATATATATATATATATATATATATATATATATATATATATATGCAATCCAAAAAATCTAAAACGGCTTGCTACGTTTTTTTATTGACCCTGTTCTGTTTACTTGCCTAGACTATTGGGCAAGGGGAAGCTTAAACAGATAGCAGTAATAAATAATGTTGCATTCGATCTACATTGAAAAGAAGCACAAATTTGAGAACAACTTAAATCTTTATTGAGGAGCTTAAAAAAAAACGTCTTTGCCAGAAAATGGCAGACAAAATATTGACACGAAAAACACTCTGCTGGAATAGAGGTGTACCCCAGAGAGACACAGATAGAATTTTTCCAAGGGGTAAGAAATTTATTCAGTGAATTTAACTGTCAAATCAGGGGAAGAACTGAGCCATTTGCAGGCAACAGCTGAAAAATGTGTTGAATGGATAGAAAATTTACATTTATTGCACCGAAATCTTTGGGAAATGTATTACAGGAATTTTAAGACGAAGACACTCTTTTCACTAAAACATTTTGTGGCTGGGAAAATAGATTTTAAGGAATTAGAATGAGAGAGAGGAGGTTTTTAAATAGATATTAAAGGGAAATAATTTTGATATATTATATATATATGCAGATACATGTAGCATATAATTTGATTATATATATATATATATATATATATATATATATATATATACATATATATATATATATATATATATATATTATATATATATATATATAATATATATATATATATATATATATATATATATACATGTATATATATATATATATATATATATATATACATATATATATATATATATATTATATACATATATATATATATATATATATATATATATATGTAATATACATTATATATATATATATATATATATATATATATATATTATATATATATATATATATATATATATATATATAAAATCAAATTATTAAATTCTACTATTTAATACCTCAAATAACATGTATCTTGAGATACGGAGCCTGTTTCACTTTAATAGACACGGCAAGTAAAATATAATTTTTATTAATACGAGAAAAACTTTCTTAACCTTTGAACTCGAGAGGTGATGTTCATTCACCAAATATTCCCCAACTTAAGAGGTGACTCTCTTTCATCACTTTGCCGCTTAAACTTCATTCATGGCAATGTTTATTTATGTTTAATTTCCTTTAAATAGATTCCTACGCTTCTACAGTACAGATTGGGAAGTGTAAAGTGATATCCTTTGAAATTAAAGAAGGTTTTCTTATCTCACTTAATCGATAATCGTAGACCACCAGTCTTTGGGTCTAACTATCACGCATCCGAACTAGTGTCTTCTAACTACCGTAAATTGTAAAATCTCTTCCCTTGCCTTTTTTCTATCAAAGAGTGACTTCTGTACGTAGCTCTTATCCAGGACATGAAGTATTTTAGTCTGATCGACAAAGGCCTAGCCCTGGTTCTTGAAAGTCAGCTTTCTCAGATCAGTTTGAACTGGATAATCGTGACAAAAGATTAGTAAAAAGCAAATTGTAAAAGGACCAGTTAGTCACCTACAATATATTAAATATTAAGCTGGCCAACTGATTCGACATTTTTGCTAGACAAGGGATCGAGTTCAACCTCTAAATTTTGAAGACATAAAACTGAATGGAGAATTTGTATAGTTTTAATAAGAGTGAGGAAACAATTTAGAGTATGCTCTCATTCTAATCAACTCGCCTAACTAAACAACTTACTATTGGGGTTCAGGGGAATACGCATGGTAGGGTTAGGGATTTCAACACCCACCCACCCCTTGAGCTCAGACAAAATGGCAAAAATAAAAATTTCAATAGAAATTATGCAGGATATTATATTTTAGAATTATAAACTCCCCTTTGAAAGTTATGAAACACACCCTCGAAAAAATTCTGCGTATGCCACAGTTGGATTTCATGTACAAACCTATCATGCATCTTAACCCATCCACCGACCACCCTCCCCACCTTTTTCCCTTTCAAAACAGTCACCCTTTTCGTAAATTCCAGACGGAACTTACCGTACCATACTAGAGTTGCCGGTTTAAAAGTTGTCAGGCTACTTTTAAGTTATTTTCCCTGCAAGGTAAAGGAGTTCCGTTACGCAAAATTAGTTTCTTTCATTTATTATCGCTTTGCAATATTTTTTTTCCTCAAAAGTGTGCGATACGAGTTATACGAGTGCGAACGAGAAGGGGTCGACAGGTCCGTTTTCGAACAGGAATTCGCTGTCGAACCCCCGTCGACGCGTCCGTTCAGTGGGTTAAACCTTTTGTTTTAAAATACCGTATTAAGTAATAGTTCATAAATTAGTATTTAATAAAATATCTTACTAGATGGGAAGAGAGATAAAATGTTAAAATATAAAATATTTAAACCATAGTTTGTGTATAATAGTTTTATTCCAGAGGTAAGCAATTGAGAATTTAATCTAAAATGGGTAAGTAGTTATTTAAAATTAAATATTTTGAAAATTTTCTCTGAAAATTATAATATATTTTCTATAATAAGTAATGGTTAGCAAGAACAGGTTATCATAAATAATCGACAAGTTGGTAGTAACGTTACCAAATGCCATAATTTGAAGCAATAAAAGGATTTTTTATAGTGAGAAAATAGTATTTCAATGCAAATGCACAATATAGATTCACAAGTCGTTTTAAATGGCACATGATGATTAATTAATCTCTAGATATGAGAATATGAAAACAAAAATTTTAAAGAAAGTAAAACATTTTAATATACTGTTTAAATAGTTTGAGAATATTAATCTCGTGTTTAGTACGAACAGAAGGTGTCGCGTAACAGTTAGAGAATGCAATGTATGTTACTAATCGTCTTTGGTTTGTTTTTATCAACTTGTGCAGACAGTGTTCTCTACCTCCATCATTCTGTCATTGAATACTTTTCTCCTTCAATTTGCACATTCTGTGTTATATTCATGTTTTCTGACTATAAATTATTCATCATTTAAGTAATCTACAATACTAAGTTTTCATTATTTTTTTGTACCTTTGTAGTATAACTTTTATGTTTCGTTGTTAACTTTTTTGATATATGGCTAAAATCAGGAAGAAGTTACTTAAGTTTTACAAACTATATATATATATATATATATATATATATATATATATATATATATATATATATATATATATATATATATATATATATATATATATATATATATATATATATATATATATATATATATATATATATATATATATATATATATATATATATATATATATATATATATATATATGTATATATATATATATATACATATATATATATATACATATATATATATATATATATATATATATATATATATATATATATATATGTATATATATATATATATATATATATATATATATATATATATATATATATATATATATATATATGTATATATATATGTATATATATATATATATATATATATATATATATATATATATATATGTGTTTGTGTGTGTGTGTATGTGTGTGTAATCAAATTGAAATATTTATTTTTTAACTTAAAAATGGAACTCACCAAATTTAAAAGCTTTGTTCATTTTACAGTATGAACGAAATACTATCTTCTATAAAAAAAAAGACAAAATCCTTTTAAAAGGGTGAATTAGGAACTAATAGTCCATACTTTGCATTTACTGATTTTAAACAGCAGATATTGAATAATATAATCACGATTTTATCCAACTTTTCATA
>CM063510.1:84879061-84911561 GCA_032207245.1 Pardosa pseudoannulata | reverse complement strand
TATTATGTCGGAGTTATTCATATTATTTTGACTTTGGTTTTATTAGCGGCTCAGGTGGTCGATTATTTCATTCCCCCAGGAATGTTAAGTAATATATATATATATATATATATATATATATATATATATATATATATATATATATATATATATATATATATATATATATATATATATATATATATATATATATATATATATATATATATATATATATATATATATATATATATATATATATATATATATATATATATACATATATATATATATATATATATATATACATATATATATATATATATATATACATATATATATATATATATATATATATATATATATATACATATATATATATATATATATATATATATATATATATATATATATATATATATATATATATATATATATATATATATATATATATATATATGTGTGTGTGTGTGTGTGTGTGTGTGTGTGTGTGTGTGTGTTTGTATGTCTGTGTATATTTTGTGTATGTCAACACCGTACACCATCCAAGTGGTGGGCAATCATACTTTAATACCATTAGACAGTCATTTTCAATCTTAAATACCCCTCCACCCATACTTTCACATGATATGAATTTGTAATTTATATTTATTTCCCCAATATACGATAGATGACAGTAATGTATTGTATTGTCTAATTTTACAGCGAGGAAAAATACTGTAGTTACTTCGTAACATGTGAAACAATTATTTATTCGAAGATACAATATGTAATAACATATTTTTTGCATTAAGATTAAATTACAATATTTATATTTAAAAGTATAATAAAAATTGTTCCAAAGCAGCTTCTTAATAAGAAATTTAGTTGGTACGCTATCTTTTCAGTACAAATTTTGGAACCCTTATGCTGAAAAAGCTCTCCTTCTTAATGGGTTAACATTGAATTTTCGTTTTCCTTTATGAAATGCATAATCGAAAATGAATGTGACTACAATATACTAAGAAGGATACTTTTCCATTTTTTGACTACAAGGACAAATTGCAGTAATACAGTGTTATAGTGTTATCAAATATAGTGTTTTCATACGACATAATTTTTCTATAAAATTAAAATAGTAATCAAAAATATTTTTAAAACTGTACTTGACTTCAGAATTTCTGTATAATAAGAATAAGGGTAATTTAGGAGTGTGAACAAGACTGGGTGAGTTTAAATGTTTGGTGGAAAAAGGGTAATATCAGGTAAGAATGACATACAACATGTCATAGAAATAACACTAATCAACAATTGGACTGAACAATTGCCATTTGAACTTTTATATGGGAGAATAGAAGGAGATAAATTCCACTCTTCTCAGTTTATTCGATAAAACATAAGATTCAAACATAAGTTTCATTTCATTGTTTAGAAAGTACACATCTCAATAATGCTTTCTATGGTTTGATTTGGTGTGGAGCACTACGGTTTACTGTTTTGCTCATGAGGGCTAATCAGACATGGACCTACTGCTAAAATCCAATTCCAAACAGTTACGAACATCCACTCCAGTATAGGGATTCGAACATTCGAACTCTGGGTCTGAAAGGCTGAGCTATAACATTCGGCTATTGTTCAGTTTACCTCGTATTGGGTATACTAAAGTCTACTTTTTTTGCAACACGAGAGCTAATGAGACCGGGACCTACAGCTTAAAGATGATTTCTGAATATCCATGCCCCATTGGGATTCAAACCCATGAAATTCGGTACCAAAGATCAAGGGCCTGACCATTCAGCCATCGTTCGGCATACTTTTCCTATGTAATAAAATAAATTTTGGTTTTGTATTAACAGCAGTAGTCAGTAACAGTAAACACAAGTTGTCCATGTTCAGTCGGCAGTGTAATGTAAGACCAGATATTCCTGATTACGTGCTGGACGTTTCACTGAGGAATAAAGTAGTAATAATACCATGCCCTCCATATAGTTTTGATCGTGCATTATGTAGTTTATCGCTCTTTAAGGGAGGAAACACTGAAAGGCAGCCATTTAGTAAAAAAAGAAGGTATAAAAAGTGTATAGGTGGCTTGGGAACAACTCTAATAAATAAATGTTTTTAAGAAGTATGCGTAACGCTGAGATAAAAGCATTTCATCTCATGGTAATTATTTTTAAAATTACGAAGCAAATATTAGCAATTAAGAGTAATAAGTTTTATGTAAAAAAAATATTGTCTTATTACTTTCCTAACATTGAGAAAATTCTACAAAATACAAAATAGATGTCGTAAAATATATAAGGCTGTTAAAACTGGTTGCCTTGTTTTCAGGACACTTTTTTACAGCGTTTGCTTGCATGGCAGGTGCTTTACAGCCCGCAGCATCCAATCAGTAAATGCCACTATTTGTAAAATTATGCATGTCAAATGCACAAACTGTGCAGCTGTTACCATTGTAAAAGAATTTACGCCTTCGTAAAGATGTGATGGGAATGAGCATGCAGAATTAAATAGCTTGCTTTTAGTGTAAGATATCAATTGATATGCTCGAGATAATGAATAGAATGATATTATAAAAATAATGAAAAGCATTAATACTTATTGGAGCTGATATAACTAATAATATTTATACGCGAGTTTAGGATTTGTAAAGTTAAATTTAACTCTGCAAATATTTCTGTTGCATAAAAATAATTCTACATTATTACATAACGTATACGTTTCTGAATAGAGGACAGTAGAATCTCGATTATCCGAGCTAATTCGGACTGCTAGTTCCTCGGATATCGGAAATCTCGGTTAATAGAAACCCTGTATAAGAAACTTCTGTGCCTACGAATTTAACTAACTTTTAAAGTATAAAACAATAGAACGTTCCTTAAATGATAAAAATAAATATATAACACAAGCTTATGCTTCATAGATAAAATGACTTAAAAAGGAAATCAACTCTAGTAGCAAATTTTAAAAAGTAAAGTGGAATTTTTTTAACTATACTTAGTAATATATCAAAAAACGTATTTTCAAAAATAACACAAATCTCAAGAAAATATTGTATTTTTAAAATTTAATATGTATTAATTTGTTACATTTGCATTCTTTTAAAAAAGTATGTTACCTTTCGTTACAAAAGTTCAGGATTTCTATCATGAGCAGCCCTATAGGGCCAATTTTTGAGCAACAGGAAATCCATCGGTGTATCATCGTTTCTTTGCTTTAAATATTTTAGGGCAGTTGTCAATGCTTGACCACCTTCAGTGTGACTTATAGTCGTATAATCCTTAAAGTCCTCGTCTTCTTTTTCAGCGTCATTAATGTCCGTTGAAGGATTAACGGCTTGTATGATTTTTTCGTTATTGGGAATTTGAAAATTTGGATGTTGATTTTCAAAGTCCAGCCACTCGAAAATGTCCTCTTCCGAAACTTTCTCACATCCTTCAATTCCATTGATGATCTCAAGAAGTTCCCTGTAGGTGTGTTTTCCGTCTGCTGGGATTCACCTTGTCTCCTTATTTCAACAATTGTTTTGTTGAATGATTTTCGAATTGAAGCTGGATCCACTAAATGCCATGCCTGAGCAACCACGTTGTGTGGAAGAAGTGTCTGTAACACAGACAACGAACAAAATGTGTATCATTTTTTCTAAGCTCATTTTGGAAAGGAGAAAAAATATTAGACTTCGTTATTGACTCGGTTAACAGAAACCTCCATTCATCGAAGCTTGGTTAATCGAGGTTATACTGTATATATATATATATATATATATATATATATATATATATATATATATATATATATATATATATATATATATATATATTATATATATATATATATATATATATATATATATATATATGTATATATATATATATAATATTATATATAATATATATATTTATATAAACTAAGTAGTTATTATATAGTGCATATTGATGATTTGAATATTGTTATATATATATATATATATATATATATATATATTATATATATAAATATATATATACATATATATATATATACATATATATATGTATATATATATATATATATATATATGTATATATATATATGTATATATATATATATATATATATATATATATATATATATATATATATATATGTATATATATATATATGTATATATTATATATATATGTATATTATATATATATATATTATATATATGTATATATATGTATATATATATATATATATATATATATATATATATATGTATATATATATATATATGTATAATATATATATATATATATATATATATATATATATATATATATATATGTATATATATATATATATATATATATATATATATATATATATATATAATATATATATATATATATATATATATATATATATATATATATATATATATATGTATATATATATATATATATATATATATATATATATATATATATATATATATATATATATATATATATATATATATATATTATATATATATATATAATATATATATATATATATATATATATAATATATATATATATATATATATTTATATATAATATATATATATATATATATATACATATATATATATATACATATATATATTCATATATATCTACATATATATATATATATATACATATATATATTCATATATATATATATTTATATATATATATATATATATATATATATATATATATATATATATATATATATATATATATATATATATATATATATACATTGCCGAAAATAACTGAACAATTTGAATTTTTAAATGCTTTACCGAATACCTTGAAGTGTTAAAGAATAAATTTAATACATATTTTAATAATTTAATCAATAAAATAAGTAGTTATTATATAGTTCATATTGATGATATGAATATTGTTTTTTTATGGAATATGCAAATTATCTTTACATGCGTATTCACTGTATAAAATTCAAATTTCTTTTTACGGATCAATGTATATATTTAAATAAATATATACACATAAATATGCTGTGCTTATATATAATACAAACTATATATATATATATATATATATATATATATATATATATATATATATATATATTATATATTATATATATATATATATATATGTATATAGACAGACTATAATTGAAATCTCTAAAAAAAATTTGAATAGTTTCAAAAAGTTGCTAAAAACACAAAGATTATAAAATTGGTTTATATTATCTTTTACTTTCCTGCATGCCTGCCATAGTTTTCCAAACCCAGGTACATCGGAGCTGAATCGCAGTGCCCCACATACTTACGTGTTACCCGTCCGGTAAAACTGCGTAATTAAATTAAATGTGTTCCTATACTTATACACTGTTTACCAATAAGTATTTGAACACCTATGCAAGTGACGATATCTGCGGTCCTGAGGTACGTCATGGCCTCCGCCAGTATACATCGTGTAGGAAACAGCATCGTCATTAGTCGCATGCAAGATGCCGCGAAGTTTGGAGCTCTCTGATTTCGAGAAAGGTATAACTATCGGGTATCACAAATGTAGCCAATCCTTAAAGGACATATCTAGAGATCTAAAGTACCCAACATCGACAGTGGCCTATGTGATTGATTAAGAAGTGGAAGGTGAGCGTTTATTGTCGGAATGTGCCCCGAGTCGGCAAACCAACGAAACTGAGAGATATAGACCAACGAGTGCTGTCTAGAGAAATTCGGAAGAAGCACACTCAACCGACGGCTCTCATCCGCAAGGAGTTTCAACATTATTTTCATAAATACCATCCGTTAGGAAGCACATCTTCTTGGTTTTCATGGTCTTGCTGCTGCCCATAAGCCTTTGATCATAAAGTCCAACCACGCTGCTCGGTTAATGTGGCACATCGAAATTGGACAGTAGATCAGCGGAAACGGGTTCTTTGGAGCGACGAATCAAGGTTCACCCTTTACCATTCGGATAGCAGGGTCTGTGTCTGGCGTCTTCCTGGAGAACGTCTCCTGCCAGAACGCATGGTGCCAACAGTCAAGTTCGACGGAGGTGGAATTATGGTCTGGGGGTGTTTTTCCTGGTATGGACTGAAACCCTTGGTCCCCATTCTTGGTAAGCTCAACCTACTGCACTATTTTGGATGACAATGTGCTTCCTACGTTGTGGCAGTTTTACGGGTTGGACCCCAGTTACTTTCAGGACGACAATGCCAGTTTTCATGTTTCAAGGTTAACCGAGGCTTGGTATGGTGCCAATCGAGTTCGTCGAATGGACTGGCCTGCCCAGAGCTCAGACCTGAACCTTATCGAGAACATCTGGGACGAGTTGGATCGCCTAATTAAGCGGTTCACTACCCGTCCAAAATCGGTGAAGGAACTTGTATGTCTACTCCAAGCCGAGT
The DNA here is from genome assembly GCA_032207245.1 of Pardosa pseudoannulata. Lineage (NCBI taxonomy): Eukaryota > Metazoa > Arthropoda > Arachnida > Araneae > Lycosidae > Pardosa > Pardosa pseudoannulata. The sequence continues at coordinate 84,905,226 of CM063510.1, read as the reverse complement.
GGAAGACAGTACTACAAGCTGTTATACAAAGACTTGTGGAAAGTATGCCCTGGAGGGTTCACGCTGTAATTGCTTCTCGTAGAGGCTCTACCAACTATTGATTTTGAATAAAGTTAGTTTTTCTTTTCTAACATAGGTGCCCAAATACTTATTGGTAGACAGTGTATAGGAAACTGTGAATCTTTAACCATACGTACATGGCTAAAGGTAAATTTTAAAAGAAATTTTCGGAATTAAATCTACTTATTGTTAAGACATAATGATTCACTTGTTTATTTATTTATTTTCTAGTTATAAAACAAAACAAAATTAGTAACACATACTACAATATAGTTGAAAATTACTTCTCTATATTAATTTAATTTATATTGAGGAATTCCAAGATAATTATTAATTATTTAAACCATACCTTCGGGGAGAAATTATCGTGGCTGTTTTTAAGCCATTTTTAAATAAATTAAAATACCAAGAAAAGAACTTATGATGCATTTAGAGTAATAAAATGTCTAACTATGTTTAAGAAGTATCCAAGTTTTATAAATAATCTGTTTCTCAAAAAATGCCTCATATTCAAGAGGAGATCAAAATATATTTTATATAAGTTGTAAACCAATATTTAGCTTACTATTATGTTGCTAAATAGCACACTTTCAATGGTTCAACTGGTAGCCAAAAGATTGCATATTATTTGAGTAATTGAAAAGATTACATTTCGTTAAGATAGATTCCAATCTGCAATTTGTCTAACGAAAATTTTTTATATAACTGATATTAAAGCCGCCTGGCAAAACTCAATAACAATCTGTTGTAAAAGATTTAAGACGCCAATTGTAAATAAATAAATGTATTCCTTTAATATAGAATTCGTGGGTATAGGATCAGTGGTTCATTGAAAAATACACATAAAACTTTCAGCAACCATCTATATATTTCAAGTTTTAATTTTCCACTCCAATTCATCTCCTCTAATTGGAGCATGCGCTCTTGATGGGAAGTACATTATTAGAGGCGTCATCACATTCCTTTATATTTGTCTCATTAAGTGGTAGAATGTAGAGTGTAATTTGAATGGGATTTGCAGTCATTATATGGATCTAATTTTAGTGGAATGTTATAAATGCTAATTTTCCGAGGCCTTTCCATCAAGGGCCTTGGAAGTAAAATTCGATTATACTCTTAAATTAAGAAATAGAGGAAATAGAAACTTTGTAGCATATTTAAAAAAAAGTAGTTCAAATTAATCTGAATAGTTTTAGAACGTCTAGATTTATTGAATAGATTTAAATAGTCAAGCTATACTAATAGAGTAATATCTAAAATATTTATCCAGATATTTGTCAAATATTTACGACAGAAACACTTGGAACCAGTCTGTAAATTTGAGCCTGTAGATGACTTTGCTTTTACCATTTTTAGGGATTCACACTATTTTGAAGGTTCATAAATTTTTTGAATTTCATAAATTCATATGTTTTCCAAGACGTTTCATTTATATAGGATGAGCATGAAAGAAGTTATAGAAGTTTTACAAACTTCAATAAAGGTTTTTTTTTATAAAGTAACCAGTAGTTTATTTTACAGAGCAGAAAATAAAGAAAAAATACAATTAAATACAGAGCAGAAAACTTTCTAGATAATCTAATGCAACACTATTGAAGAAATAAAATTTTGTTGCTAACATTTGTCTAAATTATAATATTTTCAATTGAAGAAGACTTATTCGAAATCAAATTATTCGACATTAAGTGAAGCTATTACGAATAAAATTTATTGATTATTTCTAGGTCTGTTTAATAATATACCAAAGGACGAAAATAAATTAAAAGTAAAAGCAAAAAAAAATGAAAATTGCATATCTCCCTACTCCTGAAATTAAGTCAAAGCTCACATTAAAATAACCATTAATTTTAGGAGGAAGTGATTTGAGTTAATTGCTAACAGCTCTATGCAGATGAACCAACTGCAATTATTTGCTGATGTACAATCCCAAAAAGCAAAATGTTTACCGAATATCTCTTAATAATTTTACTATCTAAACAATTCTGACCCACTGAAATAAAAAAAAAGTTATGTTTTGACTGTCAAAACTGCTTGTCACCAAATTAGAGTCAAACATCGTCTACAGTGATATCGTACCTACAAAAGCTGATTGATTGAAAAATGGATAAGACAGTCATATGATCCGACTTTTGGCCTCATCTGGAAAACTGGAAATGTGCTCGTTGGAGAACACCTAGCAAACGTGTGATCGTGGCTGTCTCCTTTAAACTGTCAAAAATGGATGTGGATCTGTCAAGTACGGGCAACAGTATCCCTTGTTTTCTACTATTCCAATACTAATCCTAAAATGAAATATCATTAAAGAGAATGGTGGATAATTTTTACCAACCTGGTCTATTATAAGATGAAAATTTTTGTTTCCTGCAGGAAACAGAATTTTCCGGAATGGTAATGTTCCTATTCATTCACCGAGAATTATTCAGTGAGATTTGATGAACACGAGAAGGAAGTTATGATTTGACTTGTAAATCAATCAATAATAAAACACAATTCTACAGCATTTATGGTCCATAAGAAGTACCCTATCCTAATCGCCCAGTTCTGAAGATTCTTTCGGTGTTGGCACAAAATAATGATTGGATATTTGTCTACCTCCGTTAAATACTTTGGAAAATCTCCTCTGATGGATATTTTAGCTAACACTTCATGAAGGTTTATGAAGGAATGTGTTTATGAGATACATGTAATTTTTGTCTTCATTTTAGCAAAGAAGTCTACCATTTCATTTCTCTGAAATCCATAATTTGTAGATATTCATTGAATGGCAACTTCTCTATGGATTTAAGCTTTAAAATGCTGATTGTAATACTCAAAATGAGAAAGAGGTTGACAACTGTAGTACCTCTTAGCAACTGTAGTACCCTCCTAACATTAAAAATCTTTTTGAAGCTCCAATGTTAACCCACATTGGAGCTTCAAAAGGATAGATATCCTGCATGGCACCCCTAGAATGGGGTTATAATGGCTTTTGAGAAGAACCTAATTTTGACTTGGAATATAAGAACAAAATCTCGCAGGATAATGTTGCACAAAAAGTGAAAATTAGATGATAAGTAGCTATCTTCAAGCATTTATGTTTTTGAATCAGAAGTATTCATGCATGTGAATTTATGCAGACTTTCAATAAAAAATTTAAAATACTAAACACAAAAAATGAATGTAAAATACAAAATGTATAGCAAAACTTATGTTACTTAAGCAATTTAACAAGACTCAGTAAATTATTTTGAAATATAAAAGAAGGATTTACATCTACAAACGGAGTTCAGCATAAGCTTAGAAAAAACTATAATTTCTCAGACTTATATTATAGTGATTGCATATTACGTTTTGTCATAGAGTATATATATGTATTTATAATTACCAGAATAATATGATGTATATTAATAATTTTTATGTTATAGTATCATCAAAATGTTCGATTATATTAGATATGATTTCTATAGTTTATCAACGCTAGAGCTTATACTGCCACAAGCCTATGTTGTACTGTATATTTTGGTTCTAAAGCAAATATTTTGATTTATTTAAATGAATTACGCATTGTGATTTAAATTAGTAAATTATTGTACTTCGGTTTGGATAGACAAGATAGCCTAATTTATTGCCTAGTCATCCGATGAAATTTCATTTTTCTGTCTCCATTTACTTCCCAATTACCGATAGTGCTTTGTCACATATATTTGCACAAAATTTTTCACTTTCCTTGAGTATAAATTGCTTTAGACTAAAAAACCAAATAAATTCATGTTAGACAATAGTAAACGCCTTAATCAGAAAAACGCTCAAAAGTTGTTTTTATTACGGTCCCAAATTATTTCACATGACATTGCTAAAACCGCCTACTTACTGAAAGTTCAAAAATGCCTATTCATACGAATAAGTTTTAAAACAAGATGGACTTTTTACTGATTTGGGAAGGAGAAAGTGTCGTTGTTTTCCATATTTTCATGTAGTAATTACCAAACATGACTAGGCTAATTTTTAAAAATAAATTATTTAAAAGTTCAAAATGCTAGTCACCAATATAAATGCACAGTAACCAGAACTAAAATAGAAATAACGTTGAAAATTAATGACAAAGCAATTTTCACCTCATCAGCTTCAACATTTATTTCCGGATTTTTTTTTTTTTTTTTTTTTTTTTTTGATGTCAACTAAATTTTTTTTTTATTTAAAAATTTCAATGTGTTATTTTCTGTGAAACTCAAACACACAAGCATGTATATGTATGGGTGTATGGATATATATACAGGTTCTTATTAAAATAATGGAAAAACATGTAAATAATAGGAACACTTAATGCACTTCGCAATCATCAAACTATAATCCTATCTATCAGCTTTTTAACCGCTTGCCTGATTATCTCATGTAGTCTCGAGTTCTTATATATTGCAGTTAATTATTATCACGAGAAAACTCGGGCGAAGCAGAATTTGTCAGTACCATTTTTTTTATCCCGGTTTTACACGGCCTGGAGAAAATGAAAGTAAATATTCAGCTTTGATTAGCAATTTGCCAAATGTTGTTGGTTTCATGGATATTTTAGCGGGATTGGTCAGGTGTTTTCTACTGATTGAAAAATTAATTTCAGGAAATCATCGTGACGAATTTTCTGCAACATCAGCGAGACCCAGCATTAGTCCTTTACCAATCAAATTAATCTCAAGGCATTTTTCAGATGTTATCCCTGCTACTGAAAAAAAAATCCAACGGGACAGTGTACTATGTGCTTCCGTAAAACAGATTCCAGACGTAAGCCGTTAAGAAAAGAAACCAGATACCAGTGTACAGAATGTCAGGTATCACATTGTGTTGTACCTTGTTTCTAAAACTATCTTACAAAGACTAATATTTAACTTTTTTTTTTCCATTTGCCCGAAAAATCTCGGGATATTAAACTAATATTAAAACTAAATGGTTTTACACCTGTAAAGAGTTAAAAATTCAACTTAAAACCTACATATTTTGTTTGTTTCATTCCCTTATATTTAATAATAAAATAAAAAAAGTGATGATTTTTCTCAAATTTTCTCAAAACAAAATATGTAAGGGAAGCGGTTAATATATAAAGTATATATCACAATACTATGAGGTAGCTTTAATGAAGCTGTTTAATTATTAGATTTTTGTCAAAATCGTAAAAAGTCAGACCTCCCAGAGGACCTTTCAAAGAGGTAAAATTGCCGGAACTCGATTAGCTAGAACGACTGTGACCAAAACATACCGGCTTTCAGAAGATTCTAGAGACACGGTGTCTCAAATCATGACATTATGAACAGAGAGCAGCAAAACAAAGCTCTATAAAACTACATAGCGGATGGATGGAGAAGGTATACATCATAGTACTATAAAGTAGTTTTAACGAAGTTGTATAAGCATTAGATTTTTGTCAAAATCGTAAAATGTCAGACCTCCTAGAGGACCTTTCAAAGAGGTCAAATTGCAGGAGCTCGATTAGCTAGAAAGACTGTGGCCGAAACATACCTGCTTTTAGAAGTCTCTAGAGATACGGTGTCTCAAATCATGACAGTATGAACAAAGAGCCGCAAAACAAAGCTCTATAAAACTACATAGCGGATGGATGGAGAAGGTATATATCATAGTACTATAAAGTAGTTTTTACAAAGTTGTATAAGTATTAGATTTTTGTCAAAATCGTAAAATGTCAGACCTGTCAGAGGACCTTTCAAAGAGGTCAAATTGCAGGAGCTTGATTAGCTAGAACGACTGTGACCGAAAGATACCGGCTTTTAGAAGTTTCTAGAGACACGGTGTCTCAAATCATGACATTATGAACAGAGAGCCGTAAACAAAGCTCTATAAAACTACATAGCAGATTTGTGGATAAGGTATATATAATAGTACTATAAATTAGTTTTAACGAAGTTGTATAAGCATTAGATTTTTGTCAAAATCGTAAAATGTCAGACCTCCTAGAGGACCTTTCAAAGAGGTCAAATTGCAGGAGCTTGATTAGCTAGAACGACTGTGACCGAAACATACAGACTTTTAGAAGTTTTTAAAGACACGGTGTCTAAAATCATGACATTATGAACAGAGAGCCGCAAAAAAAAGCTCTATAAAACTACATAGCGGAATTGTGGATAATGTATATATAATAGTACTATAAAGTAGTTTTAACGAAGTTGTATTAGTTTTTTGTCAAAATCGTAAAATGTCAGACCTCCCAGAGGACCTTTCAAAGAGGTCAAATTGCAGGAGCTTGATTAGCTAGAACGACTGTGACCGAAACATACAGACTTTTAGAAGTTTTTAAAGACACGGTGTCTCAAATCATGACAGTATACACAGAGAGCCGCAAGACAAAGCTCTAGAAAGCTACATAGCGAATGGATGGAGAAATTCAGTAAAAGAGTTCGAAAGCTGTTGAAGTGGTTTGTATTGTCTAAAAAGAAAAAAATATAAAATATATTTTAATAAAATGGAAATTATGTTTTCTATACATTGTGAAACCATATATATATATAAGTAGTTAAGTTGACTATTGCAAAATGGTATTTGAATAACAGCATTCAAATGAAAAAAAAATTTAAAAAAAAATTCAATTTGTTCCATTAGTAAAAAATAATACCAATATTTTCAAGAACAAAAAGTTTTAAAAAAATTTAAAATGAAAATGTGGGTAACATTCAATACAGTAATAAAATAAAATTTTTAATAAAAAATAAGTGTATTTAAAAGAAGTTTTGGGAACGTTTTTAGAGGGAAAGCATATACAAGGAATACATATTATAATATAAATATATATTATATATTTATATATATTTTTTAAATTTTGTATAATATATTATATATAAAAAATAAAAATATATATTCAGAGAAAAATATTTGTATATTATATATATATATAAAAAATTTTTATATATATTTATATATTTTGAAGAATTTAAAAAATATATATATAGAATTTTATATATATAATTTATATATATTGTTTTTTTATGTTTCATAAAATAAAATTTTTTATATATATATAAATTATAATATTATATATATATATATAAAAATATAATATATATATATATATATATATTCTTATATATATATATATATATATATATATATATACATATATATGTATAAAGAGAGTGGGTTGGAAAATTATTAAGGACATTCCTCCGGTTTATTATTTTCTAGTTTAATTGATTTTGTGAACAAATAATTGCTTCTATATCTGGTATTTTTTATTTGAAAAGTGTATTATTGATACCATAAAAACGAAAATTTAGGTAGGCGAATCTATTTATTTATTTTGTATTTTTGTAAATGTAATACGTGCATGAAAAACAAAACTAATTTTAATAATCTTTGTATCTAGGGATGCAACTCTTTGATGCAATTAGAGTTTCTTGGGTTTGAGGCATATTTTGTATAGCACTTTTTACATTTTATTCGAGTTCAGTGTCTTGATGACGTTCTTTAATGGGAGTTTCAATCTACTGGTTATTAGCGATAATCACTTCCTTGACGAAGTCGCTGTAGCACAGTCGGCAAAGGCAACGCTCTTGTAACTAGACTGTTGAGGGTTCTAAGCCCAAGCCGGCCTAAGATCCGACATGTTTGTTGAGGCACGTTAAATATGTTCGTCTTACAGTGTCCTCCATGTTCGCAATCAATGCCTCTGAGTGTGGCAGGCTACGCCTATGAGCCTTCTGCTTGGTCCCCGCTTTACAATTACGAGGACCCACTTGAGCATAAGTCGTACTTTCACCCATGAGGTGCTCGTTGAACGAAAGACACACCCCTTTTCCTTAATTCGAATAGCCTCCAACTCAGTCGTTAATAGTTTGACCAAGTCGCATAAGACGACAACAACTTCCGTGATAATTGTCTTTTGAATAGTTCTCTCATGTTTTCTACAGAGTTCATGCTAGGACAAAATGGTAATGTTTTATGTACCCAGATATACATTAATATTTTTGATTTTGATGCACGTTGTAAAATATTTCGTAAAGATTACTCTTTTAATATCACGGAATCATTCTTCAAATTACAGCAATAGTTGGTGACAAATTGTTGATAATCACTTCCTTGGATATTGTCGTTCTGGCGAGCTACTTTGATATTTATAGAGTTAATATTATAGTTTATATTAATAGAGATAATAGTATAGTTTATAATATTTCTTAGTTTTATAGAGTTTAGGCCAGGGCAGAATGGTAATGTTTTTTTCCGTTGCTAGGTATACAGTAAGAACACAGAACACAGGATTCGAGTAGCACAGAACTGCCTGGGCCAAGCCCTCTAGTTCTGCAATACAGGGGATTTTGGCAAGCAAAACTAATGAATAGATTCGGCTCTGACACGGTAAATGAGAGTAGAAAGTGGGGAGGAATTCTTGAGTTTGGGCTAATAACAAATAATAAAACATGATAATAAAAAGAGAAGGAGAAAACTCCACAATGGAATGTAAGTTGAGGAAATACGTTAAGTTCTCTAGAAAAGAGTACAGCTGAATTATATTAGAAATTACAATAAAAATTCTTTAATTATTAAATGAAGATGGAGAGACGAATGCTCAAGTTGATAATTTAGGAGAGATGATCAAATAAAATTAGGAGAGTGTAAGATTAGGAGTCAGAAGAGAAAATCTCACCGAATCAGAAGTGAGAATGAGGACCAATGGCAATCTTAGAAAATAACCAACCAAGATGTGGCCACGAGAAGCGCTGCTTTAGTACGAGAGAGATAAGGGGGGAAATCATGGCAGTGGTGCAGGATCCAGGGAGGACCAATCAAATTATTGGAAAAGCGATTGACTAGCGAATAGGAATTATTCGAAGTCTTAAGATGACCATCGATCTTAAGCAATTATTAGAGTTTGTATACTCATATTGAGCTAGTTCAATAACATAAATTCTGAGATTTTTATTAAACTTAGAAGCAAGATTTTGAAAGACATAGATATACAGTAATATACCTGACTTTGGAGCAAGTTATCAAATTTTTAAAAAATATGTGGTATTTAATACAACGGAGTCTGTTTTCAAATTAGATCAATAGTTCAGTTTCTAGTGCTTCCTTTTATTAGCCTAGCATCATGGTTCCGACCGACATAAATCGGGGTCAAAAACCACACCATGGCACTGATCTAATGTTTAAAATTTTCTAAAAGCGCTTTTAATGAAATTTTACCCAATGAAGCCCTTGTATAAATGCCTACTAAAATGGAAAATTTTGATTCTCACTAGAAACGTACCTGTAAATTTTACATCAGTAATAAAAAATCGTTATCACTGAGATACATTATTTAAAAAAAGTTCTATTTCTTCGACTACAGTCTACAATATTCGCATTCCAGTGTTGTCTGACCTACTGCAGCCCTTTCTACATGGCCACAATGATGAGTGATGTTTAGCTGCCATCTATTAAAAACAATAGTGATCATACCTTAAGTAAAGCTAAATAAAATTAACTAATGAAATGCAATTTGTTTTCAAATGCAAAACTTGAAAGCGCAAAATGCTGAGTAGTGTCCTTTATAATTTGGCCACACCTCTGCGAGTGGGTCTTGTGCTTGGTCCCTTGCTTAATGTTACTCGCAGCCGTAGCATACCTTAAGGTACACATGCTCCCCCGGTGGTGCTAAATGAGTAACAGGTTGGCAGCCTTGTTAAGGCGTTAGGATAATGTCTGTATCGCCTGCTGCGTTGGAAAAAATAATAATTTGGCCACACAGTATACACAGAATAAGACAACGTTTTTTTGGCAGATCATAAAATACCCAAAAATATAATTATTTCATTTGAGATATAGCAGCGATTGTTTTCTGAGGTTCATTCAATAAGTGATCTTGCTTCTTTTTCTTTCTCGGTTGTCATTTCCACAAAAAATTTTGTTGTAGTGATTGTATAAAAAATTATGTAGGATAATTTTTTTCAAGTTTTTACTATCTCATATAATTAAAGTATAAACGGTGTTTATTTTTATGTACTTTCACCAAATTTTAAGAAAGAATTTTAATTTTGTGAACAATAAGTAATGGTATTCCCGTTATTTTAGACAAAGAACTTTAGACTAATCTCCCAGAAAATGTATAGACCTAGAAACATTGTTACTTTCTTCTCCACACATTCCCACAAGATAGACATGCCAGCTGTTTCAAATGGTTTGATGTCTGTTGTAAGCCGAAGTAAAATAATGTAGATAAGCAATCTCTAATGTGTAAGAAAATGCGACTGAAAGAGAATCAGTTCCCTTAGAGATTTGAAAATTAAGGATATCTTCCTCCAAAACTCTTAAAAAGTGTGTGATACGTATAACTAAGATGATAAACGACGAAGAAATTCAAATTCAAAACAGATAGCCCAGAGATGATTGGCTGGGAAAGATCTAATCACTCGTTAAAATATCCCCCTCTCCCCAAAACAAAATGGTGAGTATACCATGAGAAATACAACAGTAGTTTCCAAACTTTTTATGACCACAGACCCCTTATGGCAAATATTTAAGCATGAACTGCCCCCCAAAATAACTCTATACAACTATATAATAACTATATGTCAGTATTGACTTAAATGTTATAAAATGTAACTTAAAAATAAAATAGATAAACATCTTGAAATTTAAAGTAATATCTATTGAAATCATACATTGCGTTTTAAATTATGTAAATATTTTTTTGTTTTAGTGCTACTTATGAAAATGATGAGAATAATGGTTTCATATAATTTATGTTGTGTCCTTTATAATTTGTCCACACAATAGGTTTGTGAGTAATTTAATCATTAATATTCGCAAATCTCTCTCATTACTAATTTAAAATTGGTTATTTTTTTCACAATAAGGCCGATAGTTGCACTAAATAGGAAAACAAGTAATTATCGGCCTTTATACAGTGATATAAAATGGATATTTGGTTTTAAAACCAGAATTTGTGGTATCCTTGTTCAAACATTGATTTCTGCTCTTAAATTGTGGATTATTTAATAAGTTGCTTATCTATTAATTTGGATCAACATGAGTTTGTAGATTTACTTGGAAAAAAGTTTAACATCCAATCAAGTAAAACTAAGTAAAGAATATCTTCCAGTCTGTGTTTAGAGAGGAATAATGAACGTGTAGGCAATAAGCTAGTAACTGAGCATCTCATTTTTACAAGTTGAGATATTTGGACACTGAGAGCCTTCTCTAATAACCTCTAATTTTTATAAATTTAGTTTGTATAAAAATATTTTGTAGCAAATACTGATATTATTCTTTTAGTTTTCTTTAAATATAATTGATACCCTTGGTCCTTTAAATTAATATCGTTGAATTTTCAATAATAAATAAGTCATATAAGGTACGCAGGTTTTTAATTTATTAAATTATGACGTGAATAAAGTAAGTGAATGACTTATATAAAACCTTTTACGGTCTCCCAATCATCGTCCAAGCATCTTCAAATTATTTTCATTTAACATGGATAGCCTGAGCAATCACACGGACACTTGTGAATCCAAAGGAACCACTTTGAAAATCATTGATCTAGAAGAAACGACTGAAATGGGCCAGACAACACCAGAATATGACTGTACCAGACTGGAGTAAATAGAAATTTTTAGAATAGTGTAGTTAAGAAATAATTATTTCTTATTACTAGTGTCAACTAGTTTTACATATGTGCTTCTCCAGTGAATCAAAATTTCGCATTTTAGTGTACGAAAGTGCATCCGTCCAAGAACACCTTAGAGAGTAAATCAAGAGTCCCCAAAGACGATATATTAGACACTTGTTTAGTGTATTAGGATAGACTGTGATCTTGTTCATGGACGTGATGCACCTACACGTCGTAGAAGCTTTTATGAGGCTGGGGCAGTATAACCAAGTACTAGAAACTCGAATACTGCTACGATTTAAAGAATTGCGCCTTGGTTATGAAGAGTATATCTTTATGAAGAATTTGATTAGGAACTACAAATTCATGACAGTTACTGCATTTCTGGGTTCGAAAAGCATTCCCATTTTTACCCTGGATAGCGAAGTCACCTGGCATGATTATCACTGAGAATACATCGGTGCACATTAAAAGAGCAATTGCCTAGAAGTGATCACTTGCAAGCGCCAGATGATTAAAACATAAGGGCTTAGCACCACAACACTGAACTTCAAACACTGCAAAAGTCGATATAGAGAAAGTGGCCCTATGAAAAGAAGCTCTAATTACAGAAAAGTGTTGCATTCCTAAATACTAAGTTTATTTGTATTATATTTTCATAATTGGACGTACTATCACGAAAAAATAGTTTTGCCAGTTTAAATTGTTGTTTATATTATGTCAATATAATATTATAAAGCAATTATAAAGCAAAAGGAAACAAAGAAAACGAAAATTACAAATTTTCTCACTTAAAGAATGCTATTTTTCGGGTTTCTCTTAATTTTTACTTCTTTTGTTTGTACTTAATCAAACCCACCAACTTTTGAATATTGAAAATAGTAGCACTTGACAACTTTTGAAGTAAAAATAGTAGCACACTAATTTGCGAGGTAGATTGGATGGCGAGTTTTTGCACTACAAATCCTGGGCAATCGCACGCGTGTCGTAACACAATGCACATACTAAATGATTGTGTGTATGATGTTTACTTCTCAAACCAAACACTCAATTCTACTAAATTATCTAAAATCCCATATAAAATTTCGAATAGGCAACATTTAATTTTCAAAGTAGCATATACATTTATATATATTTCTGAACTGAAAACTTCCCATAAAAAGTTAGATGAAAAGTTAGAAGAAAAGTTAGATTCCCATAAAAGTTAGTATTTTATTTAGATTTATTTTAACTGTATTTAAATGTTATTTCACATCTTGACATTTTTATAGTAAAAAATAATAATTTTTAAAAAATGTCAGAAATATACTGGGAGAAGAAAGCATAAATATACTATTACATTATAATCAGTATTATCAGACAAAAAATCTAATTTTTAGTCCAAAAATTTCTACCTTCGAGAGAGTATGGTATCGCACCTAGTTACACGAAAATTGATCTGAAATTTTTTTTACGGATTTCTTTTTACCGCTTGGGAAAATATATTCATTCATTTTGATTTCCCGTATGCAGTGAAATTTTTTATTCCTGTATATATTTTTTCTCGAAAAATCATATTTTTTGACCGATTTCCGTAGGATTGTAATTATTTGCTAAATTCGTAGAAACTACGATTTTTTCGTAGAAGTTGACAGGTCTGACTTAATAAAGAAGGTAAGAAGTCGTTCTATGTTTTTTAGATAAATTGATCATTCGTTTTCCATTTCCACTGAAATTCGAATAATGCAAGTTCCCCTCAAAACGACCAATCTGAAGAGGTGAGAAAATTGCTCCCGAAAAAGTAAGTGTTCTGTAAAATTGTTCTCTTTTTTATTTCTCTCCTTCCTACCCGACTTCTAGTTCTTTCCTCGAAGCAGTAATGCTGCCAAATGTGGTAGGCCGTCAAGAAAATCTTGACACGCGACTCCCATCCTTCGCCACGTGCGCCCCACCCGCCATCTGGTGGTGAAAGGTTCATTATGACGTCAAGGATAAAAACCTACGAGGGTTTCGCTAAAAGGCGCCAAGCACTGGGGTGAAACCGTCGCCAAAGTAGAATGACTGTTGTTAGTGGTGTAATAAAGGAAAAGAATAACCTTTTGTTCGGCGGGCTTTTTTTCTCCCTTATAAGTCCGTTCTCAAATGTTTAATTTAATCTAAGGCGAGCAAACCATTAAGTTATTTAATTCCGTTAGCCTGCACGAAGGAATTTTAAAAGCAAATTATTATTTTCCTTTTTTTTTTTTTAATCTTTGTGTAAAGCGTGCAATCCTATGGGGGGGGGCAGGAAAATATTTTTTTTATTATCCATCTTTTCTTTCTATTTTCTTTTAATAATTCGGAGGTTATTTCTAGTGAATTAAGTCTATGAAGTTATTAAATCTGAAATAAAATTAATTGAAATCCAATAATTTTGAAGATTCGCATTGCAGTAAGGTTTTCTATAAATTATTCTCATCTCTTAATTAAAAATTCAGCCGCTAAAAAGTTGTATTTTTTCCCCTTTATTATGTAAAAAAATTGTATCAATTTTTTTTTCTATCTATCTATCTATTTCTCAGCGTACGATTAATAAATTTCTAGTTTTATTAAGATTTTCAGGGCGAATTAAAGCAAAAAAAGACTTTCCTCTCGTGAAATGAATTTTATGGGATTATGAGAAATGGCTGGTTGTGAATTTTTATGATATAATTTAAAATGATTAAATATGGGCTTCAAATTAAATATCCGAATGAAATCTCTCAATCAATTAGTGTTGAATGTAATTGTATTACTTTCCAATTTTCAAATGTCTTTTTATTCAAACGTGCTTAAACTTCATTTTCAATAAATTATTTTATATTTCATTTACTTTTTATCTCTTTTGCCGTGGCTGATTTAACTCGAAATTTATAAAATTCATCTTGTGTGACTGTAACTAACTCAGGGGAGTAGAAAATAATTTTATTAGGGGACATTAAGCCTAATATGGTTAGAAAGCATATACTGCTTTGGTTAATTGCATTAACTATGATTTATAGCTGAAATTTAAACAGAAAACTTGCATTTTTAAGCTAGTTCAATAAAAACATATTCTTAGTTAATTTTCTATTTAAAAAATTAAGCTGATATAATTTTAATTTAGTAAATTTACTAATGCAAGACGTCAGAGAAGGTAAAATTATCGACTATGGATTATTTTAATGGCTGATATAAAAACAAGTTTATAAATTAATTACTCTTACTTGAGCTTTTATTAGACGATGTTGAGTGTAATATATATTTACATGACGTGTAGTGCTCAGGTAGAATTTATTATTATAAGCAAGGAGGAATTTTTAACAGTATATGCAGATGTTAGGCACAGTTGAGTAGTTGAGTAGTAAATAAATACCTAATAATCTAAAAATATATTTAAAATAAGCAGATATAATTGAAATTTTAATAATTTACTAATGGAAAATATTAAATAAGGTTATATTTTATTTTATCTATTGAATATAGATTGAATTAACTTTATTAATCCATCTTGTGTGACTACCAAATTCAGGAAAATGATAATAATTTTATTAGACGATATTACGTCTTATATCATTACAAAGCACAGAGTACTTTTATTAATTGCATTAACTATAATTTACAGCTGAGACTTAAAAAAATTAGCATGTTTAAACTAGTTCAGTAAATACACATTCTTTGTCAATTTTTTATTCAAAAAATTATACTGATATAATTGTAGTTTATAAATTTACTAATGGATGATGTCAGAGAAGGTAAAATTATTGAATATAGATTATTTTCATGGCTGAAAGAAATAAACAAATTTATAAATTAATTACACTTACTTGAGATTTCATTAGATGATTATGACTGTAACATATACTTACATGACATGTAGTGCTCAGGTAGAATTTATTACTATAATCAAGGAGGAATTTTTAACAGAATATATGGATGCTAAGCACAGTTGAGTAAAAATAAATACATATTAGTCTAATAATATATTTAAAATAAGTAGATATAATTGAAATTTTGATAATTTACTAATGGAAGATATTAGAGAATGTTATATTTTATTTTCTCTCTTACAGTGGTTGAATTAACTTAAAATTTATTAATCCATCTATCGTGACTGTAGCATATTCAGAAATAAAGATTAAAAAATTATTAGAGGATGTTACGTCTTATATGGTTACAAAGCATAGAGTACTTTTATTAATTGCATTAACTATAATTTACAGCTGAAATTTAAATAGAAAATTAATATGTTTAAACTAGTTCAGTAAATACACATTCTACGTCAATTTCCTAATTTATAACAGAAGATAGAGATACTAAGCACAGTTGAGAAAAAATTGTTACATGTTAGTAATAATAATATGTTTAAAATTTAGTAGATATAATAAATAAATATATAATATATATAATAAATATATTAATAAATTTATTATTATTAATAAATTTAATATATAATAAATATAATAAATTTAATAAATTTATATAATAAATTTTAGTAGATAAAATTGGAATTTTAATAATTTACTAATGGAAGATATTAGAGAATGTTATATTTTATTTTCTTTCTTATAGTGGCTGAATTAACTTAAAATTTATTAGTCCATCTAGAGTGACTGTAGCATATTAGGAAAAAAAAATAGCAATTTTATTAGACGATATTACGTCTTATATGGTTACAATGCCTAGATATTTTTATTAATTGCATTAACAACTGAAACTTAAATAGAAAATTAACATGTTTAAACTAGTTCAGTAAATACACATTCTTTGTCAAATTTCTATTAAAAAATTTATACTAATATAATTGTAGTTTCTAAATTTACTAATGGATGATGATTAGAAAGCATATACTTTTTTGGTTAATTGTATTAACTCTGATTTTAGCTGAAATTTAAACAGAAAACTTCAATGTGTAAACTTGTTCAATAAAAACACATTCTTAGATAGTTTATATTTAAAAAAAATTAAACTGATATAATTTTAATTTAGTAAATTTAGTAATGGATGATGTCAGAGAAGGTAAAATTATTCACTATAGATTATTTTAATGGCTGATAGAAAAAAACGAATTTACAAATTAATTACTCTTACTTGAGATTTTAATAGACGATGTTCAGTGTAATATATACTTTTATAACGTGTAGGGCTGAGGTAGAATTTATTACTATAACCAAGAAAGATTTTTTAACAGTATATGCAGATTTTAGGCACAGTTGAGTAGTTGAGTAGTAAATAAATACATAATAATCTAAAAGTATATTTAAAATAAGAAAATATAATTAAAATTTTAATTATTTATTAATGGGAGATATTAGAGAACGTTATATTTTATTTTATCTATTAGAGAGATTGAATTAACTGAAAATTTATTAATCCATCTAGCTTGACTATCAAATTCAGAAAAATGATAATAATTTTATTAGACGATATTAAATCTTATATGGTTGCAAAGAATAGAGTACTTTTATTAATTGCATTAATTATAATTTACAGCTGAAACTTAAATAGAAAATTAACATGTTTAAACTAGTTCAGTAAATACACATTCTTTGTCAATTTTCTATTAAAAAAATATATTGATATAATTGTAGTTTATAAATTTACTAATGGATGATGTCAGAGAAGGTAAAATTATCGACTATAGATTATTTTAATGGCTGAAAGAAATAAACAAATTTATAAATTAATTACTCTTACTTGAGACTTTATTAGACGATGTTCAGTGTAATATATACTTTTATGACGTGTAGTGCTCAGGTAGAATTTATTACTATAACTAAGGAGGAATTTTTAACAGAATATGCAGATGTTATGCACATTTGAGTAGTAAATAAATACATAATAGTCTAAAAATATATTTAAATTAAGCAGATATAATTGAAATTTTAATAATTTACTAATGGAAAATATTAAAGAAGGTTTTATTTTATTTTATCTATTAGAGTGATTGAATTAACTTTAAATTTATTAATCCATCTAGCGTGACTGTATCAAATTCAGGAAAATGATAATAATTTTACGATATTATATTTTATATGGAATATACAGTACTTTTATTAATTGCATTAACTATAATTTACCGCTTAAATTTAAACAGAAAATTTTACAGGTTTAAGCTACTTCAATAAAAACATTCTTAGTCAATTTTCAATTAAAAAATTATTATGATATAATTTTAGATTATAAATTTACTAATGGATGATGTTAGAGAAGGTAAAACTATCGAATATAGATTATTTTAGTGGCTAGAAAAAAAAAAGAAATTTATTAATTAATATATTCTACCTATATCTATTTCAGGTAGATTGCAGATTTTATTAGACGATGTTGACTATAATATACTTATAAGATGTGTAGTGCTCTGGTATAACTTATTATAGCAATTAAGGATGACTTTTTAACAGAATATGCACATGTTAGGCACAGTTGAGCAGAAATAAATATATATTAGTCAACTTCTCTGTTTAAATGAAGAAGATATTATTTATATTTTAATTATTCACTAATTGAAGATATTAAAAAAAGTTTTATTTTATTTGTCACTTATAATGGTTGAATCAACTAAAAATTTATTAATCTATCTAGCATGACTGTAGCAAATTCAGTAAAATGATATTAATTGTATTAAATGATATTACATTCCTTATATAATAATAACCTAAGTTATCTGTTCGTCTGCCCTCGAATTTATGAAGTGGTTGGACCTAGAATGGATAGAGGCATTCATATTGGATTCTTGACGAGTTAGGGTTAGCAACGTTTGAAATCCACCCTTTCCCCTTTTTCGAGCGTTTAATGCCATTGTTTCAATTCCTATTTTCCAGGTTAAGAGAAGGCTATTAAGTTTATCAATTTATCACATAATAAATAGTTAAAAATAACCTTTTTTCTAGCAATATGACGTCATTCCTTTAACCATCTCATTTAATCATTTCTTATTTTAAATTATTTAAATATCGTCTGCATTTTTTTCATACATTTTATCATTGAACTTAGATTTTACGTAAATAATTTTCTTTTCTATTTGGTTTAAATAATAGATTATGTACATATGCGATGATTTTAAATTTAACCATAGATTATTTTTTGTTCCAATGAAAGTTTTATCATTGGTATTAACAACAAATTATATTTAACTACAGGATATAGCGGAAATAATAGTTTCCTTCCTTTACCACCATTAATTACTGTTGCAAAAAATGGGGAGAACTTAACGATAATTTCAACGTAGCTCAGAAAACTTTGAATTATCTTTGTAAATGTATTCAACGTGATTCTAAAAGGTATTCACAGTATTGGGAGACATTAGAGGAGTATGAAAAAAGCAAATTATTAAGCGTATAAGAGATAATTCAAAGCCAAAAAGCAAACCATTTTTTTATCTGTCTTATAGGGTACTTTACAATTCTGGAAAATTAAATATTTTACTGATACCGTCATATGACGGGTTATATGCTAGTCTTATATGGTTACAAAGCACACAGTACGTTTATTAATTGCATTAACTATAATTTAAAGCTGAAATTTAAACATAAAATTTACATGTTTAAACTAGTTCAGTAAAAACACATTCTTAGTCAGTTTTCTATTAAAAAAATTATGCTTATATAATTATAATTTATAAATTTTCTAATGGATGATGTCAAAGAAATGGTAAAATTATCAACTTTAAGTTATTTCAATTGCTGAAAGAAAGAAATTTATAAAGAATATAATCTATTGTAGCTTTCACAGGTAGTGTGGAGATTTTATTAGACGATGTTGGCTATAATATATATTTATTAGGCGTGTAGTACTTAGGCAGAATTTTATTATTATCGATATATATAACTATCGATAAATTTTTAATAGAATATGCACAGTTACAGAAGGTTTTTATTTTATTTCTCTATTAGAATGGTTGATTTAACTAAAAATGTATTAATCCATCTAACATGACTGTAGCAAACTCAGTAAAATGATAATAACACAGTTGAATAGGAATAATTAAATCTTAGTCTAATTCTCTAATTGAAAAATTTAGATATAATTTAAAATTTATTATTTTACTAATGGAATGAAAGGCATTTTAATGAATGGAATGAATGAAATTTTCTAATGGCAGAACTTTATTATTATCGATATATGTAACTATTGATGCAGTTTTAATAGAATATGCACACCTTAGGCACAGTTGAATAGAAATAAATAAATCTTAGTCTAATTCTCTAATTGAAAAATTCATATATAATTTAAAATTTATTACTTTACTAATGGAATGAAAGGCATTTTAATGAATGGAATGAATGAAATTTTCTAATGGCAGAATTTTATTACTATCGATATATATAACTATCGATGAATTTTTAATAGAATATGGACCCCTTAGGCACAGTTGAACAGGAATAAATAAATCTTAGTCTAATTCTCTAATTGAAAAATTCATATATAATTTAAAATTTATTACTTTACTAATGGAAGACATAAAAGAATGTTATGTTTCACGTTCGTTTAATAGTATTTGATTTCACTTATAATTTATTAATTTATCTAGTATGACTGCAGCTAATTCAGGTGAGTAGAAAATAATTTTATTAGGCTAATTCATATCTAGAATGGTTAAGAAGTATAAACTACTTTTGTTGATTATATTAATTATAATTTATAGTTATAATTTAAATATAAACTATACATATTTAAACTAGTTCCACCAAAACACATTCTTAAATAATACTCTATTTAAAAATTTATGCTGATATAATTTTAATTTTGCATTATAATTTTTATTAATGTATGATATCAGAGTGATTAAATTATTCATAGATTATTTTAATGGCTAAATAAAATGGAATTTTATTAATTCATATAATCTGATAGTAACTATCTCAGTCAGTCAGCGGATTTCACTTTACGATGCTTAATCTAATATGGTTACAAGAGGTGTTGTGCTTATTGTACAACTTATTACTAAAATTAATGATGAATTTTTAACAGAATATAAACATGTTAAGCACAATTTTACTAATGGAAGATATCAGAGAATGTTACATTTTACGTTCTTTTTTACAGTGTTTGAATTGACTTAAAATTTATTAATTCATCTAGTATGACTGTAGCTAATTCATGTGAGTAGAAAATAGTTTTATTAGACGAATTCATATCTAGTACGGTTACAAAACTACTTTTGTTAATTACATTAGTTATAATTTATAGCTAAAATTTAAATGTAAAATCTATATGTTTAAACTAGTTCAACCAAAACACATTCTTAAATAATAGTCTATTTAAAATAGTTATGCCGATATAATTTTAATTTGGTATTTTAATTTTTATTAAAGGATGATATCAAGTAAGTAAATTATATATAGATTATTTTAATGTCTAAAATAAAATAGAAATTTATTAATTCATATACTGTTACAGTAGTTTTCTCAGTCAGTCAGGGAATTTCTCTTTACAGTGTTTAATCTAATATGGTTACAAGATGTGTAGTGCTTATATACAACTTATTACTAAAATTAAAGATGAATTTTTAACAGAATATAAACATGTTAGGCACAATTTTACTAATGAAAGATATCAGAGAATGTTACGTTTTAAGTTCTTTCTTACAGTGTTGGAATTAACTTAAAATTTATTAATTCATCTAATATGACTGTAGCTAATTCATGTGAGTAGAAAATAGTTTTATTAAACGAATTCATATCTAGTACTGTTGGTAAACTACTTTTGTTAATTACATTAATTATAGTTTATAGCTAAAATTTAAATGCAAAATCTACATGTTTAAACTAGTTCAACCAATACACATTCTAAATTATAATCTATTTAAAATAGTTTTGCCGATATAATTTTAATTTGGTATTTTAATTTTTATTAAAGGGAGATATCAAGTAAGTAAATTATATATAGATTATTTTAATGTCTAAAATAAAATAGAAATTTATTAATTCATATACTCTGACAGTAGTTTTCTCAGTCAGTCAGTGGATTTCACTTTATGGAGCTTAATCTAATATGGTTACAAGATGTGTAGTGCTTATGTACAACTTATTACTAAAATTAATGATGAATTTTTAACAGAATATAAACATGTTAGGCACAATTTTACTAATGGAAGATATCAGAGAATGTTACGTTTTAAGTTCTTTTTTACAGTGTTTGAATTAACTTAAAATTTATTAATTCATCTAATATGACTGTAGCTAATTCATGTGAGTAGAAAATAGTTTTATTAGACGAATTTATATCTAGTACGGTTAGAAAACTACTTTTGTTAATTACATTAATTATAATTTATAGCTAAAATTTAAATGCAAAATCTTCATGTTTAAACTAGTTCAACCAATACACATTCTTAAATAATAATCTATTTAAAATAGTTTTGCCGATATAATTTTAATTTGGAATTTTAATTTTTATTAAAGGAAGATATCAAGTAAGTAAATTATATATAGATTATATTAATGTCTAAAATAAAAAAGAAATTTATTAATTCATATACTCTGACAGTAGATTTCTCAGTCAGTCAGTGGATTTCACTTTATGGAGCTTAATCTAATATGGTTACAAGACGTGTAGTGGTTATGTACAACTTATTACTAAAATTAATGATGAATTTTTAACAGAATATAAACATGTTAGGCACAATTTTACTAATGAAAGATATCAGAGAATATTACGTTTTAAGTTCTTTTTTACAGTGTTGGAATTAACTTAAAATTTATTAATTCATCTAGTATGACTCTAGCTAATTCATATGAGTAGAAAATAGTTTTATTAGACGAATTTTTATCTAGTACGGTTAGAAAACTACTTTTGTTAATTACATTAATTATAATTTATAGCTAAAACTTAAATATAAAATCTACATGTTCAACCAAAACACATTCTTAGTAGTGGTCTATTTACAATATTTATCCTGATATAATTTTAATTTTCTATTTTAATTTTTACTAACGGATGACATCAGAGTAAGTAAATTATTTATAGATTGTTTTAATGGCTAAAATAAAATAGTACTTTATTAATTCATATAATCTGACAGTAGCTATCGGTCAGTCAGGGGATTTTACTTTACGGTGCTTAATCTACTATGGTTACAATACGTGTAGTGCTTATGTATAACTTATTACTAAAATTAATGATTAATTTTTAACAGAATATGCACATGTTAAGCACAATTGAGTTGAAATTCCCTATATAATAATAGCCTAAGTTATTTGTCCATCTGTCCTCGAATGTAAATGGACTTGATATAGCCATCCATATTGGATTCTTGATGAGTTAGCCGAACTATGGCCGATTGGTTAGGGTGCTGGCATTCGGAACTGGAATTCGTGGGTTTGAATCCCACTATGACATGGATGTTCGTAGCAGTTCGGAATCGGATTTAAGTAGTAGGTCCCGGTCTCATTAGCCCTCGTGTTGCAAAAAGTAGACCGTAGCGTTTCAAAACTAAACCAAATCTTGATGAGTTAGAGTTAGCAACGTTCGAAATTCACCCCTTCCTTACTTTTCTAGAATTTAATGCCATTATTTCAAGCCCTATTTTCCCCGGTAAAGAGCAGGAGATTAAATTTATCATCATATAATAAATAGGTAAAAATAACATTTATTTTTATAGCATTATAACATCATTCCTTTAACCATCTCCTTTAATCATTTCTTATTTTAAATTATTTAAATACTGGAAGATTTTAGGGGAGTATTAAGAAAAACAAATTATTGAGTGTGTACCAGATAATTCTCAGCTAAAAAACAAACGATTTTTTTATTTGCCTTATAGGGTACTTTACAATTCTGGGAAGTTTAAAATTTTATTTACACAGTTTAAAATTTTACTTTATTCAGATTATATGATGGGATTATCATAAGACGGGATATATGCTGGTAAATGCATATTAGACTTAAATCTTAACTTAAAAATAACTTAAAGTTTATTAATCCATCTAGCGTGACTGCAGAAAATTTAGGGGAGTAGAAGATACTTGTATTAAATGATAATGCGTCTAATATGGTTACAAAGCATGCAGTTCTTTTATTAATTGCATTAACTATAATTTATAGCTGAAAATTATAGCATAAATCTACATGTTTAAACTAGTTTAACAAAAACACATTCTTAAAAATTCTCTATTTGAAAAATGTGTGCTGATATAAGTCTAATTTATTTAATTTATTAATGGACAATGTCAAAGAAGTTAAACTTATCTACTATAGATTATTTTAATGACTGCAAGAACATAAAAATTTATTAATTTATATACTTTGAATGCAGCTATCTCAGGCAGTCAAGGATTTTATTAGACGTTATTGACTCAAAAATTGTTACAAGACATGTAGTGCCTGGTTAAAACTTATTGCTATAATTAAAGATAATTTTTCAACGAAATATGAACGTGCCTCGGCAAAGTTGAGTAAAAATAAATACATCTCAGACTAATTCTTCATTTAAGATAATCAAATATAATTTATATTTTCCATAATTTACTAATGGTAGATATCAGAGAAGGTTACATTTCATTTAGTCTTTTAGAGTGGTTGAATTAGACGTAGACGTGGACGTAATTGGTTTGTTGACGTAATTGTGGCGCCTGGGAGCTAGAAGATCTATATCCACGGTGTAGCTAAATTATATGTGCGGCTACATTGACAAGTAACTTCTAACTCAATAATAAAAAATATGTGAAAGGAAACATACTGCATAATTTTTACGATATACATATACACATTATGATTAAACAGGGAGTAACAATTTGTTTTTCCTTTCTGATTTAGTCTTTACAAAACAAATAATAACACAAGTACATTTAATAATACCACAGTTGCAATGCTAAAATAGAGTAGTCAGAGTTTTTTTTCAATTTATTATCCCCGTAACGCAGGCATTGGAATTGGCTTGATTTATGATGGGAGAGTGGTGGTGGTCCGATGTCTTCGGTAGCTTTACAATTTATTCATTATTTATGCAGTACAATTTACTGAAGAAGTTGAATGCGAGATTTTTAATAGTATCTCTAATTGGGGCTGATTTAAGATTATCATGAATTATTTTATTCGTAGTGTATCATGGTGCATTTAATTTTATTCTAAAAGTTTTGTTTTGAGCTGTCTGCAAATTTTGAATATAAATGGTTGCCGCAGATTCCCAGACTGGTGCAGCATGTAGAAGAATGGCCCTTAATACTGTATCATATAATAAAGTTTTATTTGATAACGACGATTGGAATGTTGAAATTTAATATTTAAGCTTGTTGTAACATTTAGTTACACATCTTTCCTTTTGATTGTATCAGCTCTTTTTGTAAATAGAAATTTTAACCCTCTAAGCGGTTTGCACGTACAATTCCACCAAACCGATGACGTCTTCAAAACGTACAATTTTTGGCTTTCAAAAACGCTCTAAAAATAGATGTAATGTACATTTTTGCCAGTGCTTTCCCCCATGGAGTTTTGCGGTAGGAGGATCAGGTCGATTGTTTAGGAACTGCACCCCTCTTTGACTGATATTTATTGAGAGATGCACCCCTACCCCCTGAGGCACAAAGACGCTAATAGGTTTTCATGGCTTTGTAAATTTCTATTTTGAAGTATTTCGTTTGCGGTAACAGATGTATCTCTAATTGCAACACTTAAATATCTTCGATGACTTTCGTAACAAAATATAAATAAGTCTCTCAAAGAATATGTTCTTTGTACTTTTAGAATCCTTTATTTTTTATGGGATGATCTTCGAGACTTGACGAGCTTTATGTGTATTAAAAATTAACAATCTATAACATCTACTTATATATCTATTTATAACCGGAAGTAAAGGGACAATAACCAGGGTGGATTTCCCGTATAAGATTCTAGTCGACAAAGGGTGAAGGAAAAAATCATAGAACGTTTTGGACACAGTAAACGTTTAGCGTATTTTTGGAGACTTTTTTTCCTCGATGTGTTCCAGAGGGTTAAGATAATAAATATCAACGATGCCGAGAATAAATAATTTAATCTATCGTTTTGCCTATTTTTAAGGCTGTTTTCTTCATCACTAAGAGAGTTCCTAGCGGATATTTACACCTTGTAGTCTTGCTGAGTAGACGAGAAGAACAAAGAAATACCAAAAATGGAATTTTTAGATCAAACTGTCGTATTTTGTTCATGTTTATTCCTACGAACACAACTATTCACAAACACTGTACATCTGTTTAAAAATTTTTGTACTATCCACTTAACAATCACCTACAAATCACGTGGATACAATCGAAACTATTGCTTAAAAATTTAGGAAATGTTGTGTAGGAACCCAAAGCCGAAAGTTGTATGGGTTGAGGTCTTCACCTACAAATCACGTGGATACAATCGAAACTATTGCTTAAAAAGTTAGGAAATGTTGTGTAGGATCCCAAAGCCGAAAGTTGTATGGGCTGAGGTCTTCACCTACAAATCACGTGGATACAATCGAAACTGTTGCTTAAAAAAGTTAGGAAATGTTGTGTAGGAACCCAAAGCCGAAAGTTGTATGGGTTGAGGTCTTCACCTACAAATCACGTGGATACAATCGAAACTATTGCTTAAAAAGTTAGGAAATGTTGTGTAG
>CM063510.1:84866561-84874061 GCA_032207245.1 Pardosa pseudoannulata | reverse complement strand
AATCATTTTAGGGCTGACTGAACCCATTTGTTACCTTATACTTTTATTAAAACATGCATTCTGTTTTTAATGCTTCTATGGTGATAATGGTAAACTAATTAAGCGAAGTTCTTGGAAATGAATACTTTGTCTCTCACAGCTTATACTCGTATGGCCAAACTTAGCATGAAATATTCATCCTTTTTTTATTGTAGATTCTTATCATATTCAAAGAAATTAATATAGTAAATTAAGCAAAGGAATTTGATAGACATGTTTCATTACTGTTTGATTTCTACTTGTACTGTTGCACAAAGATTGCTTTCTAGTACAGATTAATAGTTTAGGTGTTACTACCTAATTATTGTGTGGGATTCCCAGTACACGAAGAAATGAATTTTATTTTGTTAGAGGATTGAATTTTATTTATCTGAGGCGTATACCTCGTTTCCAATGTACTGTATTATAGGAAAATGAAGTTTCAAGTTAAATCATTTTCTGGAACAAAGCTTAACCTGCATTTGCATTAACTTATTAAAGTCAAAAATATTTCTTTATTGTTCATTTACTTGCAAAATTGAGCTTTTACAGAACAAAGTTCTTTTGCTGGACAATGAATCATTTTAGGGCATTTTAGTTAAATCATTTTAAAGCTCACTGACCCTATTTGTTACCTTATACTTTTATCAAAACATGCATTCTGTTTTTAATGCATCAGTGGTGATAAAGGGAACCTTGAAATTCTTGCGAAATTCTTGAAAATGAATCTTTTGTCTCTCACAGGTTATACTCATACATTAACATTAATTAATTTTCTTAGATAGTGTGAAATCTTCGTTTTTTTTTTTTTTTTATCATAGTGAAGGAAATTAATATAGTACATTAAGCAAAGGTATTTGATAGACATGTTTCGTTACTGTTTGACTTCTACGTGTACTGATTCACAAAGATTGCTTTCTAGTACAGATTAATGTATCTGGTGTTACTGTCGTGTAGTCCTCGTTTATATTTGAGTATCAACCTGTGATCAAATGTATAGTGGTGATTTATTTTTAATTGTGTTGTGTTAAGTATTTTTGTACTAAATTTAACCACACGTTCTGAGAAACTACAGACATGAAAATGAAAATAAACTAACAGCTAAACTGACAGCAACCGAGACTAGCCTAATATTAAAAAAAAAAGTAAATTTATTATAATATATATATATATATATATATATATATATATATATATATATATACATATATATATATATATACATCTATTTACATACAAAACTGATGCTAATTTTCATAAAATAAGCTTTGTCAGCATCTTCTAAATTACTTGTGACAAATTTTTTATATACTTAAGTAATTTTGTAAATAGATAGAGGACCTAATCTCAATTTCAAAAATGTATGTAAATTTGGGGTACCTTTGTGGGTCTAAAATGTTGGGCCCGGAACACTTTTGGTTGAAGGGTATCTATGGCTGATCAGGAGAGGGAATCTATATATCATCCGTTAGTCTCGTCAGGGGCTCCCTCCTGAGTCTTTGGGGTGCGGCCGTACTATTTGGTGCAGGAACACTTCCTGTCGGACTTGGCTGGACTCTCCTAGTCTGGACTATCGAGCACTTTCTCCTCTGGACTCACGAACAACTTCCGTCGGACCCGACTGGACTCCCGACTTTCGAACACCTTCTTTTGGGACCTCCGAACCTCTTCTCTGGGACCTTCGAACCAAAATCTCATCTTTTAGATTTTTCATATTTAATTATTTCAACCTTGTCCCCTCTTCCTTCTTGTCGTCCAATCGGGATAGTTGTAAGAATTTCATTGGTCTGCTTCAACCCCGCCTTGAGACCGCCAACGTGCCAAACCTTATCCCTTCTAATTGGGCACTGTCCCTTAGGGACTCATAAATACTCCACAAAGGTACATTCTTATTTAATTTCAAGTACGGAGACAGGATTCTAATCTGGGACTGGGATCAGAACCCCGCCCGAGACCACCGTACAAGACAACAATATACGTTGAATAGAAATTTATGGTCCTCCATCTCTTTACAAATATGTGATGAGGTCAGATTTAGATCCCGAACATTTTACTTGTATGAATGAATCAATTATATAACTTATCTAAATCGCCTCATCACAGTTACTACCTAATTATTGTGTGGGCCTCACAGTACAAGATAAAAATAATTTCATTCTGTTCTTACTCCTCTTTAGTGTTAAATTTATAGGGTAGAGTTTTATTTTTCTGATATAAATATATCTCTTCCTATCTACTCTATTATAGAAAAATGAAGTTTCAAGTAAAGTTATTTTGTGGAACAAAACTTAACCTGTATTTGCATTAACCCATTAAAGTCAAAAACATTTCTTAATTAACGAATATGTAAAATAAAATTTATTATGGTTGGCGCAAGGTAAAATATTTGAAATTTAAATAGCTTTTATAAAGCATCGTCGTCAGTGATCAGATGTCATTTTAACCATTATAAAATTTCAACTCCATGGTAAGACATATATATTTGAGAATGCATGTAAACATTATAAGCTTTTTAATATATAAAAATATTTGTCAGGATTTTTTTTCAACGTGCCTGTCAAAAAAGAAAATTTGTGCCCAAGGCTCGAAAAATCATAAAAGGTTTTTTCAAAATAAAAAATTTTAACCAATAGCAGGAATGAGAATTTTCAGGGTATCTGCCAAAATAAAATTTTTCAAATCCATGACTTTTCATGACTTTCCCTGATTTAGCAAATCATTTTACATGACTTTAAAAAGCTTTCGCTAAAGTATATACGAATAAAACTTTTGATGTACATACAAATAAAATATATGCTTTTAGAGAAATTACAGGAATTCTATCATAAAAAAAACTATAAACTTACTTTATAAGTGTTAATAAACTCACATAAAAATAAATTGTTGTATCTACATACCTAAGTTCAATCATATAGCAATTTTTCAATCAAAATGTTTCCAATTTGAATTCAGGGTACTTTGGTATTATCCGGGTGACCATGAATAATAGCCAAATATAACCCTATAATGTTTATATACAATATCCCTAGAGATAAACTTATATTTTATGCAAAAATCTTAACTAATTTTTATTAAAAAATAATGAATATTATATTAATAAAATTTTAATCTACAATTTAAGGAAAGACCAGAATAATATACATTTACCCACCCATTAAGCTTTCTTGCTTTGAGTTTCCTTGGTGAACAAATTTTAATTGGCAATAGGGTCAATAGGATAATACATAAATACCAAACTCAGAAACTTCAGCCAAATGACAAGTAAAAATAGAATTAAACAATTCAATGCATTTTTTTAATCGGTAGTTTAGCGGATCCATGACTTTCCATGACTTTTACTCATTTTACTTGAAAAATCATGACTTTCCATGACAAAATTAATCCATTGTCTAAATCCATGATTTTCCATGACTTTCCTTGACTTTCCAGGTGCGCGGAAACCATGAATTTTTCATAGTTTGTGCATTGTCGTCTGCCTTAACTGAAAATATTAACTTGTTACGATAAAACACAATTATACACAATTTTTAGGTTGTCTTGTCCTGTTCAAAGAGCCAGTTGGATTTTGAAGCAAAACTCTCAAGCGATATGGTCTACTGTTTTGCTATATGAGGGGTAATGAGATCGGGGCCTACTGCTTAAATCCAAGCCTTTCGAAATCGGCGTTAAGCAATAGGTCCCGGTCTCATTAGATCTTGTGTTGCAAAAAGAAGACCGTAACGATTTAAACCAAACCAAACTCTATAAGAATTGACATCTGGAGTAAAAAAGGATATGAAAGGGCGAGACATAGCAATTAGTAATTCAGACTATTTTATTTGTGGGGGGAGGGGGGTAAAATGGAATTAATGCAATCTCAGTAATTCATATTTTTGACTTAATTTGGGTGCCTCGGAAAATTAAGAATAAGAAAAATGGAACATGAAATGAAAGAAGTTGTAATTTTTAAAGAATAATTTTACTTTAGAAGAAATAATTTTTAAATATATTTATATACTGCATGCAATAATCGAAGATGTTAATTGAGACAATGTCAGGGCAATCATTTATCTTCATTTTATTTATAAACAATAACTCTCAGAACATTGTCTTAAGATTGTGGTATTCTTATAAATTCTTTAACTCTTGCTTCAATTATTTAGTAAATATTCCCATCTTCATAAAATACCAATTTGCTAAGGTTTGAAAATTACCGTATTCATTTACAAATTGGTATAATCAAATAGATTACTTTACATTTGTATAGATGGGATGTGATTTCACCAATATTCGTAGCTACTTAGAGTATGCCTCGAAGTAATGTTTGACAATTAAAACTTTCAAAACAGATGAGGTATACATAATGCATGTAATTAAATAAAAATTTAACAACAATGCAATTACCATTTTCTCCCTTTCATTCCATTCTTGTTGGTAATTCGAATTTTCCCTTTTGAAAATAAATTGCTGCAGTCAAGTTTTAACATCGTGTTATCAGAAACAATTTTGATTCCCATTTAAAGTTCTGTGAACGTTTAACCCATTACATATTAGCGAATTTACATTTCCTATCAAAATTAACTCTTTGTCCTTAAACACGAAGGCATTTTCTCAACTATTGCCAGTCTAACCAGATGTCGACTAACACTTGTAACTATGCTATTTAAGGAAACAAGTTCACTTTTACCATCTGTTAAATATTTGCTAAACTCTGAAATACAGTTATTACTAACCCTAAAACCAAGAATAAAGCTCCTTGAATCAACGCTACAATTATATGCTGTAGTAATCGTATTCAAAAGTAACAGAAACACAAGCAAACCGCTCATAACATCTGTCTGTCAAAGGAGGGGGAAAAACCATTAAGTTGAAGAGAACGTATAATCATTCAACGGTTCAATTGAGTAACATGTCCGGATTCCCGTCAGTTTATTATGCGAAAGATTGCTTCTCGAAAAAGGAAACTGCGGCCCATTAATTAGCCAGTGGATGAATGGCCATCATTAAGCAACGGCGTGAAATCAAACACACATCAAAAGGGTTCTTGTTGGAATGGCGAGTGTCAGTTAAAATAATGAACGCGACAAATGGAAAAGGACAAATTACGCTGCTTAAAATCTATAATTAAACCCGCGATGAATAATAGTTTATATACTTTGAAGCGAAACATGTGTTTAGAGTCGAAGAACGTTATGATCGGATCAAATGGAATAAAGGTCGCAGGAGAGGCTCGTACTCGGTGAGGTGACCTGAAGTCAATCAAGTTTCCTTGGAAATCATAGACGTTAATGAAGGTCAGATTCGTATAAATTGATCTACGCAGACACTGCAAAAGGCGTATAAAATTCGCTATAATACATGAATGCATTCACAACACTACATGAATGTTTTGAAATGTTTTCTGTCAGATGAATAGCAGACTTAACTTGAAAGTCGTGAAAATTAGTATCAGTATTATATTTATGCCATTTAAAATAAATATTATATTTTCCTTATGTATTATCACTACATTAAGCTCGTATAAATATTATACAATTATCTTTAAATTTTATATTAATGCGTACTCAACTCTTTTGCAGTGTCAGGAATCTATGCAGACACTGCAAACGCGTATAAAATTCTCTATAATATATGAATGCATTCACAACTCTACATGAATGTTTTGAAATGTTTTCTGTCAGATGAATAGCAGACTTATCTTCAAAGTCATGAAAATTAGTATCAGTATTATATTTATGCTAATTAAAATAAATATTATATTTTTCTTCTGTATTATCACTACATTACGCCGGTAATGTTATAAAATTATCTTTAAATTTTATATTAATACTTACTCAACAATGTTACAAACTATTTATTCTAAAATGAATAAAAGTATTAATTTCAAAGTGTCTTAAAGTGTGATTAATATAAAATTTATATCATTCGAAATATCATTCGCAGACACTGCAAAAGGCTTATAAATTTCGCTATAATATATGAATGTATTCACAACACTACATGAATGTTTTGAAATATATTTCTGTCACATGAATAGCAGACTTAACTTAAAAGTCGTGAAAATTAGTAACAGTATTAAATTTATGCCACTTAAAACAAATATTATATTTTATTAATACATGACGCTCGTATAAATGTTATAAAATTGTCTTTAAATTTTATATTAATGCTCACTCAACTCTTTTGCAGAGTCAGATATCTACGCAGACACTGCAAAAGGCGTAAAATTCGCTATAATATATGAGTGCATTCTCAACACTACATGAATGTTTTGAAATGTTTTCTGTCAGATGAATACCAGACTTAACTTGAAAGTCGTAAAAATAAATATTAGTATTATATGTATGACACTTAAAACAAATATTATATTTTCCATCTGTATTATCACTACATTACTCCCGTATAAATGTTATAAAATTTTCATTAAATTTTATATTAATGCGAACTCAACTATATTACAAACTATTTATTCTAAAAGAAATAGCAGTTTTAATTTTAAAGTATCTTAGAGTATGATTATTATTATATTAATATCATTCGAAATAACATTCACAGACACAGCAAAAGGCGTATAAAATTCGTTATGCTGTATAAATGCATTCACAACACTCCATGAATGTTTTGAAATGTTTTCCGTCAGATGAATAGCAGACTTAACTTCAAAGTCATGAAAATTAGTATCAATATTATATTTATGCCACTTGAAATAAATAAATATTGTATTTTCCTTCTGTATTATCACTATATTAAGCTCATATAAATATTATAAAGTTATCTTTAAATTTTTTAAATAATGAGAACTCAACAAAGTTACAAACTACTTATTCTAAAATGAAAAAAAATTTTAAAGTGTCTGAAAGTGTTATTAATAATACATTAATATCATTCGAAATAAATACATCCATATGATTATTATATTGCATCCATAATAATGTCTAATATACTATATATATGAATCAAATTTGACAATATATAACTGTTACCAAATATTTATATTCTAAAACGAGTATAATCTAAATTTTCAAGCTTTTAAAATTGATATTAATATTATATTAGTCACACTCGATCTAAGCAGACAATGTAAAAAGCGTATAATATTCGCTATGCTGTATGAATGCATTCACAAAACTACATGAATGTTTTGAAATGTTTTTCTGTCAGATGAATAGCAGACTTAACTTTAAAGTCGTGAAAATTAGTATCAATATTATATTTATGCCACTTAAAATAAATATTATATTTTCCTTATGTATTATCACTACATCAAGCTCGTATAAATGTTATAAAATTATCTTTAAATTTTATATTAATGCTTACTCAACTCTTTTCCAGTGTCAGTGATCTACGCAGTCACTGCAAAAGGCGTATAAAATTGGCTATAATATATGAATGCATTCACAACAGTACATGAAAGTTTTGATATATTTTTTATTAGATGAATACAGACTTAAGTTGCAAGTCGTGAAAATTAGTATCAGTATTATATTTATGCAACTTAAAATA
>CM063510.1:84841561-84861561 GCA_032207245.1 Pardosa pseudoannulata | reverse complement strand
AAAATATTTCAAATTTAAATTTTTTTTAATATTACAAGGATTGCTACTGCTTCCATAGTATTTGCTTGTTTAAATTTTAAATTTTAGAGTAAGATGTTCATACTATACATTAAATAACTCTAGTTCATGTTATATATTAAGCAACTCTAGCTCATGTTATATATTAAATAACTCTAGTTCATGTTATATATTAAATAACTGTAGTTTATGTTTTATATTAAATAACTCTAGTTTATGTTTTATATTAAGTAACTTTAGTTCATGCTATTAATTAAGCAACCCTAGTTTATGTTTTACATTAAATAACTCTAGTTTATGTTTTACATTAAGTAACTCTAGTTCATGTTATATATTAAGTGACTCTAGTTCCTGTTAAATTTCAAGTAACTCTAAATAAATTATAATATAATATGATAATCAGAAGATCTAAAGGGAAATTATTTTATTTTTATTATCAGAAATTGAAACACAAGTCTATTGAGAAAGATTTTTTTCTTAACGCAGTTGGCCAAACAGGCACTATATGCTTTTATGCCATTACAAGAGTGCGAACTGTTACCCATTTAGTACCACCCGCGGCGCACGTGTAGCTTAAGGAATGCTACGAGAGTTAATAACATTATCCCCACTGAGTCCTCGTAATTTAGAATCAGCGACCAAGCAAAAGACCTCCAGTTTTGACCTGCCAGCCCCAGAGGTATCGTTTTGAGAACTTAGTGTTTTGAGAAAGTGCAATGCTGTCTTTCAATGTGTGTAAACAAATATATGTACAACAATTTCTTTAGTCACATATGTAACAACATTTGCTGCTCCTAATCTTACTAGTTGAACAGTTACTCTTCTACGTAAGCAAACAATCTGAACGTCAAACTTATAGATTAGGCAACCCACAGAATTGAGTCTTATAAATTTATTTGGTGAGCCGCGGTAGCTCGGTTGGCAAAGGCAGAGTTCTTGCTATTAAAAGGTTGCGGTTCGGGGCTGGAGACGGCTTAAGATCCGCCATGCTCCCTAAAAGTGACTGGAGCACGTAAAAATGTTTGTGGTCACAAAGTCCTCCAAGTTCTCAAACAATACCTCTGGGGTGTCAGTCCAAGCCTGGGAGTCTTCTGCATGGTCCCTACTTCTAAATTACGAGGGGTATTGTTACTCGCGTCAGTAGCATACACGTGCTGCACGCAACACATGCTCCTTAGGTGTTCTACGTAAGAAAACAATCTGAACGTCAAACTTATAGATTAGGCAACCCACAGAATTGAGTCTTATAAATTTATTTGGTGAGCCGCGGTAGCTCGGTTGGCAAAGGCAGAGTTCTTGCTATTAAAAGGTTGCGGTTCGGGGCTGGAGACGGCTTAAGATCCGCCATGCTCCCTAAAAGTGACTGGAGCACGTAAAAATGTTTGTGGTCACAAAGTCCTCCAAGTTCTCAAACAATACCTCTGGGGTGTCAGTCCAAGCCTGGGAGTCTTCTGCATGGTCCCTACTTCTAAATTACGAGGGGTATTGTTACTCGCGTCAGTAGCATACACGTGCTGCACGCAACACATGCTTTAGGTGTTCTACGTAAGAAAACAATCTGAACGTCAAACTTATAGATTAGGCAACCCACAGAATTGAGTCTTATAAATTTATTTGGTGAGCCGCGGTAGCTCGGTTGGCAAAGGCAGAGTTCTTGCTATTAAAAGGTTGCGGTTCGGGGCTGGAGCCGGCTTAAGATCCGCCATGCTCCCTAAAAGTGACTGGAGCACGTAAAAATGTTTGTGGTCACAAAGTCCTCCAAGTTCTCAAACGATACCTCTAGGGTGTCAGTCCATGCCTGGGAGTCTTCTGCATGGTCCCTACTTCTAAATTACGAGGGGTATTGTTACTCGCGTCAGTAGCATACACGTGCTGCACGCAACACATGCTCCTCAGGTGTTGTTAAATGAGTAACAGGTACTCACCCTTGTTAACCCCTTGAAGATCACGATTACAAATTCTCTGGTATTTAATGCAATTAGGTTATAAATTTTATCTATGAGCCTTATAGATTTGAAATATAGGAAGAAAAATATTTTTACATTCTTTGGGGGGGCGAGATTTAGAGAGGGTGATATAACTATGAAACGCTGCCCTTGTACAGCAGGAAAATATTTCTTTCTTAAAAGTTTAATTACTTTAGGAGAGTAATGAATAACTTAAAATAATCTAATTAATATATAGCTAAGAAATTTATAAGTAATGTTTTAGGTAAGTATTTTCAAATGAGATAATGAAGAAAATCGAACTTTTGATTCTTCCATGTAAAGCAAATTCAAAAAAGTATATTTCAAAGAGAAATAAATTAGTTGTAGTAATACCATCTATTTATAGTTTAAAGTGTCAAAAACAAAGAACCACTGTCCTTAAAAGGGTTAAGGCGTTAGGATATTGTCGGTATCACTTGCTGCGTTTGAAAAAAAAATATTTGGTCCAAAAATTCCTCATAAAAGGTTTTTACAAAAGCTCGCAATTTACGTAAGGTTTATGAACCGCTTTATTTGGAGGTACCCATCACTTTTTTGATACAACTCAGAATTTGAAGTAACATTCTATACTAAGACTTTAGATCCTTGGTAGCTCAATCGGCAAAAGCAATGATATCGTAACTGTAGGATTACGGGTCTGGGACTCGATCTGGAGCATTCGTTAAATGGTGGCTGGGGAACATAAAATATGTTGGAGATCACAATGTCCACCAAGTTCATAAACTACAGGCCAAGCTTGGCTGTTTTATGCTTCTCCCTTCTTCTTAAATATGAGATCCTTTTAATCAAAGACGTACTTTCATCCTAGCGGTGCTCGTCAAACGGAAGGCGCAACCCTTCGCCTTCGTTAGCCATATATTTCTTATCAATGTCCCGATTCAACATACTTGTTGTAAGTTTAGTTTTCAGAAGTACTCTTAGCTGAAAAAGAAACTGTTGTTGTGGTATAGCCACATTCTATTTAAAAGGGAATACCAGGAATTACCGGTTTCTTGACCCCTTATTTTATGGAATGGGGCATGTCCATGTCCAAGTCACCTTCAATCTTCCCGCGCTGACCATCCGTGGGTTACCTTTTTGCTCTCCCCGTCTTCCACCATTGTCCAGCTTGAGCGTTACTTGGCGCCATAAATTTCTAGGTTGTTCTTCCTACTCAAGCTATGTTTTGTCGATCGTCTTGGGTTCCAACTGGCGGAATTTTTCCATTGACCTCGACATGCGCTTTATAGAGTGGGCACCATTTTTGGCACACATTTTTTGAGGACAGGTCATCCACTTTTTTTTTTTATAAAAATTATTCCCATTTTTTACCCATTTTGCATTTGCCGTAATGTCGAGGAACGATTATTTTAAGCAAAGTCAGCAAGTGACAAAATAATAAAGGTTTCTATAGAACAAGAATGTGAATCTTCTCTATCTTTCAATTGAAATTTCATCACTGCTTTAAAATAATCAATACTCTAATATTTGAATATTTTGAACTGAGTCTACAGCCGTATGTATCCATTAAAGTACCGGAGAAGGGTTTATTGCGGCTTGACGGAGAAGAACCACTGTGATTGCCAATTATCTTACATCTTAATCTTCCATGAAAAAGAATAACACCACTATTAAATTCAACAGTCGTGATTTTTGGATCAGAGATCTGCCAACGTCGTTTCCTGGAATATACAAAGTTTATCTGGAGCTATAAATTGAAGCCGTCTCGTACGAGAACTATTTTTATTTTCCCCCTCCCTCTTATGATTGTCTTTTTTTCGGTGCTGATGGGTATGGAGTGCAATCGATGGACGATGTTATGGTTTATGCTTTTCTTATGTAAATGTTTTATTTTATTTTTTATTAAATGTAAAAAGCACTGTTTAAGTTTTTTTAAGTTTTCGTGGCCACTCACATTACTGGACTTCCCATTGCGTTATACAGCATTATAGTTTTTCAAGATGTCAAACTCTGTCACCTTAATTCGTTACAGAATGTGTACAATACGGACATTTCTCTATTATCGTAAGTTTTTAACAGATTATTGTAGTTGTACCATAAAGGCTTATTATTTATTTGCGTACCAAACCTTTAGTTTTCAAAGGGGTTTGTGCATAACACTGGTATTTCCCTATCATCGTAAATTTTCGCATTTTACCTATCAGTTGGGGCAAGACATTACACATTACACATATTTGCAAGAAAAAAAAAACCCTAAATTTTGAAAACAGTTTTCCAGCACTATGTTCCTATATTGCACTTAATTTTATTATATACGGTTTGTTTTCTTTTTGTTTTCCTACATTATAGATCTAATGTATACAAATGACATATGAAAATATTTAGTTTGGCGGGAATGCAGAAAAGTACATTTCATGTCATTCTAATAAACGCATGAATAAATTTCTTATTCTTTATTTGCCGAACGATAACCGAACGGTTAGAGCGCATATCGTCGGTACCAGAGTGCATGGGTTCGAATCATACGAGATTAATCTCGATTAGCCGTTGAACGACCCCCTCCTGACACCAGATGTTAGTCTCTCCGAGCGGTTGCGATGTTTCTATTTCCGATATCCGTCACATCCTAGTCATTTTGGCTATGACTTCGCATGGGTCTCGTATAAGGAAGCAGGTATAGAGACGAAATAACAAGCCGTGGATGATTAAAACTTAACAGGGTTGATTTATTACAACAAAAAAAAAACATTTAGAGAAACATTAAAGTGTATGCAGATGCAACCTATCATACAGAGAGGAGATCAATATAGATCAAACTGCTCTCTCAGAGTTCAGCCGGGAGTCCTTTTCATTTCTTCCTTTCCCTAACAGGAAACCTCAGTTTCAAGGGTGGTTGACCATCCCCTCTTTGACCGTTGTCCTTGGGGTAGCCGAAACGCCGTTGAGCGCCTGGTCGAATCGGTCACACAGCGCACAATTCCTTTTCTCTGTCGGGATGTTGATAAACGGCACGCTTGACATCTCCAATCGTCCATGCATCAAGAAGACCGTTACTGGTACAATACTGCCGTTTTCAATTGTTCGGCGTCTTATAATGAAAAAAAGTTCGCTTTAACAAACGCCCTTTTTGACAACCGACAGAGACGGACGTGATGCTTACAGTGAGATCAGCCCCTTGTGTTAAAATTTAAGAAGAAATGTATGCAATTGATCTGAATTCCTAACTGCCATGATGTCATTTTGTTGTTTATTACGAATTATTCATTAGGCTAGGAAGAAAGTGAAACATTTGGATACAAGTTGATTATGTTATCTCTGTGATTTATGATATAGAAAAAATTGTATCTTAAAAAATACCCACAAGTCTGAAAGTATTACCAAGATTTATCTAAAAAATGACTCATATTAAACATAACCCTATAAAGTTTCTGTAAAAAAACCTACTTTGAAATTATCATTTTAAGAATAGTTTTGATGTGGTAGCCTTGAAAATAAGAAATCAATTATTTTTATTGTTATAAAAGTAAAGTAAAATATGAGGAAATTAAAAGCACTTTGGCCAAAATCAATATTAATGGGTTTTACGGAGTATCGGGTGAATCAAAAACCTATTCTGTTAAAAGTGTTTTCATGCAAATTTTGTGACATTTAACACAATTTTGCACTAAAAATATTTTTAACCCATAGTTTCAGTTATTATAAATAAGAAACAGCTCACTGCAGTACCAGAAATTTCTGGCTAACTGAAATTGATGGAAATACCTGATAATTTATCCTTATAGGATTCAAAATATAATATTTATGTTCACAAGCATTAAGGACACATTATAATAGTACAATTTTATTAAGGTTTAACATAAATAGTTTTGAAAATTCCAGACTATAAACTATTCTTATTGACTTGTATTTCCCCTCTTAACACATGTATGCGGGACATGTACTAGTACATATTCTGACGATTGATACTTGAGCGCGGGTCACGTATTAGTACGGGTTATTGTAACAATATGGTTTGTTTATGGGTACAGAAATAATGGTATATACAAGAAAACGAAGCCGAATGTTCTTGTATTTCATTTTTTATAATGTAAAAATGTTTATATGTAACATAATTCGAAAACATTAAAGCTATATACTACTATTTCTATTTGATTTTTCATATTTATGATACTATTATAAATTTATCCACTAAAAATATATTTTTTGCTTACAAAAATTTTATCGTTGGTGTTTATATATTTCTATTTATATATTTGTTTATATATTTCAATACAAAACACGAAAAGTTGGTTATAAAGTTAAATGATTTTCGATCTATTGAGATTTAACTGAATAACTAAATTTACGAGCAAAACACCCGCTTCCGGTACAATTCCGCTGCGAAATGTACTCGCACACAATGAGTTAATAATTTTAACATAAACATAAACGGTAAGGGCCGGTCTCACCAAGTCGTTTAACGGCTAACCGTGATTAACCTATACTGCCAACCAATGGTGGGACGTAATTCTCCATTTAAACAGAGATTAATCACGGTTAGCCATTAAACGTCTTTGTTGAGACCGGTCTTAAACCTATTTCTTACCGGTTTACGAAACAAAACTACTGCATGAAAAATGACGTCACCTAGGAAACTTAATCATAAAAATGACAATCCATGACGTAAAGATCTACAATTGGCTATTCAAATATTCAACAATATTTTGATTGGTGGATGGTAAAATGACTCTCAAAGGCATGTGATATTTTGAGCTTTAAATCCTTACCGAAGTAAATGGGAATCGCGTTTTAAAAAAATACCATTTTGAGCTGGGTTTTAGAGGTGGTTTTAAACTATGCCGAATATTCCGACTGGAAAAGCCGTAAAGAAAGCTGGCAAAGAACAGAAAGTTGCACGTCCTGGGGGTAAACGTGATAAAAAAAGGAAGAGGAGGAAGGAAAGTTACAAAACTTACATCTATAAGACATTGAAACAAGTGCATCCCCTTACTGGCATATCTAATATGGCTATGTCTATAATGGACAGCTTTTTAAATGATATCTTCGAGCGTATTGCAGCTGAATCGTCTATATTAGCTAAGTATAACAAAGGCTGTACTATTTCAAGCAGGGAAATTCAGACAGCTGTGCGTTTAGTGCTTCCCGGAGAACTTGGGAAGCACGCTGTTTCGGAAGGACACAAGGCAATTACGAGGTACAATAGCTCTAAATGAAGCCGACTTGCTTCCAAATACCTGATTTCTCTTTTGGGATGAGCATTACTAGTTTTTCAAAGTAAATTTTTATCGTTTGAAAGTTTTTAAATCTTTAGTCGTTCCACACCTTATAGCTCCATATTTATGCAAGTGATGTGCCTGTGAGAGATGTAAGGTAAGTGTACGACGGCTCACTTTCATGGTGTTTTTTTAGAGGAAAATATCTGGTGTTGTCTGTAATAACAGCCACCACCTCACTGTTTAAGCAGTATAAATCTTATTTGAACTTTTGATTTCTTGCATTTATCCTAAATTTGTTTTAATGTGGCATTACATATTTGTATGAAGTTTTGTCTACTAGTGTAGATATCTCGACATGTATTTACTTTAACTGTGCATGTTGTTTTAAATCTTTTATACTGTGACTTATATCTTTTATACTGTGTGTGTTTAAAAAAATTCATTTCACTAATTTGTGTGTTCACGAAATAAAAATTTGATGCTGCAATAAAAGTGCACTTTATTTCACTCTTTTGTTTTATATATATATATACGGGAAACTTATTATTGGTCGCTTTACTTTGGATGAGAAGAAAATAGGTTTAAAAGAAAAATTTTAGAATTTATTTTGCAGTCCACAACAACAAAAAAAATCTATACAGTACAAAAATAATACTCATCAGACACCTTCAACTGATTTAGATTAGGTATTTAAATTATCTTATAAACTCTGCCTTACAAATTATTTCATAATTTTATCATTGCTTGATTTATATTTATTTTTATTCCTGAAACTAGCTACAGAAAGTGTAGGAGTTGGTTTCACAATAAAATGTTTAAGAACCACCAAAGAAGAAATTAATACTGAAGGACATTTTTTTTTAATAAATTTGTCTGTAGTTTGGGTTACATAATTGCTTAATAAAAGAATCTGAATTTTTTTGTGCAGGAACAGAGTATATTCTTTAACACTAGATTTAGGGAACCGAGCCAATTTGAGACATTAAAAATTTGATCACTAATATATATATATATATATATATATATATATATATATATATATATATATATATATATATATATATATATATGTACTTTGATATCACTTTTCAAAAACATATGTTGATTTTTAGTTAAGTAATAAAAATATATGTAAACTTTTATTCCTCTTCCCCTCTGACCCCCTTCATTATTTCATTATCAAATGTGGTATATCTATTTTCACGGTTGTGAGCCAATTTGACTCGTAGAATGGATATGAAAATAAATATAGTAATAAATATATTATAAAGTAAATATAAAGAAGTATGAAGTAAATATAAAGAAGTATGAAGTAAATATAAAGAAGTCGAGAACACTTCCATTCCAATGACAAAAATTCATGCTACTGATGCACGGAAGAATTGTCAAGTTCAACAATCATGCAAAAGAAACAGGTGTAGAAACCATTGTGCTAAATGTAATAGAAATGTTTGCGGAAAATGCGTTTCAAAAACAGATTTTATATGTAAAAAATGTTTTCCATGAATTTTTTGATAATAAACATTTTATTTAAATTAATTTGGAACCACTTCCTTTGCAAAAAAACTTTAATTTTCTTGTATGAGCCAATTTGGCTCTCTTCAGTAAAAATAGGTATATGATCAACATCCGTAAATCTAGTGAGTTACCATTCTTTCCGTCGTTAATTCAATATGTTAATACTTAATTTGAGCATTTTTTATATTTCCTTTCTACAGCCAAATCTTTTCAGTTTTGTAGCTGATTTAAACTTTGAGAAATTACTATAAAAAAACTTTACTGAATTGAAATGTGGTAAACTTTTTATATTACTAGGCTAACCAAAAAATTGTGCAAATATTGACAATACTCGGTCTAAGTTGAAAGCTATTTCCAGTCATTTAGGATATGGGAAGAATCAAAAATAGCTTTATTTCCCCCATTTTCAATATGTGGGTGGTTCAATAAATGCACTAGTCACCAAAGTTCCACTGGAGAGATTTAGTAAGCTTATGTGGTCCAAATTAGTAAACAATTGCCAAGTGTATTTTAGAAATTTAAAGAGTATATGAATGTATTGAGGTAATTTATATTCCGAATAAACTTTTGAATTAACACAGTGTGCGGGTACAATTCACAGTGGAATTGTACCGGGAGTGGATGTTTTGCGCGTAAATTTAGTCATTCAGTTAAATCTAAATAGATAAAAAATTATTTACTTATTTAACCAACTTTTTGTATTTTACATTGAAATATATAAACAAATATATAAATAGAAATATATAAACAACAACCATGAGAATTTTGTAAACAAATGTATTTTTTAGTGGATAAACTTAAAATAGTATCGTAAATATGAAAAATCAAATAGAAATTGGAGTATATAGTTTAAATTATTTTTCCGTTCTGTGGTTCCGCACCGACTGATGTAAAAACTAGCTTTTATTTGTCTGATTTTTTTCAGAAACTGTATAGTAGACAAGAACATTCGGCTTCGTTTTCCTGTATATACCTTTATTTTTGTACCCAGAAACAAACCATGTTGATATACTAACCCGTACTAGTACGTGTCCCGAGCTCAAGTATCAATCGTCAGAAAATTTACTAGTACGTGTCCCACATACATTGTTTTAAGTTATTATGATAGTTGTATTTTAATAAAAGTTTCGGATTTAAATCTAACCTCATGATATTTTATTTACTATTATTGGTCGCTTTACTTTGGATGAGAAGAAAATAGTTTTAAAAGAAAATTTATAGAATTTGTTTTGCAGTCCACAACAAAAAAATCTATACAGTACAAAAATAATACTCATATCAGACACCTTCAACTCATTTAGATTAGGTATTTAAATTATCTTATAAACTCTGCCTTACAAATTATTTCATAATTTTTTTATCATTGCTTGATTTATATTTATTTTTATTCCTGAAACTAGCTACAGAAAGTGTATGAGTTGGTTTCACAATAAAATGTTTAAGAACCACCAAAGAAGCAATTAATACTGAAGGACATTTTTTTAATAAATTTGTCTGCAGTTTGGGTTACATTATTGCTTAATAAAAGAATCTGCATTTTTTTGTGCAGGAACAGAGTATATTCTTTAACACTAGATTTAGGGAACCGAGCCAATTTGAGACATTAAAAATTTGATCACTAATATATATATATATATATATATATATATATATATATATATATATATATATATATATATATATTACACTTTAATATCACTTTTCAAAAACATACGTTGATTTTTAGTTAAGTAATAAAAATATATGTAAACTTTTATTCCTTTTCCCCGCTGACCCCTTTCATTATTTCATTATCAAATGTGGTATATCTATTTTCACGGTTGTGAGCCAATTTGACTCGTAGAATGGATATGAAAATATAGTAATAAATATAAAGTAAATATAAAGAAAGTAAATATAGAGAAGTCGAGAACACTTCCAT
Source organism: Pardosa pseudoannulata (assembly GCA_032207245.1). Lineage (NCBI taxonomy): Eukaryota > Metazoa > Arthropoda > Arachnida > Araneae > Lycosidae > Pardosa > Pardosa pseudoannulata. Next base: position 84,850,960 of record CM063510.1, on the reverse strand, counting down.
TCCAATGACAGAAATTCATGCTACTGATGCACGGAAGAATTGTCAAGTTTAACAATTATGCAAAAGAAACAGATGTAGAAACCATTGTGCTAAATGTAATAGAAATGTTTGCGGAAAATGAGTTTCAAAAACAGATTTTATATGTAAAAAATGTTTTTCATGAATTTTTTGATAATAAACATTTTATTTAAATTAATTTAGAACTATTTTCTTTGCAAAAAAAACTTTAATTTTCTTGTATGAGCCAAATTGGCTCTCTTCAGTAAAAATAGGTATATGATCAACATCCGTAAATCTAGTGTGTTAACATTCTTTCCGTCGTTAATTCAATATGTTAATACTTAATTTGAGCCTTTTTTATATTTCCTTTGTACAGCCAAATCTTTTAAGTTTTGTAGCTGATTTAAACTTTGAGAAATTACTATAAAAATCTTTACTGAATTGAAATATGGTAAACTTTTTATATTACTAGGCTAACCAAAAAATTGTGCAAACATTGACAATACTCAGTCTAAGATGAAAGCTATTTCCAGTCATTTAGGATATGGGAAGAATCAAAAATAGCTTTATTTCCCCCATTTTCAATATGTGGGTGGTTCAATAAATGTACTAGTCACCAAAATTCCACCGGAGAGATTTAGTAAACTTATGTAGTCCAAATTAGTAAACAATTGCCAAGTGTATTTTAAAAATTTAAAGAGTATATGAATGTATTGAGGTAACTTATACTCCGAATAAAAAACTTTTGAATTAACACAGTGTGCTGGTACAATTCACAGCGGATTTGAACCGGGAGTGGATATTTTGCGCGTAAAATTAGTTATTCAGTTAAATCTCAATAGATAGAAAATTATTTAATTTTTTAACCAACTTTTTGTATTTTACATTGAAATATATAAACAAATATATAAATAGAAATATATAAATAACAACCATGAGATTTTTGTAAACAAATGTATTTTTTAGTGGATAAACGTATAATAGTATCGTAAATATGAAAAATCAAATAGAAATTGGAGTATATAGTTTAAATTATTTTTCCGTTCTGTGGTTCCGCACCGACTGATGTAAAAACTAGCTTTTATTTGTCTAATCTTTTTCAGAAACTATATAATAGACAAGAACATTCGGCTTCGTTTTCCTGTATATACCGTTATTTTTGTACCCAGAAACAAACCATGTTGATACACTAACCCGTACTAGTACGTATCCCGAGCTCAAGTATCAATCGTCAGAAAATTTACTAGTACGTGTCCCACATACATTGTTTTAAGTTATTATGATAGTTGTATTTTAATAAAAGTTTCTGATTTAAATCTAACCTCATGGCATTTTATTTACACTTTGACTGCCATGGTTATCATGTGATATCCAGTGATATTTCCGTTGAGACACTGGCTATCCGATATGATAGCAATGGTGTTTTAACACTTCAGGCCATGGCTATCAAAGATGTTATCAGTTACATGAAAATCGTATTGGAGTTTGATTGTTGGGCTCCCTACGATGTGTTAGGTATACGTGGTTTGCGCAAATTGGTATACATGACAATTTTATGAGCTAAGTTTTATGAAAAATTAAATATTTGGAACATGCAACAAAAAAGGGAATATATATAAATAGAGAGAGTTTGTTTTAAAATATTGTTCGTTTTGAAATATTGTTTTTATATATAGTTTTATGTTGAAAAAAATACAAATTACACAAAAAAAAGTTTGGCCCCGTTGTGAACATTTGCAATTTTAGCTTGGCAGTCAAAGTGTTAAAAAGAAAGCCTATGTAGTTAAGCAATAGGGGGATTAATGAGTAACGATGTGTGTGGGTTTGCCTTATGATCAGATTCGATAAGACAAGTGTCTTTAATCTTAACACTAAGTAAAATGGCCCTTTGTAAATTGTTTATAAAGCTCTCGTGGTCCTTTAAGCTTTGGGGACTTCAAGTATTTTAAAGTAGGAGTCAGTCTCCCCTACTTTTGTGCATTTAAGGTGGGGTTGTTCCGAAATAAGATCGTCTACAAATGTGGAGTGAAGGTGGATCGGCAAATCAAAAATATCTAAATCTATGATTGACAAGAAGGAAAAGAGGGAGCAACAATACACAATTTAAAAGAAAAATAAGATGTGTAGAGCAGATAGATGCTAGGGGGCATTGACAAGATTTCTTCCTAACAGTCTGCTCGTGTTACAAAAAGTAGACCGTAGCACACCAAACCAAACCTAGCAGTCTGAGGTCGAACAAGTGAGTCGGTGGGAGCATCTGGCAATAGTAGGCTAAGAGCTACGAAACAGTGAACTAACAAAATAGTGTCCATCTTCCTAAAGCCCCCAATTAGAAAGGAATTGAGATTATGGCCCACCTCTGCGAGTGTATGGTCTTCTGAAAGCCCCCGTCTTGATTTTTAGCACAAACAAAAGTTACGGCTAAATTCCATTAGTAAAAGATTACATCAACTCAGGCCCTCAATTACTTTTTTTCTCTATTCATTTTTATTCACGAACTTTATTTGTAGTTTTAGAAGAATCTCTCTCTCTCTCTCTGTATATATATATATATATATATATATATATATATATATTATATATATATATATATATATATATATATATATGAGAACTTTTCTATTAACACATTGTGTGCGGTGTACATTTACACACTACGGAATTGTACCGAGAGAGGGCGTTTTGCGGGTAAATTTAGTTATTCTGTTAAATATCAATAAATTGAAAATTATTTAATTTTTTTAAGTAGCTTTTCGTATTTTATATTGAAATATATAAACAAATATATAAAAAACAACCATAAGATTTCAAAACAAAATTAACAAACTAAACATATATTTTTAATGGATAAATTTATAATAGTATAGTAAATATGGAAAATCAAATAGAAATAGTAATATATAGTTTTAATTATTTTTTAATTATGTTATATCTATAAACATTTTTACTTTATAAAAAAATGAAAAGAGCAATCATAAAACTAATGTTTTACAGTGTGGTAACGTTCAAAGTAATTTCCTCTATGAAGAGGTACAAGGCAAAACTTGCATATGTAAGATGTTTCACTCCGCATTTTTTTCACTGCACACACACGATATTGCCTTTGCGGCCTTTTTTTCTTCCCAGTAGTAACAATTTTCTCTAAAATATGTTTCTGCATATCCAGTGGTAATCTTTCAGGAGGGTCATATTTAGGTTTTAATCAGCCTTCCCGTTCTGTGGTTCCGCATCGACTTATGTAAAAACTAGTTTTTATTTGTCTAAATTTTTCCAGAATGTATGTAGTAGCCAAGAACATTCGGCTTCGTTTTCCTGTATATACCGTTATTTTTGTACCCACAAACAAACCATGTTGTTACACTAATCAGTACTAGTACGTGACCCGCTCTCAATTATCAATCGTCAGAAAACATACTAGTAAGTGTCCAGCATACAATGTGTTAACAAGCATTCTGCTTTTGATTTTTAAAAAAGGGCTGAGGTAATTGAGGTTAGCTGGGGAACTATTCTACGGCTTTGTTTTGGAGTGCTTTAGTAATTTTTTCCCTAAATTTGGCTATATAAAGCAACACGAGAACTAATTTCATCAGGATCTGGTTAAAATTCTCATATCTTTAGAAGTACATTAATATTGTTGCGAAGATGGAAATAATAACAATTAGGTTAAACCAAGAATTGATATTTTAGAACTAAAACAACTCTTATGAAAACAGAACGGAGAACTGACCTGAACTGGCGTGGACACATCTTTTATATACAATCAGAATATTCACAAAACATCCAACTCGAACAGCATGTAGCAGGTCTAGATTCATCCATATTTTGGAGAAATAATATTTTAAATTAAAATTCGAGTCCTCAGATAAAATGCACTAAATATGATTCAAAACTTGGATGGATGGTTCTGCAGTGCAATGCTCTTCCAACCGAGCTCCGGAGAACGGTAGCAAACGTTATTTATGTGGCAATATGCTCTTCGAATTTTTGAGATATACATATGACTTTTAACAATTAACTTAATTTCAGATATTGGGCTCTTTAAATATTCTGCGCCGAACGATGGCCGAATGATTAGGGTGCTGGCCTTCGGAACCGGAGTTCGTGGGTTCGAATCCCACTATGGCATGGATGTTCGTAGCCTTTCGGAATCGGCTTTAAGCAGTAGGTCCCGGTCTCATTAGCTCTCGTGTTGCAAAAAGTAGACCGTAGCACTCCAAACCAAACCAAACCTGAACTTCTCGCTTGATTAGTCATCAACTTCATGTGCAATATCTTTACGCCTGACCACATTACTCCAGAAGGTTAAGCAAGTGTGGGTCTTTTTCATTTATTTTATTATTATAAAAGAGTTCCCTTTTTAAAATGGTTTATAATTCACTTAATTTCCAACTACCCCTTATTTAGATCTTATATATATATATATATATATATATATATATATATATATATATATATATATATATATATATATATATATATATATATATATATATATTATATATATATATATATATCATTAGCCCTCTTGTTTCAAAAAGTGGACCGTAGAACTCCAAAACCAACTAAACCAAACCAAACCTAAATATTCTGCTTAACATCTATATATTTAAATAGTTGGTAATAGAACGGTTTTGTCGTTAAAAATTAGTAACATGTAGGGAAGCTTGCCACATAAAATAGAAGTTATGTATCTGAGAAATCTGGCTAATGTACTGTACTGTAGTGTTGTTAAAACAGATTCTAAATGGTTACCAAACAAAAATACTTGTTGTTTGAGATTCAAAAGGAAGGTTAATACCTGTTTAATCTGTTCTCGAAGAACTTTTTCAATTTTTTTCATAAAGTTTCTTTTACGTTTAGGCATATGTTCAGATTTTTCAACATATTTCAAATCCTTTTTCTGCCTTTAAAGAATTTTAAGTTCTTGGTAGCCCATTTTTATTAATGTTTCTGAAAGTTTTTAACTTAGAAACTCTTTCTTTTCTGGTGTCAAATAGACATGGTAGCTAATGCTATACATAAGGTTGTTTTTGACCATAAAGTATATTAACGAGGAAGATAGAAACTTTTATTTCTTAGTAATTTCCGCTTTTACAATCAAATACTTTTCTTCATGGGGAAGAGCTAAGTATGTGGTAAATGATATGAGTATTCTAATAATTTTTCACTTTATGTTAAACATTCATGTAAAAGATTAATCCACAAGTTTGCATTAAAATTTCAGCCAAATTTTTTAGCACTTCAATAAAATCATGCTGTACATTCTGAGAACCTCTGATTTATAAAATACCTGTGAGAGGATGAAAGAAGAATCAAGACCATAACCAGAAATTAACTTTGTGGACGTCCGATTTATTCATGATGAAAATTTAAAATTTTGTTACAATGTAATGATTGAATTGATAGCTATGAATATTCTCATATGCTACATAATACCATTATGTGTAACAATTGTTATATAACTCAACAATTTATACGAATATATCTAATTAACAAATGAAAATTACTCTTTAAATAATATTTTTTTGTGAAGAAAAGTTTGAACCTGTATGACCTATCTCCTCCTCCTGCATATGGATTTGTGTATAACCAATACTTGCTTTAGACGAGTGGTCAAGAATCTCTTCACCTCTTCGTTTCAGATAAAGGGTGACAGTTAAAATAACGATAAATGGTATAGAAATCTATCACTTAGTTTTTGAAATTAAGCTTAGTGCTAAATTCAAGTCAAACGAGTATCTCTGGTATCTCACCTTCCGTCAGCCGAACTATGGCTGATTGATAAGGGTACTGGCCTTCGGTACCGGAGTTTATGTGTTCGAGTCCCACTGTGGCATGGATGTTCGTAGCCGTTCGGAATCGGCTTTAAGCTGTAGGTCCCGGTCTCATTAGCCCTCGTGTTGAAAAAGTAGACCGTAGCACCAAACCAAACCAAACTCACCTTCCGTCCGCAAATTTGCGGAGACAAGCAAGTTTCGACTTTGGTTTGAAGTGCTAGGTCTACTTTTGGAATACGAGGGCAATGAGACCGGGACCTACTGCTTAAAGCCGATTCCGAACGTCTGCGAACAGCCATGTCACAGTGGGATTCAAACTCAAGGCATGGATGTTCGTAACTGTTTGAAGGTACTGCTTGAATTTTACACTGAAAAACGGGAAACTTAAAATTTCTCAACCATTTTAATCGATACATAAAAGGCTGGTGGTGTTTTAGTACCCCGCACCTGTAAAGAATTGTAGACGATAACGCACTGGTATTTTTCGCATTTTTATATACATTTTAAATTAAATTGTTCTTTTGCTAAGGATATCATATTTAAGAATACATCACCGAAAACCAGTACTTCTCTTGTGCTTATGCTCTTTTCAACTATCTGCTTTACAAAATCCGATGGCAGTAAATCTACAGAGAAATGTTATACTTATATTTCATTTTACATTGATATACACACTCTGGACAATGAAGTAGAAACCTGTGGAAAATTGTAAATCTATCCCGGTCCCGTGCATAAAATGTTTCGTGTACGAATGAAAGGACATCAAAATGCTAGTATAAGTAAGACATGCTTGTGCTTCCCGAATAACATAGTATAAAGGGGGAAACGACATATTCTTCAACATTTGAACATGAGTTTAGAACAGTTTAGAAAGAACCACTTCTGTAAAGTTTGCAGAATACACTGGGTTGTCAAAGGCTGCCATTTTGAAGTTTCTGAATAACATGGAAGCCGAATCCACAATCATTGTCCAAAAGATATAGCTCTATTAATTAAAATAAGTCAATTCCATGGTTTGGGGATGGATTGTAGATATCAAAAGGAATTATATTGTATTTCAACTGACGGAACCTTCAACTCAGATACACTACAACAGATATCGGTTTGAACCATACTCAGATAATTGCAGAGGGTGAGATTTGAATACCTGTGAAGAAACCTCTAGTTTCATTCCGAAATACCAGAAATTAGTTGTATTTGTATCTGGGAAAACAATATAGAACAAGAGAGAATTGTAAAAATGTTATTGTCAGATTAATCAAGCTAAACTTTGAATTTCACGAATGGAAAATGTCAATTTAGGTCAAAAATTGCATGAAATAGAGAACCTGTCTTGCTGAGGTATGTCCCAAAGGTATAAAATAATCTCCTGATATTCGTAAATGAAAAACACACAGCCATGCAGTATCTGACATTTGGCAGGAACACACATGAACATATATAATTCGCAAATTTTTAGCTTAAGGTAGTGATACCCAAACGTTTTCGGTTAACGAATAATTTTTAATTAAGTTTTTCTGGACGCAATACACTAAATGTACCTAATCATAAGTAGGAGATAAAAAAACCTAGCATTTTTTTGAGAAACTAATTTATTACATTTGCCATTCATTCGTTAACATTCAATTAACATATTGTGAGCGGGTACATTTCGCAGCGGAATTGTACCGAGAGCGGGCGTTTTGAGCTTAACATTAGTTATTCAGGTAAATCTCAATAGATCGAAAATTATTTAATTTTTTAATGAACTTTCCGTATTTTATATTGAAATATATAAACAAATATATAAATAGAAATATATAATTAACAATCATAAGATTTTTGTTAACAAAAAATATATTTTTTAGTAGATAAATTTATAATAGTATCGTAAATATGAAAAATCAAATAGAAATAGTAGTATATAGTTTTAATTTTTTCGAATTATGTTATATATAAACATTTTTACATTATTAAAAAAATGAAAAGAGCAATCATAAAACTAATAATGTAAAAACTAGATTTTGTCTAAATTTTTCAAGAATCTATGTAGTAGACAAGAACTTTCGGATTAATTTTTCTGTATATACCGTTATTTTTGTACCCACAAACAAAACATGTTGTTACACTAATCCGTACTAGTACCTGACTCTCGCTCAAGTATCAATCGTCAGAAAACGTGTATTAATCGTGAGAAAACATACTAGTAAGTGTCCCACATACAATGTGTTAATAAAGATTGAGTAAATATAACGAAATGCCCACTTTTATAGAATCTCTTGTAGTTTTCAGCTACAAAATTGTCATCACACATGTCAAAATAAACATGTGACAGTTTCATTATTTTTAATATTTTAACACAAGGATGAGATATTTTTCCTTAAAAAGGGCTATAGAATACTTTCTATTTAAAGTTAAGGAAAATGTTCATCAACTATCGATTGTTTATTAACATTTTCTAAAATATTCAGGACCAGTAGTTTTATTTTTATGCTAATTCATTAAAAATTAAACCAAACCAAAAAATACTTACCAATTTGTATCCTTTTACTCTGTTTTTTGTTTAGTTAGACTAAATGTGTTATAGACACCTTGAGTGTGATTACCAAATGTGTTCTAATGAAATTTTATGCATATGTATGATGATTTAATTATGAAAATTGTGTAAATCTTATCAAGATTAAGTAATATTTTCCCACGTTCCTATGAAGATTTCCAGAAACTTGGGAAGACATGGCTTAAAAAAAGAGATTTAAATGTTTACTATAAGAGAAACACTATCTTTGTATCGATAGAAATGGCGAACCGAATGGGATTCGGTCTGTGACCGTAAACTGTATAAGAACAACTAAAAAGGCATTTGCAAATATAAGCATATATAAAGGTAAGAGAGGTAAAACCCTGTCCCGGCCTTAGCCATCCAGTTCTATATATAAAGGTAAAAGAAATAATGCATTAACGACAAATTACATGTTCTGAAAATTCATGTTACGAGTTAGATACCCATGATTTCCAGAAGCTTGGTAAGCTACGACTTAAAAAAAGAGATTTAAAAGTTTACTGTAAGAAAACAGAATCTTTGTTTCGACAGAAATGATAGCCCGAATGGCATTCGGTCTTAGCCCGTAAATTGTATAAAAACAAGTAAAACGGCATTTGCACATATAAGCATATATAAATGTAAAAGAAACAACGCATTACCGACAAGTTATATGTTCTGAAAATGTCTTTTCAATACAGGATATAATGAGCACAGGTTATAATTCCTGTTACGAATTAGAAACCCATGATTTCCAGAGGCTTAAAAAAAAGAGACTTAAAAGTTTACTCTGAGAAAACTCGATCTTTGTTTCAACAGAAATGATAGCCCGAGTGGCATTCGGTCTGTGACCGTAAATTGTATAAGAACAAGTAAAAAGGCATTTTCACATATAAGCATATATAAAGGTAAAAGAAAACAATGCATTACCGACAAATTACATGTTCTGAAAGGATTTTTTCAATGCAAGATATAATGAGCACAGGTTATATTTCATGTTACCAATTAGACACCCATATCATTGGATACATGTCAGCTATGTGAAGAATCATAATGTAACCATTATTTCAGGATTATTCATCAGTTATCGAAAATATCACCATC
>CM063510.1:84829061-84839061 GCA_032207245.1 Pardosa pseudoannulata | reverse complement strand
AAAATGTACTTATAAAAAAAGGAGGGGAAAGACACAGAGAAAGAAAAGTTAATGCCCGAAAGTAATAAATTTCTGAAATTTCTCAGCTGTTTCGAAAATTGGAAGGCGAAGTATTTTTATATTATGTTCCAGTGTCTAATGTTACAGCGAGCAAAAATGAGAGAGCGATATACTATAAGCTAAATTGCGTTTCTAAGTAAATGTGTTATCGAAATTTTTATTTGCGACTTTCTTTGAGAGTGAATGGCATATAAATCGAGGAAATATGGAGTTTATTTTTTATTTTGTCTTATATTATTGATTTCTTCTTTTTTTCATAAAACTATTGGTATCGAATAATGTACACAATACTTACACACGGTGGTAAAAGTATTATATACATATATATATGTATTAATACGTATATATATATATATGTGTGTGTGTGTATATGTATGTATGTATATATGTATGTATATATGTGTATGTATATGTGTATGTATATGTGTATGTATATGTGTATGTGTATGTGTATGTATATGTATATGTATATTTTTTATATATTATATTTTATATATGTATATATAATATATATATATATGTATATATATATATATATATATATATATATATATATATATATATATATATATATATATATATATATATATATATATATATATATATATATATATATATATATTATATATATATATATATATATATATATATATATATATATATATATATATATATATATATATATATATATATGTATATATATGTATATATGTATATATATATATATATATTTATATATATATATATATATATATATATATATATATATATATATTCTTTGCTGCTCGCGATGTCAGGAAGCAACCCCCCGAACTACTAACATAATTTTTTTTATTCTTAGCAGTGAAGAAATTTTAACCAATTAAGCCATTTTAAAGGAAGTTAAATAACATAGACAACTGTATACCAATGTATAGATTTTATAAATTTATCCTTACCTTACATTAATTGATTTATGTAATGTAAAGGTAAATTAATAAACATTCATTACATTCATTTAGAGACATTTATTCATTAATGTCTGAATTATGGTGACTATAAGACAAAACGTGTGAATTTGTATAAAGAACAAACACAATAACATATATACATACAAACACTCAGTTATATATAAATATTAGTTAACATTAATTATGTCATGATTTTATAAAAGTTAAAAACTACCTTTGGCTTCTACCTATTAATGACTCAACTCCTCTAAGGGAAAATAAAAAACGATTATAATATAAACTTTATATCTCCTTCCAACCATTTCTAATCACACTCATCAGTGTTAAGATTACTGATATCGTCGAAAGAGGTTCAAATCCTCAGTGTAAACAACAGGGGTAAAATAAAAAATAATCATTGTTCATAAAATAATGTTATTTATAATTATGACAATAAAGATATAAAAGTCGACATCTGTCAAGAAATAATAAATTTCACACTTAAAAGATATTCCAACAATTACCAACTACCAATTAGTTGATATTTATTATTAATAGTTTACATTCATATTAAACTACATTCGGCTTATACCAATTAATGACTGAACTCATCCAAGAGAAAATAAAAAACAATTATAATATAAACTTTGCATCTCCTTTCAGCAAACTTGAATCACACTCATTTCTATTGGGAATATTGATATATTTGAAATTTCTTCAAATCATTAGAGCCAATAACAGGAGAGAAATAAAAATGTACATTTGCTCTTAAATTACTGTAATTTATAATTACATCAAAACTGTAAAAATAATCGACATCTGTCAAGAAATGATAAACGTGACACTTTAAATGTGTTTCAGCAATCGCTAGTTACAAACTAATTTACACGCATTTAAAATCTTACAGCCGCTCTTATACCGATTATTGACTGAAATCACCAAGGAGAAAATAAAAAATGATTATAAAATAAACTTTGTATCTCCTATCAGCAATCTTGTATCACACTCATTTCTATTGTGAATATTCATATATTTGAAAGTTCTTAGAATCATTAGAGCCAATAATAGTAGTGAAATAGAAATATTTATTTCTCTTAAATTACTGTAATTTCTAATTACAGCAAAACTATAAAAAAGTCGACATCTGTCAAGAAATGATAAATGTGACACTTTAAATGTGTTTCAGCAATCGCTGGTTACCAATTAATTGACGCATTTACAACCTTACAGCTAACCTTATATCGATTAAAGACTAAAATCCCCAAAGGGAAAATAAAAAACGATTATAAAATAAACTTTGTATCTCCTTTCAGCAATCTTGAATCACACTCATTTCTATTGGGAATATTTTAAAGTTCTTCTAACCATTAGAGCCAATAACAGCAGTGAAATAGAAATATTTATTTCTCTTAAATTCCTGTAATTTCTAATTACAACAAACCTATAAAAAATCGACATCTGTCAAGAAATGATAAACGAGACACTTTAAATGTGTTTCAGCAATCGCTAGTTACCAATTAATTGACACGCATTTACAACCTTACAGCTAACCTTATACCGATTAATGACTGAAATCACCAAGGAGAAAATAAAAAAAAGTATGAGAACATAAACTTTGTATCTCTTTCCAGCAATCTCGAATCACCCACATCTGTGTAGATATTACTGATATCGTTGAAAGTGCTTCAAATTCTTAAAGCCAACAAGAGGAGTGAAATAAAGATATTCCATTGGAACTTAATGGTAGAGGAGACTCTCCTCTTCGGTTTTTCTGCGCATTATTTTTGCCTTCTATTTGTCGCCCTCTATTTTAGCCTTAATGGGCTCTTTATAATGGTTGTGCTCCTGAATCCTACTATAATTCAAGAGATTTTCTTTTAGTGGATGCTTTATCACCAAGATCAATGGTAGGATGGAAGACTGAATGAAAATACCAGGCTATAAATATCTGTGCCTTACCTAGCACTAAGACTTCTCCTCTTTTCTTTCTTTTTTTTGTATAGGGAACGATTCAAAGTTTTATATTTTAAGCAAACATACGGATCTTCATACTTTCGAAGAAAAAATGACTGAGTAAGATTCAATAGTAATGTTATGTAAGCTGTTAAATTTTTTAGGTACGTGACTGCAGAGGATTACTATGTGTGTGTAAACTTATATATAGAAATATACACATCAAAAACATTTATATGTATATATATATATGTATGTGTCTGTATATATATATGTGTATATATGTATATATATATATATATATGTATATGTAAATATATATGTGTGTATGTATGTGTGTATATATAGACATATATATATGTATATATACACATATGCACATGTATATATATATATATATTGTATGTATATATATATGTCTATATATATGAGTATATATATGTTTATATATGTATGTATATATATGTATGTATATATAATATATATATATATATATATAAAATATATATATATATATATATATATATATATATGTGTGTGTGTATGTATGTATGTATATATATATATATATATATATATATATATATATATACTTGTATGTATATATGTATATGTGTCTATATATATGTGTATATATATGTATGTATATATATATATATGTATATATCTATGTATGTATATATATATGCATATAAAGGTATCTGAATATGCATACACACACACACACACACACACACACATATATATATATATATATATATATATATATATATATATATATATATATATATATATATATATGTATATATATATATATATATATATATATATATATATATATATATATATATATGTATATATATATATATATATATGTATATATATATATGTATATATATATATATATATGTATATATATATGTATATATATATATATATGTATGTATCTATATATGCATATATAGGTATGTATATATGCATACACACACGCACATACAGACACACATATATATATATATATATATATATATATATATATATATATATATATATATATATATATATATATATATATATATATATATATATATATATATATATATATATATATATATATATATATATATATATAACTACTCAGTGATTAATGTTCGTCACATATGCAAGAATTTTTTTTAATTCTACCTTTTTAACGTTGTAGAAATAGTTTAAAACTCTTCATTTTGAATTTTATACTTCGAAAATTTATTTCTACTGGGAAAAATAGCTCCCAGTCAAATGCCAAACCTCGAAGGAAAGTTCCAACTGCATTAAGAAATTATCGTAATTCCGGTGTTTAAAAGCAGATATTTCAACAAATACAAGAAATTTAAAGAATTATTATCTGAATAAAGCTATAATTCTTAAATATTTCTCCCATATTTCATATATACAGGTATATGAGTAATTTTTCCTGATGTGCTAGTTTCACCGGAGTGAACAAATTCTTTGCCCTATTAGTATTTACGATAGTTGAGTTAAAAATAAATACTCAACAAATATCCTGAAATATTTTCTGAAAATTTTACCTTATTACTGAATAATTCAAGAAATGTTATCACGAGTTAATATGTGTTTTTACTTTCATCTGAAACATGATAATTTACAGAAAATATGAATGATGCCCTAACGGTACAAACATGTTTACAAAAGTTTCCACTGGGAAATATAGTTTATTACTGCATCTGAACTCTGCTTTATTGAACTAATTTAGTCTTGGTGGAAAATGCAAAGACTCGAAATTCAAACTGTCAAAAAATAAAGTACAACTTCTTAATGAACTACATATAGGTGAAAGAAATAGATTACCTTTAATTTGACAGCTCTCGATATGTATATAACACATACGGGTATTTATCTCAGAACCGTACGATTTGTTTCATGTTCTTTTGCTGTTACTTTTAATTGGAACTTAATAAGCATGTCAAAAATAAATTTTGACATCGATATTTTAAATAAACTTATTCAGCATTAGAAATTTACAATTCTAATTGCATTCATATTCATATTTCGCTGCTTTTATTTTTTACACCTGTTGATCTACATTATATTAAAAATTATTAACACACTTTAAGCTAACTGTTAAACTTAAATAACTAAATCGTCTATATTTTATAAAACATTAAAAACAATGTTTTAAACTATTCGTATTTAATCATTCATATGGGTCTTTAAGTTAAAATCGTATTTATATATCTTAGTATTAAAGAAATGCAAATGAAATCATAGAAATTAACTTTTCTCAAAATAAGTATTTTGACATTGAAAGTTAATTTTTTTTTTAGATTTCTACAAAAGATTTACCGAATACTATGAATTTAAATTGAGATATCTCTCTTAAATTTTGACTTTAATGAGATCATTTGAACTCAATTTTAACTTAAGACACTCCACGTGATTATCTAACATCTTAATATAAAAAATTAAAAATAAATTCAAGATTTCTCGTAGTGTTATTAAACGATATTAAACGATATTTACGAGTAAACAAAGTAACAGTAAAAAATTATTTTGTAAGGAAAGCTGGAAATATTGTTCACATTTCTTTTAAAAATGAACATGCTGTATTTATCAAAAATGAGTGTTATGGGCTCAAACGGATTATGCTAAAAGCTTAGTTGTTGTTCTTAGAATTTTTCGCTAGTATACCATTCTAGTAATGACCTTTCTCACCCACGTCACCTCTGTTATTTAAAACAAATACTTTTTAATTATCCACGAAACACTCCTGATAAGCGAGGGGTCTTTTTGCACTCCCCTTGATTATCTAATATCTTAATATTAAAAAATAAAAAACAATTTCACAATTTCTCATAGTATTAAACGATACATATGAGAAAACAAAGTAACAGTAAAGAATTGTTCCGTAAGAAAAACTGAAAGTACACATTTCTTTTAAAAAGAGGCATGTTGTAATTATCAAAAATGACAGTGTCATGTGCTCATACACATTATGCTAAAAGCTTAGTTGTTATTATTTTTCGCTGGTATACCATTGCAGAAATGGCCTTTCCCACCCACATCACCTATTATTTAAAACAAATACTTTTCCATTATCCACGAAATACTCTTGATAAGTCAGATGTCTTTTTGCACTCCACGAGATTATCTAACATCTTAATATAAAAAAGAGAGAAGCAGAGGGAAAAATAATTTAAAGATTTCACGTACTATTAAACTATACTTACGAGAAAACAAAGTAACCGTAAAGAATTGTTCTGTAAGGAAAGCTGAAAGTATTGTTCATATTTCTTTTAAAAATGACATACTGTATATATCAAAAAGGACAGTTTTATGTGCACAAACGAATTATGCTAAAATCATAGTTGTTCTTTATATTTTTTGTTAGTATACCATTGCAGTAATGACCTTTCCCACCTACATAATCTATTATTTAAAACAAATACTTTCTGATTATCCACGAAATACTCCTGACAAGCCAAGGGTCATTTTGCACACCATGTGGTTATCTAACATCTTAATATAAAAAATAAAAAAAAAATTTCAAGGGAATAATAATTTCAAGATTTCTCGTAGCATTAAAAGATACTTACGAAAAAACAAATTAACAGTAAAAAATTATTCTGTAGGGAAAGCTGGAAATATTGTTCACATTTCTTTTAAAAAGGAACATGTTGTATTTATCAAAAATGACAGTGTTATGTTCTCAAACGGATTATGATAAAAGGTTAGTTGTTGTTATTTTTATTTTTAACAGGTATAACATTGCAGTAATGACCTTTCACACCCACATCACCTATTATTTAAAACAAATACTTTTTGATTATCCACGAAATACTGCTAATAACCCAAGGGTCTATTTGCACTCCATGTGATTACCTAACATGTTAATATAAAAAATAAAAAATAATTTCAAGATTTATCGTAGTATTAAAAAAGATACGAGAAAACAAAGTAACAGTAAAAAATTATTCTGTAAGGAAAACTGGAAATATTGTTCACATTTCTTTTCAAAAGGAACATGTTGTATTTATCAAAAATGACAATGTTATGTTCTCAAACGGATTATGATAAAAGGTTAGTTTTTGTTATTTTTATTTTTAACTAGTATACCATTGCAATAATGACCTTTCACACCCACATCATTTATTATTTAAAACAAATACTTTTCCATTATCCAAGAAATACTCTTGATACGTCAGATGTCTTTTTGAACTCCACGAGATTATCTAACATCTTAATATAAAAAAGAGAGAGAGGGAAAAATAATTTAAAGATTTCGCGTACTATTAAACGATACTTACGAGAAAACAAAGTAACCGTAAAGAATTGTTCTGTAAGGAAAGCTGAAAGTATTGTTCATATTTCTTTTAAAAATGACATACTGTATATATCAAAAAGGACAGTGTTATGTGCACAAACGAATTATGCTAAAATCATAGTTGTTCTTTATATTCTTTGTTAGTATACCATTGCAATAATGACCTTTCCCACCTACATAATCTATTATTTAAAACAGATACTTTTTGATTATCCACGAAATACTCCTGAGAAGCCAAGGGTCATTTTGCACACCATGTGATTATCTAACATCTTAATATAAAAAAAATAATTTCAAGGGATTAATAATTTCAAGATTTCTCGTAGTATTAAAAGATACTTACGAGAAAACAAAGTAACAGTAAAAAATTATTCTGTAAGGAAAGCTGGAAATATTGTTCACATTTCTTTTAAAAAGGAACATGTTGTATTTATCAAAAATGACTGTGTCATGTTCTCAAACGGATTATGCTAAAAGGTTAGTTGTTGATATTTTTATTTTTCTCTAGTATACCATTGCAGTAATGACCTTTCACACCCACATCACCTATTATTTAAAACAGATACTTTTTGATTATCCACGAAATACTCCTGAGAAGATAAGGGTCTTTTGCACTCTATGTGATTATCTAACATCTTAATATAAAAAAAATAATTTCAAAGGAATAATAATTTCAAGATTTCTCGTAGTATTAAAAGATACTTACGAGAAAACAAAGTAACAGTAAAAAATTATTCTGTAAGGAAAGCTGGAAATATTGTTCACATTTCTTTTAAAAAGGAACATGTTGTATTTATCAAAAATGACTGTGTCATGTTCTCAAACGGATTATGCTAAAAGGTTAGTTGTTGATATTTTTACTTTTAACAGGTATACCATTGCAATAATGACCTTTCACACCCACATCACTTATTATTTTAAAACAAATACTTTTTGATTATCCACGAAATACTGCTAATCCACCAAGGGTCTATTTGCACTCCATGTGATTACCTAACATCTTAATATAAAAAAAAAAAATTAAAGATTTCTTGTAGTATTAAAAGATACAAGAAAACAAAGTAACAGTAAAAATTATTCTGCAAGGAAAGCTGGAAATATTGTTCACATTTCTTTTAAAAAGGAACATGTTGTATTTATCAAAAATGACAGTGTTATGTTCTCAAACAGATTATGCTAAAAGGTTAGTCGTTGATATTTTTATTTTTTCCTAGTATACCATTGCAGTAATGACCTTTCACACCCACATCACCTATTATTTAAAACAGATACTTTTTGATTATCCACGAAATACTTCTGATAAACCAAGGGTCTTTTGCACTCTATGTGATTATCTAACATCTTAATATAAAAAAATAAAAAATAATTTCAAGGGAATAATAATTTTAAAATTTCTTGTAGTATTAAACGATACTTACGCGAAAACAAAATAACAGTAAAGTATTGTTCTGTAAGTAAAACTGAAAGTATTGTTCACATTTCTTTTAAAAAGGGACATGTTGTATTTATCAAAAATGACAGTGTTATGGGCACAAAGGGATTATGCTAAAAGCTTAGTTGTTGTTATTATTACTTTTCGCTAGTATACCATTGTAGTAATGACCTTTCCCATCCCATTGCCTCTATTATTTAAAACAAATACTTTTTGATTATCCACAAAATATTCCTGATATGCCAAGAATCATTTTGCACTCCACGTGATTATCTAGCATCCCCTATAAAATAATAGAATAAGTTATTTGTCCGTCTGTTCTCGAATTTATGAAGCGGTTTCACCTGGAATGAATACAGGCATCCATACAGGATTCTTGAGGAGTTAGGGTTAGCAAAATTCAAATCGAGTCAAGTTTATCTTCTCCTAAACTATTGATCCGATTCTAAAATAAATTGGTATAAATATGCTTCATATCACAGCGAAAAATACTGCCATCTTTAAAACGTTCGAAATCCACCCTTTCCATTCTTTTCGAGCACCTGATGCCATAATTTCAAACCCTGTTTTCTCCTAATAATAGGAGGCGATTAAATTTATCAATTCATCATGCAACAAATAGGTAAAAATAACATTTTTTCTAGGATTATGACGTCATTCCTTTAAAAATCTCATTTTATCATTTCTTATTTTATATTATTTAAATATCGTCTGCTTTATTTTTATAGGTTTTATCACTGAACTTAGATATGACGTACATAAATTTCTTTGATTAGGTACGTATGGGATAATTTTAAATTTAATCATCGATTATTTTTGGTGCAAGGAAAATTTTATCTCCGGAGTTAACAACAAATTCTATCTACCTCCAGGATGTGGTGAAAATAATAGTTTCATCTCTTTACATTAATTAATTACTGTGATAAAAACTAGGAAGAACTTGATAATAATTTCGACTTAGCTAAGAAAATATGAATTATCTTTCTAAATAAGTTCAACGTGTTTCTTATCTGCATTCACAGTAACGGGAAACTTTAAAGGAGTATGAAGATTAAAAAAAAATTATTGTGTGTACCAGATAATTTTCAACCAAAAAACAAACTATTTCTTTTACCTGCATCATAGGGTACTTTAAAATTCTGGAAAATTAAAAATTTTACTAATCCCGTTATATGACGAGCTATATGTTACTCTTAATATAAAAAACAGAGAAGCAGAGGGAAAAATGATTTCAAGATTTCTCGTAGTATTCAACGATACTTACGAGAAAACAAAGTAACAGCAAAGTATTGTTCTGTAAGTAAA
>CM063510.1:84806561-84816561 GCA_032207245.1 Pardosa pseudoannulata | reverse complement strand
CTTATGCAAAAATATTATTATCTATATCGACTGCCATAAATTCCATGTCACTCAGATTTCTTTGAATTTCACAAATCCTCTACAGTATCCGAGAAAAAGCGACAACTGGACCAAAAGTGCCGAAATTTTTGCGGGAAACTATTTTTTTCCATTGGGAAAATGGTAAATTAAATATTATGTATTGGACGAACCTATTTCGGGCTAGTTACCTAAATACAATTTGTTCTCTTTTCCGAACTCAGGAGGGACATGAAAAAAATGAAAATGGGTTTCTTTTCGTCATTTATGTATAGTGAACCCCTTATAATTAGACATCCGTACAAATCACGCCCCAAAACCGTAGTCAAATTTCGTTCTTATAGTATAAAACATTTATAAACTAAGGTCACTATTTCATCTGTAAATCATGTAAAAGTACAAATTTACAAGGGTAAAGTAAAAATACTTTGTAATACTCTCCCGCTTTAACTATACCTAAAATAAATTATATATTGTAGAACGAAAAAGAAAGAAGTAATTTTAGAAATTCAGATGTGCTTGCATTAACTTTTGGTATTACATATATTCACAGAGAATGAGATAAATGATAGGTAAATGGATTATAATTATTAAAGCTAAAAAAATAATTGTGTAAAGATAAATAGAAGAAATACAAAGTCACCGAAAAATATCCTTTGTAGAATTAATATGTTTTTACTTAATATGTTTTATACTTAACATGTTTATAATGTATATGTTGCTTAATATGTTTATATGTTTATAATTGCTTAATACGTTGCTTAATATCCTTAATATGTTTATATGTTAATTATACTTGATATGTTTTTGGAACACTGGATAAACATATTTTACAAAACTAAAATATAAAGCAAAAAAATCTAATATAATAATGTAAATAATTTAGTTTATTAAATCCTCATTTTTGCTATTTGTCACTTTGATAATTTATAAATAATAAATAATGTTTGCATACTTTATTTCTTTAACGCTCATTTAGTTACTATTAATTACTTTAGACTTTATTTAATGTTTCTGAAACCACGATTGATATTTTCTCCACAGTAATACATTTTTATAGATGTACATCCATTTATATAACTGAATTCTCTTTATGACGAAATGCGCTTCTCCGATAATAACATTTCTTCACTCCTTTATATATTTGTATTTTGAAATCTGTACTAGTGAAAAATTGTGAATATAATGCGCTTTTATATAACTCTTTAAAAGTAAAGGGAAATCTATAAAAATTATAAACTAAAAGAACATTTCATACTTGAAAAGCTTAAGAATTTAAATGGTAAAATAATTATTTTACTTGAATAAGTATTTTACTTTAATATTAATATTTTAATAATAAAATTGAATAATCCCCTATGTAATAATAGCCTAAGTTCTCTGTCCGTCTGCCCTCGAATTTATGAAGCGGTTGTACCTGGAATGGATAAAGCCATCCATATTGGTTTCTTGAAGAGTTAGGGTTAGCAACATCCGAAATCCCCCCTTCCCCCCTTTATAGCATTTAATGCTATTAATTAAAGCCTTATTTTCCCCGCTTAAAAGTATGTGATGAAATTTATCAATTTGTCATGTTATAAATAGGTAAAAATAGCAATTTTTTAGCAATATGACATCAATTCTTTAATCATCTGATATAATCATTTCTTATTTTAAATTATTTAAATATCGTCTGCATTATTTTCATACTTTTTATCACTGAACTTAGATATTACGTAAATAATATTTGGCTTAAATAATAGATTCGGTACACATAGGATAATTTTAAATTTAATCCTCGATTATTTTTTGTTGCAATGAAAATTTTATCACCATTCTTAACAACAAATTCTATCTACCTCCAGGATGCAGAAGAAATGATAGTTTCATTCCTTTACCCCCATTAATTACTGCGGCCAAAAAATTTGGTAGAAATTAACGATAATTTTGACGTAGCTAAGAAAACTTTGAATGAATTCAACGTGATTCTAAACTGCAGTCACAGTATTGGGAGACTTTAGATGAGTATGAAGAAAAAAAAATAATTGAGTGTCTACCAGATAATTCTCAGCCAAAAAACAAACCAATTTTTATCTGCCCTATAGGGTACTTTACAATACTGGATAATTAAAAATTTTACCTATTATTATTATTTTTAAAATTTTTAAATTATTAAAATTTTTAATTAAGATTAAATTTTAATTAAGATTAAATTTTTAATTTAAATTAATAAATTTTTAATTAATTTAACCTATTATTATTATTTTAGCTATATGCTAGTATATACAGATTTTTCTTTCAAGCAGTAATTTATCTTTATACTAACAAAGGAAAGTGCTTAACAAACGACTCTTTTATATTTATTTTATCATTCTTTATTCTCATATATAAAAAAATACTGATGTTTATCAATAAATCTAACACAATAATAATGTATAAAAAAATGCGATTGTTATAAATTTTTATCAGGTATTGCCCTAATAATCCGACATTAAATAAAAATATTATCAATGTTATAAACGATGTAATTGAAAGTTAGTAACTTTTGTCTCGCTGCGTTTTGTTCTGCTCAAAATCAAATAATTCATTAAAAAATACGAGATTCCTCTTAATGATGTGCAAAGACAAATAAAAATCAAGTTAAATACTAGAATTATTAAATTAACGTTTCCGGCATCTGCATTTCGTAGTATCATGTTTCTTGCAAAGGGAACTCGTTGATTAAACCTGCACAATCGCTTATTGAGAAGTCTTGATTTGCAAATTAGTTTATCACTGAATTTGTGTTGATTAAGATCTCCCAAGTGTTGATATCTGGCTTAGCTCTTGCATAATAAAATTATTGTTATCATCTAATTAAAGTGGGAGTTGTGAACAACAGACACATGCTTCATTATGAATCAGAAAGTGTAGTTTTACATTCAGAACAGCGAAACTAAATCTTTTCTTCCGTGTACTAAATGTTGATTGGCTTAGGGAATGTAAAACGTCTGTATTAGACAAAGACGTAAATATATGTGTCCATAAAAGTTTGATAATAAGGATTAAAATATTGCAAGGGTACATTACAAGGGTACATTCAAATACAGACACATATATATACCTAGTATATATATATATATATATATATATATATATATATATATATATATATATGTGTGTGTGTGTGTGTGTGTGTGTGTGTGTGTGTGTGTGTATATATTTATATATGTATATATATACACATATAGGTATATATATATATATATATATATATATATATATATATATATATATATATATATACTATATGTATATCCATATATATATACATATATGTATATATAGATGCACATATTGTATGTAAATATTTATATATACAGGCCTATATATGTGTGTGTGTGTTAAATAAATCTGATAAAATTTATAGATATATAATAATGTATATGTATAATACCTTATTTACAAGAATAAAGTGTTGGTTTCATTGTTGTATTTTCTTCTTATTAGACAAGTAATAATACTTCACACCTCATTTTTATGTAGAAGCAGTCTTAAACTCTCAACTTCCCCACATATCTGCAATCATCTATTCAGGTATTGAACATAATATATCTTCTCTTAGTATTTATTTCATTTTAACAGGCATGACATTGTGTATAATGGGAAAATAAGCCTAACATACGCTAAATCAACCAAGTTTCTTTGAATATACAAGGTTAGAGGAAGAAATCTGAAAAACATTTACAGTGTAATAAAACTCTTAATCCTTTCATGATATCATTATTCAGATTTAGTAAAATATATTTATGTCGAAGTTGTCCTTACTATAAAAGGCTAACATCTAACGTACTAATTCTTGTTCCTACATCAACTGTGTCATATTCATATTGTATTTGATTTGTGCACTTTCCTCAATCACACAATAAACATGTCTTTTATTTAGAAGTGTTTCGTGGAGAAAAAAAACATAATTTTTTCCTTAACTTGTGAGTCGTAAACATATATTTTTTGTAATACAATATTTGTTACTATATTGACACCAGGAAATTTTCACTGTTCTAATGATCAGAAAAATATAGGAAAAAATATTAAGGTGATAATAGCAAATTAAACATAAATTGATCAAACATAAATAAGCATTAAAACCATTGAATAAAATTGATTTAAATTTATATACTCTTATAACTAAAGAAAAATATGAGGAAGCACTTTTCACCCATTTCTTACAAAGAGAATAAAAAAAATCTGATGTGGACACATAACTTCCTTGTACATTATTCACAAAAGATTTACGGGACCAGTTATTCTTTTTAATAACTCGCAGACACTTACTTGTTTAACATTCGCGCAATACAATGTCGAGTTCTACAACGCGGCAGATTTTTTTGACATTTTATTATTTATCTATTTTATTATGGGAGATCCTGGGCGGCAAACATTACTCCTTAGGGACAACACAAACAAAGAAAGTGAGTCCTCGCAATTTAAAAGCAGAGACCAAATAGAAGATCCTCCGATTTCGCCTGACATCTTTAGAGGTATCGTTTGGGAACATGCAGGATATTAAGATGTCAAACCTATGTGGTCTAGACGCCATTAATGAGTAAGTATTTTCATTGGTCAAATCGAGCCTTGTGCGCAGATTTTGTTAGACATTTTATTATAGGAACCCCATATAGACAGCGAACATTATTCCTTTCGGGCACCACAAACAAAGCTAGTCATCTTAACTTAGAAGCAAGTACCAAGTAGAAGACCTCCAGGATTGGACAGCCATCTCCAGAAGTGTCGTTTGGGATCTTGGAAGACGTTGCGACCACGGAACTATTTTAAGACCCCTCCACGCTAGGGTCCACTGCAAGCTATTACTACCTTCTCGAGTAGGTATGGCTTATCGATGTTGACGATAACATACGATAAAATGGCCTTGGAAGATGGCTTCGGAAGCGATTTTCCGATTTTTTTCGGAAGCGATTGCTTTATAAAAGTGTTCAGTAGAATCTATGGATACATACTCAGGCTCTTCTCATTTATTGGCCCAGTGTGCGAATACAACCCGTGAACCATCGTTCAAGGTCGCCGACGTACCTGAACGTTCCGAACTATACGGTACTTGTATCTCGGAAGCACGAGACATTATATGACCCTACATGTGGACGTAGAAACCGAAATGGCAGAATGCTCCACCGGTATAAGATATATAAAAAGGGAACTTTAGAGTTACTCATAAGAGATTATTTGTAAAGTTATGGTAGGTTTTTATTTACACTTATTATTAAGCTAATCTAAAAACTTTGTAAGACATAGTTTAATTTCATATCAAATCGAAAGTATTTGTATGTACATATGCATCTGGTTTCTCAGTTTGAAAAATTGCTGTATAATTATGAGAGATTTATGACATTCCGAGACAGTTTAGTTACGGTTAAAAAGCTACAGTTTTATACATATATATGTACATAGCATTTTTTTACGAATAAGGAAAGATAAGTGACACATCAGAGGAAAAGTTCAATGTATTGAAATGGGATGGAGAAAAGTTTCATTAGAATATCCAATAAAAAGAGACAGTTGTATTTCGAAGTATTTATTAGATAATTATGTTCGGTCAGGCATTAAAAAACAGAGAACAAAATTCATTAACTAGATGTCGCGGCTAATGTAAAATAATTCATCGATGCCATTAAGTACTTTACTTTAGAGTTAAAAAATGACTAATAAATCATCAATTTATGACTGCAGATTCACGAATATTCACAGAACCATCAAGAAGAGCTTCATCAACATCATTAATCTCGAATGTTTTAAACTACCGAACAAGCCCTATCAAGAGTTTTTTAAAGTTTTGGTGCCGTAAACTCTTGGCCTAGTTTTTAATTTAAAAGAAGAAAAAAAAGAGCAGCACGAGATTAATGTGAACATCGTGATGATAACTCAGTGGAGGCAAAAGGCAACAAAATATAAACGTGTTTTCGAAAATTAGTAATTATCAAAACGTCATTAATTTGCGATCACGACACTGAGAGAGAGAAAGAGAGGGAAAAAAACATACCAGCGACGCTGCGCAATCAATATATCAACTCGAATTGAAATCAAATTAGGGAAAAGACGTCGCAAGGGAGAAAAAATGCGACACTGTAATTACTTTTCAATCGAATGAGGCAAATTTGACGCAATCTGTCAAGACGTTATTTTTCTATTCGTAGAAGGAAAATTTAGAAATAATTAATACCCGATACTCGTTGTATGAGGTAGAGAAAAAAAATATCTCTCGGGATAGATGGCGCGGCAAACGTCGAATGCAACGTGTTGCCATATTTGTCTACAGTAATAAAAATCCGAGGAAAAATAGCAGCACGCTATTGGTCTGACTGCAAACGCATTCATCTGAGTTATATCGGTTATGAAGCGTGGAGCAACTAAATATTAATTAAGCTCTAGCTCTGTTACCATAAATTGATCACATAATTAAGCCGAAAAGCTCAAGATGTTGATATATGCTAACAGCTAAATGAAAGAAATGCGGAGCAAAGGCCGGAAATGCGGCTTTAATGACTGCGCATTAAAAAAAAGGGAAAAAATGCCACGCTGTGATGATGCATTTAAAATTGCCCATGATTGTTTCCTGTCTTTACGCCGCTTTTTCTCTTCCATTTTTGATAGATTCGGCCATAATTGATAAATAAGAGTACTTCAAAGGCCATCTTGCAAGCTGACGGCAAAACTGGAATAGGAAAAGGGGAAGAAAAAAATTGGGACCGAGTTATGATCTAAAGCTTTTTGGTGATGTATATTTTATGCTTGCTTTAGCGCCTGCTGAATAATTTAGGAACAAACTTTTATAAACAAGAAAAAACAGTCAATGTTTAAAATATTTGCTTATTCATTACGCTCTCCGAGTTTCGTTTATGCCAGGAGAAAATCAACAACAACAAAAAAATGAGCAGTCACTAATGATATTACCGAAGAACATAAAGTGCATTAGTTAATATCTAATTTCCAGCAAGTTTCCGAGGAAAATATTTTTGTTAAAAATCTAATTTAATATAATTGATTTCTCAATTACTCAAAAATGGCTAATGTTTTTTGAAAACACGCAAGGATTTTATTTGAATTTCATATATGACAATATTTGCGTTTCAAACGCTTTTGCAAATTTAATATTTGGAATTCACTCATCTTTTTCAGTTATGAAATAAATTCAAAGGGAATCGGAGATTTTCTTCTCGCTTCCCTTCATATAATTGAATTTCGAAAAATACAAATTGTATTTTGCTGTAACTCTTAATTCTAAATGAAAAGATAAATCAATTAAGATTAAATCTTAGTACTTAGAAAATTGCATTTTAGATGTGTTTGTCGGAAGGCAGTTTTGCGAAATTTCCTCCGATAGCAGATAAAAGAGGAAACTTTCGATATTAATTGTACAAAGTGTTCGGAATTAAATTAATTTTTCCGAGAATATTTAAAATATGAAAAATTTTCGAAAAACGCGCGATATTAATTAATTTTGAATAACATCCTTTGAACTTCCCAATTTTCATCGCTTTTTATGACTTCGAAACGTTTATTACATTATTCATTTAAAATAAATATGAAAAGCTAAAAACTCCCTTTTACAGCAATATTTATGAAAGATTCAGAAATATAACGTTAGTTATTATTTTACATTTAATGCAAAAAGGAGTTCTAAAAATTTATATGATACAGAATTCGAATTTCACTTACTAAATATTTAATTCGCTTCCGTTTATTAGCATATCAAAAATGCACAAAAAAATAGAAAATTAGAAATTCTTTAATGCAGAGATAATCTAGAAATGTTGATTAGCTGATAGTAAATATCTCACATAAAAAGCATACAGGAATATGCGTTATTTATTAATAATTGACAGACTATTAGAATCATCGGAATTTAATTATTTTAAAGTGCTTTTTTAAGCAAAATTAACTAAAGCGTCTAAAATTACAAAAAGCGGATTTCGCTTTGCTAAATTGGTAATTTTTGATCTCGTATTAAGTCACAGGTATAGTGCATAGAGACGAAAGTTTTATTAATGATATAAAAAGATTCATCAATTAGATATTTGTATAATGACTAATTGATTCTAATTTGTGATTTAAATTCTTTTTTAGATTTTCAATTCAGATTATTTTACATAGATAAAAATTTCTTAAATTGAAGCATTAATTATATCTATTTTTAAAATAAATTTAAATTAGTATAGATATGTGACTGTTAGAGCTTACATTTTTATGCAAAATATTGAATTATATGGAGCGTATACAAGCATAATTTTAATTTAAAAATTAGTCTCTATTTATTCAAACTTTTAAAAGCAAATGAATATAAATAACTGTTTAATAATTTGCCACAGTACCTATTCTGTTGTCGAATCACAAATTATCATGTTAAAAAGCTTTTATCAACTCGTTTAATTCAAAAGGAAGTTGATCACATATGAGATTCTAGCTTTTTATGTGATTTCCTTATAACATAATCTTGTGTTAATTCAAGAAGTATTAATAGTAACATATTTGAAAATATAATACAGTTTTCAGTATTAGCAGCTGATTTAGTTAAAGTATTCACTCTAGATATATCGAAACTTCTTCAATCCTTTTATGATCTTTAGTTTCACTTTCTCTCTTTGCTATCTTTTTTTGAGATACCTCGTTTCAGTAAAAAAAAATACAGGTTGATTAACTAAAAGAGCAAGAAAGTTTTAAGATTTATAGGGGTGAGAAAGACGATTCTGAATCACATCGTAGTGCACAGTCAGAAATGCTTTCGTCATGCAATAGAGGGCAGCGAACGAGAAATTGTGGGGAAAGTGATCCTAATGTAATAATTATATGAAAACAGGTCATTCTACTAAGTCAAATATTGAAGGATATACTTATCTTACATTTGGAAACAGGAAGAAAGTCAGTAAGGAGGGGTTTTAAATATAAAAAGGCAGTCCGTTTGCCACTATGCGGCTTCTCTGGCAATAAGATGCCGAACAATGGCCAAATGGATATGGTTATGATCTTTGGTATTTGAGCTTGTTTAAACATGAAAATATTTATGTCATTAGCCCACGTGTGACAGAAACTAAAAACAAAAATACACCGAGGAGCTCTAAACCAACTAGCCAACAAACAGGAGATCCAGCCCGTGCCTAGAACGTTCAAGGTCACTCTTACAACCGCTTTCTCTGTTCGTCATGCTTGTACAGCAGTATTGTTAGGCCTCTGTGGCATGGATATGCGTTGTTTGCCTAAACACTAAATTGTTAGCTTTGGGTTAAAACTTTATAAATTTGTTACATTTAGAGCGGAATCGTTATTAAATCTAAAGTTTCTTCAACACTCTCTACCACATAACCAAATCATTTCCGATTCTGTGATTCAGAATCGACCCTGTGCCTCTTACACTTCTCTAAGTTTGTAGCTATAATGTCACTATATGTAAAAGATTACTAAAAGAAAGAAACACAAAAACACAAAATTGCTCGTGCTAAGCATTGAACCAGGCCTGTTAAGAAAATGTAACTCAAGTAAAATAGACTGAATAAGATATGAGGAAAGACTTCGATCATTTATTTTAAATTTAACTTATACCTTAAATATCATTGTCATCTGGATGAAGGATGATCAGGATTTTCTGGCGTAAGTTGGTATCGAAATTTATTTCAGTCTTTACAAGGACAAACATTTATTTTACCAACACACACTAAAGACGCACATAAAGAATAAAAATAAACAAGGTTTCTTAACCCGTTAACGTCCAACTTTATTTAAAATTGAAATTACGTTAAAAACTTTCAAAATTATGTTCTAAACACTTAAATCAAATATAATATGAAATTAAACCACACCATTAATTTAGGAACCGAGATAATTACTATCCTATAAAAAGGACGATGGACGGAAATGGAAGATTTTGAGCACTTAGTACTTCTCCTTTGTTTTTAGTTACTTGATTACGTTTCTTTTCCCAAACAATTGAACTTTAATACTTAATGCAAAATGAAAT
>CM063510.1:84799048-84801461 GCA_032207245.1 Pardosa pseudoannulata | reverse complement strand
TCATTGTAACGTAAAAATTAACTAAGAATTAAAATAAGTTCTCATATAAAAATACTATAATTTGCGCCACATAGAAATGAAAGTTAATCACTTTATATCTCAATTTCCAGGTCAAATCGAATTGATACTAAGCAGACGATGTTTAAATAATATAAAATAATAAATGAATAAATCAGATATTTAAAGTAATGACGTCATAATGATAGAAAAATATCGACGTTTAAATAATATAAAATAAGAAATGAATAAATCAGATATTTAAATTAATGACGTCATAATGATAGAAAAATATCATTTTCACCTATCAATTATGTGATAAATTGAAAATTTTAATCTTTTGCTTTTAACCAGGGAAAACTCTGTTTAAAACAATTACTTGGGATGACGTCACATTGCTAGAAATATTGCTTCTTTCATTTAGTTATGATGCGATAAATTAAAAAATTAATCGTTTGCGTTTAACCGGGGAAAATAATGCTTGGAATAATGACATGAAATGCTCGAAAAAGGGGGAAGGAATGAATTTCGAACGTTAAAAATTTACAAAAAACCTTCTCAGGGATATACCTAAATATTTCCCAAATTTTCACGGCGTTTGGATGCATAGTTTTTGAGTCTACAGAGAACATACAGACACACACAAATTCATTTTTATATATATATATATATATATATATATATATATATATATATATATATATATATATATATATATATATATATATATGTACATATATATATATATATATACATAAATATATATATATATATGTATATATATATATATGTATATATATATATATATATATATATATATATATATATATATATATATACATACATAAATATATATATATGTTATATATATATGTAATATGTATATATATATATATATATTTTATATATATATATATATATATATATATATATATATATATATATATATATATATATATATATATATATAAATATATATATATATATATATATATATATATATATATATATATATATATATATATATATATATATATATATTCTTCATTCCAACAAATTCATTTTTTTATTTCAGTGTAATATACTAGAAAACTCTCATATATAACTGAATTTTGCAAATTTCTACTTTATTTCTTTAAAGTTCAATATTAAAAATACTTTTGGATTTATTGAATTTTGTTTATGAATGTTATGTATGATCATACAAATGCGAAATATGTGGAAAAATTTTGCTTTTTTTCTTTGGTTGGGATTTGGAGAGTACTTAAACTGCGAGACTATTCACATGTACACGCGAAAATAATATTTTTTTTTAAACTTTATATTGGGAGAACAATGAATAATTGTTATTAAAGTGATGTAGGGAACAATTTATAAGATATGTGTTAGACAGTATTTTTATTTGGAGACGTAAAAGAGAAAAACTGAATACTTGAATTTTTTCTTGAGCAACTTTTAAAAAGTATTATTTAAAAAAGGAATATACTCATATTGATTAAATCTAATGACAGTTCAAAGTATAAGCAACATAGGTATTGGAAACAAAATCATTCGTATGTCTCTAAAAAGGAGAAAATACAATTTTAATAGGTGAAATAATTGCTATGTGTAACCATTGTTTTGTAAGGAATTAATGTAAAGCAACTGATGAATCCCATATATAATGGCATGCAAATATGAATAAAACTAAAATTTATATTTTACATTACAGTATTTTCTCCTTAATTTATTAATGCAGATATCTTTTCTCTTATATTATAGCTCTAAAAACAATTCTGTTTGATATTAAAGTATTATTTTTTAGTAGAATATGTGTCATTTTTGTAATTCAAATCATGCACGAATTTAACTATTCTCTATATAATAATAGCCTACGTTATCTATCCGCCTGTCTTATAATTTATGAGGCGGTTGGACCTGGAATGGATAGAGTCATCCATATTGGATTCTTTATGACTTAGGGTTAGCAAAATTCAAAGCGAGTTCGAAATCCACCCCTTCCTTCCTTTTTGAGCTTTTGATGCTATTATTTCAAGCTCTATTTTCCCGGTTAAGAACAGGTAATTAAATTTATAAATTTATCACATAATAAATGGGTAAAAATAACATTTTTTCTAGCATTGTGATGTCATTCTTTTAACCATCTCATTTAATCATTTCTTATTTAAAGAATTTAAATATCGTCTGCATTATTTTCATACGTTTTATCACTGAACTTAGATATTACTTAAATAGTTTTCTTTTCTATATGGCTTAAATAATAGATTAGGTATATATGTGATTTTTTTAACCCTCCGAGTGGAACACATCGAGGAAAAAAAAGTCTCCAAAAATACGCTAAAGGTTTACTGTGTCAGCGGCCAAAGTGTTCTATGATTCTTAGTCGACTAGAATGGAATACCGGAAACCCACCCTC
>CM063510.1:84791548-84794048 GCA_032207245.1 Pardosa pseudoannulata | reverse complement strand
TTAATTGTGAATATTTATCAATGAACATTGATGAATATTGATGAAATAATTAAAATATCTGGAATGTCATATTAACAAACAAAATGCAGTATAAACCCATTGAGACACTTCCTCTCAGTAATCATGAAGAGTTTAAACCTTATTATTAGTTCATTCTCTGTTATACCGATATATATATATATATATATATATATATATATATATATATATATATATATGTGTGTATATATATATATATATATATATATATATATATATATATATATATATATATATATATATATATATATATATGTATATATATATGTATATATATATATATATATATATATGTATATATATATATATATATATATATATATGTATATATATATATATATATATATATATATATATATATATATATATATATATATATATATATATATATATATATATATATATATATATGTATATATATATATATATATATATGTATATATATATATATATATATATATTTATATATATATATATATATATATATATATATATATATACATATATATGAAATGCATACATATATATGAAACCAGTAAAAATATTCGTCCATATTACATGGTAGATTTAGCCACGGTTTCGATTCATAATTGCCGAACGATGGCCGATTGGTTAGGGTGCTGTCTTTCGGTACCGGAGTTCGTGGGTTCGAATCCTACTATGGCATGGATGTTCGTAACAGTTCGTAATCGGCTTTAAGCTGTAGGTCCCGGTATCATTAGACCACGTGTTGCAAAAAGTAGACCGTGGCACTCCAAACCAAACCAAACCAAAAAAATCGAATCATAATTTTTTGTTCCGTTTTCCGTTACCGTTCAACTAAAAAATATATCTATCGGTTCAATTCAGGTTTTCAATCTACCGAAAATAAAGGAATTTTATTGAATAGTTTTATTTTATGCATATTCTTATTTGTACTAAAAACATAATTTTATTCTAAACAAAAAATGTAATTAGAATGCATTTAGAATATTTTATTCTCTTTTTAAATAGCACACTATGTGAGTAACCTGTATGGTTATACAATGATAACACAATGATTATAGTGATAACCCTATGTGATTATATAATTAATCAGTATGTACGATTAGAGGGGTGAGCAGAGAACGGCGAACATTCGCATTGTTATCCATTATTAAAAATCGCATTTGACAATTAAACATTGAACAGAATTAAAACTGCCTCCTAACGGTAGTTTCATGAGAAACTATACCGAAAGATGTCCGATTGGTTAGGGTACTGGCCTTCTGAACCGGAGTTCGTGGGTTTGAAATTCACAGTGGCATGGGTGTTCGCAGCCGTTCGGAATCGGGTTTCAGCTGTAGGTCCCGGTCTCATTAGCCCTTGTGTTGCAAAAAGTAGACCGTAGCACTCCAAAACCAACCAAACAAAACAAAACCTAAATATTCTGTTTAACATCTATGCATTTAAATAGTTGGTAATAAAACATTTTTGTCGTTAAAAATTAGAAACATGTATGGACGGCTTGCCACATAAATAGAAGTTATGTATATGAGAAATCTGGCTAATGTACTGTAGTGTTGTTAAAACAGATTTCAAATGATTGCCAAACAAAAATACTTGTTATTTGAGATTCTGAACCGGAGTTCGTGGGTTTGAAATTCACAGTGGCATGGGTGTTCGCAGCCGTTCGGAATCGGGTTTCAGCTGTAGGTCCCGGTCTCATTAGCCCTTGTGTTGAAAAAAAAAACGCAGCACTCTAAACCAAACCAAACCCATCATGAGAAACTGAAACATAAAAGTGCTAATGAACATCAAAATTGGAAATCAAGAAGCAAATGTCCATGTAGTTTGTATTGATTTGGAGATCTACCATCAACGTTTTTTCAGAATACAAGGGTTTATGAGACTGGGACCTACTCCTTAAAGCCGTTTCCGAGCAGCTGCTAACATCCATGCTACAGTGGAATTCGACATCCTGAACTGCTATATCGGGCCTATCCATCCGGCTAATGTTCATCACAATGTATATGTATTGACGAACAAATAGTTTTTAGACAGAACAAATAATTTTTAGAAAAAATGTCCCTGATGAGTAGAACTCGAAGTGTATACAAAACACCTCCAAGAAAGCATTTCATGATTTTCAATCTTTTCTTACATTTGAAGCAGAACAAATATCTTTTTGAAAAAATGTCCTTTAATGACTAAAACTCGAAGTGTATAGCAAAAACCACGAAAATGCCTTTCACGATTTCCATTCTATTCTTACATCTCTAGGTAGAATACATAATTTTCGGCACAAAAATACCTGGAATGCCTGACGTGAAACCATTTTCTACAAAATGCACTTGAATAAATTCCCTCTCACTTGCATCATGCTGAGAGAAACAAGTGGATAAAAGGAAAATGCCAACTTTAATTCAACCTATTTCAAAAGATTATATACACTTCCAGAAAGTTTTTCGTTTTAGAGAATGTTAGAGGGAAAACAATATAA
>CM063510.1:84781548-84789048 GCA_032207245.1 Pardosa pseudoannulata | reverse complement strand
AAAGATTACCTCTACCTGTCGCCATACCTATGATCGCTGAATGAAATTACTCTCATTGGTAGAGAGAAACATTGATCTGGTGACCAATGTTTGTAGTCTAGACCACTGTAAAATGTGACCTTTTTAAAACCGTTTTATTATTGGAGATCATTGCATCTCTCCATTATACTACCAAACCTTATGTGTGAAGTTTTTTAAATGTGTCCTGTATGTCCACTTACCTTTGCAGGAGGAATAGTTTGAAATGCTTAATTAATGAGATATTACAGATCAGGATATTCTGACCCTAAGAAAAAGCCAAATACCAACTTGTGGTTAGAATAAAATATAGAATTGGATATTCGATTGTATGTCTCGAGACGTATTCGTCCTTCTGCGTAAACGGCATGAATCAATTATCCTACAACACCAGTGTCTTTTCCGGGGTGCTATTGGTCCCGACTTTTTTTTAAATAGAGGATAATGCACAGATGATCTGGATTTTTGCAGTTAATGAGTGGCTATATGTATCCAAATAACGGATTAACCAGCATGCTCCGCTGATTTAAATCCCAACAAACATGCGTGTGATACTTTATAGAGATGGCTTACCCTCCAGCAATAAATCAATTATCTATTTCATTCAATTCTGTATGGGTCATCTTAATCTTTTTGTTACTATATCCATCCTTTCAGTACTAATTTGTGCCTCTTTGTAATGAATTTCATGTCTGTCAATTAATATTTCTTGAATTAAGATCCAAATTAGAAAAGCTAAATTTTTTTTTACATTAGGGTATGCACCGTAAAGTTCCATATTATACATTTTTCATTTAAACGTCGTTTACATTTACACGATGTTTTATCATAGTCGCGATGTATTAATAGACGATGGAATAAAATTCTTTTCTTTATAAGGCACAAAGACTTATTTTCAGTTATACGTCATTTTCTTCTTTCACAAAACATATTTTTCGTACATAAACTTGATTTAAAAAATTTACATTTACACGGCATTTTATCATATTCGCGATGCATTGATAGCCGATGTAATAAAATTCTTTTGTTTATTCTACACAATTTAGTTTCAGTTATACGTCATTTTCCCCTTCCCCAAAACAAATTTTTCGTACATGAACTCGGTTTAAAAATTTACATTTACACGATGTTTTATCATAGTCGCGATGTATTAATAGACGATGGAATAAAATTCTTTTCTTTATTCGAAACTAAGACTTTGTTTCAGTTATAAATCATTTTCCCCTTTTCCCAAAAAAATTTTTAGTACATAAGCTCGGTTTAAAAAATACAAACTTGTATTTTCTATATAAAACTACTAGGAAAAACATTCAATGTACTTAATAGCGTTTTACTTAATACTCTCAAACAAGTAATGTCAGATGACTGTTAAAGTTATTAATAATTAAACACTTACCTGCATACACATAAATTGTGTATTTAATAATGACGTTATGCAAGAGAATTCTGCTTTTCTTTTCATACACGGTAATTGCCTAGTTCTAATATTTAACCACTTCCCTTACAATTTTTTTTTTCTTGAAAAATATTGCAAAAAAATCATTACATTTTCTATTTTATTATTAAATACAAGGAAACGAAACAGAACAAAATATGTAGGTTTTAAATTGAAATTTTAATTTTTTACAGGTGTAAAAGCATTTAGTTTTAATATTAGCTTACTATCCCGAGTTATTACTGGTAAATGGAAAAAATTAAATATTAGTCTTTGTATAATAGTTTTTGAAACAAGGGACAACACAAAGGGATACATGACATTCTCTACACTGGTGTCTGGTCTGTTACTGGCTGAACTCTTGAATATGTTTTATGGGAGCGCAGAGTACACTGTCTCGTTGGATTTGATTTTCTTTTCAGTAGCAGGAATAACATTTGGAAAATTCCTTGAGGTTAATCAGAGTGGTACTAATGGTGGGTTCTCCTGATGAGGCAGAAAACTCGTCACGATTTTCTAAAATTAATTTCTGTAGCGGGTACAATTACTCACCTCTCCTTTTATGATAGGTGGCGCTAAGAGAGCCATCTAGTTTGTTTAGTCTATAGTGTCAGTGATGTCTCAGAATGTGTTCGTTGTACATGTTGTCATTTTTGTGTACTGTGTTGTGGAACATAGCAAAGAAATAAAAATGGTTCCTGAAAATAGACTAATTATTTCTAAACGCCTTTTGGAATAAAAGAGTCTCGTCCTTCTACAGTGGCGTCCAACGTGAAATTTTGAAGTTATGGAAAAGTGTCATCTAGACACATGCCATGTTTTATCCCGTCCTGGGAAATGGTAAAATTCTTTAAGTTAAAGTATCGATTCATCTCGACATATGTTTCCCTAACACAATGTTAAAATTTCTGTGTGTTTGTTCTCCAGTGATCTTTGCCACTTAAACCAAGAATTGTGTGCTTTCGTTTCAGTGAAAGTTCCGTTTTCAGTGAAAGTGATTCTTCCAAGAATTTTGTGTTGCATTCTTATAAAATATGAAATCTCCATAAAGCTGTGTTCTGAAAATCATCTTTATGATTAAATGCACTGCTAAAGTAAAAGCAGTTTTGTTTCCTGCCGCATCTGGAATTCAAGAGTATCTTCTACCCGGAAGTAAGATGAAAAATTCTTTCCCGCTTAATTATCGTTTTGTGATACCTTTTTTTGTAACTCATTTTAATTTCATTTTCATCATTTAATTGATATATTAATTTCTTTTAAGAACAAGATCTATGCATAAATTGTGTGTTTTGAAAATAAATAATCTGTTTGTTGTTTTTGTGTACTGTGTTGTGGAACATAGCAAATAAAAATGGTTGTAATTGGACTAATTATTTCTAAACTCCTTTTGGAATAAAAGAATCTCGTCCTTCTACATTTCTCAATTAGTGGAAAACAAGTGACCAGTCCCGCCAAAAGAACCACGAAACCAACAAAACTTATCAAAATTCTAACCAAAGCTGAATATTCCATGCTGAGTAAAATCCTGATAAAACAAATCGTACTGACACATTCTGCTTCGCCCGAGTTTTTTCGGGATAATAACTAACTGCAATACATACGAACCCGAGATACTTCGGAATAATAAGGCAAGAGGTTAAATTTTGATCTTTAGAGTGTACTTTGTAGTAATATACTAATATCTTAAATTAAAATTATTGCTTTTACATAAATTGTATTAATATCACAATGATGATTATGTATAGCAATTATACTAAAAAGTTCCTTTTGGTCATTTTTTATACATCGTTTTACTTCGGTGTTTTAAAAGACGCATAAGGAAGCTTTACTGTAAATATCTAGGTAGGCAGTTAAATAGCTATAATACTTAAGATTCCTGAGTACTAGTGTTTCTACAAAGTTTATTTCCCTTTCCCCTTAAGAGTAGCATTCGAAATAAATTCCGCGAATCACGAAGAAAACATTTCCAGCTTTTCATTTCGTCCTGGCTCTCTAGACAGAATAAGTAATTTTTGAGACCAGCAAAAATATCCGGAATAACGGCCACACACAAAAACTCCTTTCTTCAAAATGCACTTAAAAAATTTCCCTCCCGCTTTCATCATCCTGAAAGAGAGGAGTAAAGAAAAAGAAAAGGGAAACGCCAACTTTAACTCAACCATTTTGAAAAGATTGTATACGTCTGCAAGAAAGTAGACCGTGTTAGGGAAAAAATGGTTTAAAAAAAAGGGAAAAAAACGTAGTCGCCGGAAAAGGATTCGCTTTTATACCCGGAACCCCCAAATGAAGGTGTCCTCAGGAATTTTCCATCAAACTAATCTTCGATTCTTCACAAATGAAGGGACATTCCTTGCAAGGAAAAAGGGGACATCTTCAGAGTCTACATATCAGTCTTATCACGTGCAGGGTTTCTCTTTCGTAGCTCTAAATTTTCTTTCTCGCGGTTCTAGATCAATGAGAAATCTTTAAATGAATATTAATTCAGGTTTCGAATTTGTAGTTGAAAATACAGTTTGCTTTGGTTTGGTTTTGGAGTGCGACGGTCTACTTTTTGCAACACGAGGTCTAATGAGACCGGGACCAACGTTTTAAAGCCGATTCCGAAAGGCTACGAACATTCATGCCACAGTGGGATTCGAACCCACGAACTCCGGTTCCGAAGGCCAACACCCTAGCCATTAGATCATCGTTCGGCATTAAAAATACAGTGACTCCTCGTTATGTCGTGCCACTATACATCGTTAAGTAGCGCGTCTATGTTTCCTAGATTTTATTTTACCTCGGAATGAAAAGTGTAAATACACCTGTGTATTTGTACGCCAAATTAACTGTTTACCTGTATTATAATTATATTATGTATTATAATTATACTTAAAAGTTCCTTTTCGTCACAAGTTTTCTACATCGTTTTACGTCGGTCTTTTAAAAGAAGCATAAGGCTGCTTTACAGTAAATATATAGGTAGGCTGTTAAATAGTTATAATACTTAAGATTCCTGAGTACTAGTGTTTCTACAAAGTTTGCTTCCCTTTCCCCTTAAGACTAGCATTCGAAATAAATTCATTGAATCACGAAGAAAACATTCCCAGCTTTTCATTTCGTCCTGGCTCTCTAGACAGAATAAGTAATTTTTGAGACCAGCAAAAATATCCGGAATAACGGCCACACACAAAAACTCCTTTCTTCAAAATGCACTTAAAAAATTTCCCTCCCGCTTTCATCATCCTGAAAGAGAGGAGTAAAGAAAAAGAAAAAGGGAAACGCCAACTTTAACTCAACCATTTTGAAAAGACTGTATACGTCTGCAAGAAAGTAGACCGTGTTAGGGAAAAAATTTTTTAAAAAAGGGAAGAAAAACGTAGTCGCCGGAAAAGGATTCGCTTTTATACCGGAACCCCCAAATGAAGGTGTCCTCAGGAATTTTCCATCAAACTAATCTTCAGGTCTTCATAAATGAAAGAACATTCCTTGCAGGAAAAAAAGGGGATATATCTTCACAGTCTACATATCAGTCTTATCACGTTCGGGGTTTCTCTTTCGTAGCTCTAAATTTTCTTTCTCGCGGCTCTTGATCAATCAGAAATTTTTAAATGAATATTAATTCAGGTTTCTATTTCGTAGTTGAAAATACAGTGTCAGTTCATTACGTCGTGCACTATACATCGTGCATTGAGTTACATCGCTCGTCTATGTTTGCAAGATTTTATTTTATCGCGGAATGAAAACTGTAAATACACATATGTATTTGTACGCCAAATTAAAAAGGTAAATGTAACTTCTTTGTTTTTTACTGATCTTTATTACTGTAATTTATATTACTTACACTACTAATTTTTTATTGTAATTTACGTGCGTATGTTATAATGGTATTATCCTTTCTCCCGATAATCGCTGATAATCGCGCAAGTTGTTTGTTTCCAGGTAAGTGCAGTGTAATCAGAGAGTAATGCAGTCAATTTTGACCAGCAATTTTCTGGCTGCGTTGGACTTAAGATGAAATAATAGCAAATAATAATTTTCCTAGTATACAATGTACATAACGCTCACCTGAAAATTATCAAAAAGTTTTACAAATATATACTAAGA
This sequence comes from Pardosa pseudoannulata, assembly GCA_032207245.1. Taxonomy (NCBI): domain Eukaryota; kingdom Metazoa; phylum Arthropoda; class Arachnida; order Araneae; family Lycosidae; genus Pardosa; species Pardosa pseudoannulata. Next base: position 84,783,509 of record CM063510.1, on the reverse strand, counting down.
TGACCCGACAGACGTTGTCCTGTTTTAATGCGGTAAATCCAAAATTATAAAATAATTTGAATAAATTATAAAGACTGTTTTAATAGAAAAGTAAGGAAAAATTATTTTTAAATACTTGACGCCACCTCGCCTACAGTCATACAAAACGTAATTAGATTAAATTAAAATTCCCACATGGATTATATGGGAATTTGATCCTGGGATTTCTCGTACTGAAATCCCGTTGCGCTGACCACTCCACAACAGATACGTCGGTTGTGAAGGATTATGATTTCAATCGGTATTATAATAATCTCAATAAGTGAAGAATTCTGGATTTTTAATTTTAAAAAAATTTATGTAATCAAATTATGTATCTAAACCATTTTCGAATCAACTTAATTACTTACACAAAATTTCATCAAAGTCATTCCAGCCGTTTAGGAGGAGCTCTATTACAAACACACGGACAGAAGAATATTATATATATTAAGTTATATATTTTTTAATGTACGATAGAACTCTTTCCTTAACACATATATACAGACATGTATGTATTATGTGCATGTATATATGTGTGTATGGTGTGAAAATGCCGTTTTGAGGAAGAGGAAATCATTTCAATAAGTCAGCGGTTCTGTAGTAACTTGTCGAAGCTACTACAAAATAGGGTATAATTATATTCAACGGTATAAAGACGAGGATCAGCACTTTTTATTGGGAGAATTGTCAAATGTGTGACAATTAAAAGAAAAGAATATACATAGAAATTATCAATTCAATCTTTAGTATTAATAAGTATGAAAAAAGTGTAATCTCATTGAATCATGTTTTGATTAAAATGTAGTGGATGGAAAAAATAAGATAATGAAAATGAACTGAAGAAACTCGAATTAAGAAGACATTAGTTATAAAAATTTTTAAAAAACTTTCGGAGAAATAATTTTTGATAGATTACATACACAGGAATTTGTTTTGTGTGCATTCTAGGAGTTAGTGAGTGTGTGTCTTTATATTGAAAATTTATCCTACAAAGTAACTAAATTATTTTATTCAAATATGACTAAAACTGTGAGTTTATTCCATGTCAGCAAATTTGGGATAGTTTTGAAAAAAAAAATTACTTCAAAGAGTGCAATTACTTCCGTTTCTCGGAATAAAGAAAATTATGAACAATTATCGTATTTTTAATAATTCATATGATATTAGTGTTCTATTCGAACTTTTAACTCTTTTTGGGGGTCATTTTTCACTGACCAACTGGAATTTCTAGGCTCAAAAATGTTTTTTTAAGAAAATCCAATAACATTGCAGACTCGGTTTGGTTTAGTTTTGAGCTCCGGAATAACGGCCACACACAAAAACTCCTTTCTTCAAAATGCACTTAAAAAATTTCCCTGCTTTCATCATCCTGAAAGAGAGGAGTAAAGAAAAAGAAAAGGGAAACGCCAACTTTAACTCAACCATTTTCAAAAGATTGTATACGTCTGCAAGAAAGTAGACCGTGTTTTAGGGAAAAAATGGTTTGCGTAGTCGCCGGAAAAGGATTCGCTTTTATCCCGGAACCCGCAAATGAAGGTGTCCTCAGGAATTTTCCATCAAACTAATCTTCTCTTCACAAATGAAGGGATTTCCTTGCAGGAAAAAAGGGGACATATCTTCAGTCTACATATTAGTCTTATCACGTGCGGAGTTTTGTTTCGTAACTCTAAATTTTCTTTCTCGCGGCTCTTTGATCAATCAGAAATTTTTAGCTGAATATTAATTCAGGTTTCTATTTCGTAGTTGAAAATACAGTGTTAGTTCGTTACGTCGTGCAACTATACATCGTGCATTGAGTTACATCTCGTCTATGTTTGCAAGATTTTATTTTATCGCGGAATGAAAACTGTAAATACACATATGTATTTGTACGCCAAATTAAAAAGATAAATGTAACTTCTTTGTTTTTTACTGATCTTTATTACTGTAATTTATATTAC
>CM063510.1:84774048-84776548 GCA_032207245.1 Pardosa pseudoannulata | reverse complement strand
TATTAGACATTATATATATATATATATATATATATATATATATATATATATATATATATATATATATATATATATATATATATATATATAAGTGAAGTGGTGCTGGGGTAGTATTTCGCGCTCCTACGACACAGGTCTTAGGTTCGATTCCCGGACTAGGAAAATGTTTTTAAGACTTTCATCCCTTCAGTGGGTTGACAAACTGATGACCAAACATGCTTGCGAACTAAACAGTGGAGGTTCCGTTTAAGGTTGAACCCCCTAACCGAAACATATGCTTCGTACCCCAGCGTCCTTCGCTCGAATACAGAGATTGGCACCGTAGAACCTGGCCCTCTAGGGGGCACCAAGGAGTTTAGTTTAGTTATATATATATATATATATATATATATATATATATATATATATATATATATATATATATATATATACAGAGAAAGAGTAATAAAGGGGTAAAGAGAGATATAGATATGTAACCATTCTTCAATAAACACTGAAAAAGTACATATATATAAGAACAACTTTTTAATACATAAACCTAGAAATCTAACAATTAAATTTACAGTAAGAATATTAGACATAAAATTAGTCAATTGCTATTGGAGGTCGACTGACGATAGTTTCTGCAGAATGCTATTGGATGGCAGTCGGTAAATATAATTCTGTTACACACACACATACATATGTGTGTAATATTATCCTAATTGTTTATCCTAAAAATTACCAACGTAATTATGTGTATGTTTAAGTCATATTCGGTTACGATTCCATCTTTACTGACATCCTTTTCTAGCAACCTTAGCGAACGTCTTTGTCTCCCCTTTGCATTCTTTCTGGTTTCATAAGTAACTAAATATAGATTTTGACGCTTAAACTACGTCATCGTCTTGACCCACGTGACTTGTAAGTAATTTCTCATTGGTTGGCACAAACAACTATTTAACCACGATATACCAGTTTTGCAAACAGTCGTTCGTAAGAGTTCATGCTTGAATAAACTATGTCAGTTTGATCAAATCATTCAGTTTCGTTTTCACTCTTCTACGATTCTACGACTGCATGCTGTCCTCACAGCTATGTACCTCCTTTGTAATAAGATAAAACCTCATATATATATATATATATATATATATATATATATATATATATTATATATATATATATATATATATATATATATATATATATATATATATATATATATATATATATATATATATATATATATATATATATATATATATATATATATATATATATATATATATATATATATATAAATATATATATATATATATATATATATATATATATATATATATATATATATACATATATATATATATATATATACGTATATACATATATATATATATATATATATATATATATATATATATATATATATATATATATATATATATATATGTATATATATATACATATATATATATACGTATAAATATAAATATATATATATATATATATAAGGTATAAATTAAAAATAATACATTATTATTAAAGTTATTATTTTTATTATTCATTAACCAGCAATAGAAGAATTATAAAAATTATAATTGGGCTGCATAAATATATGAATAACTAATAGTTCACAAACTAATCGAATAATATAATACTTATTATAATAAATTCGATCTTTGTTTCAAACTAAATATCAAGAATTCGCAGGCCTAAAATATTTTAGATGAGCCCCCTTTGACTGTCCATGATGTGTATATCTAACTATCTATCTGTATATCTATCTATCTATCCAGCTATATATATATATATATATATATATATATATATATATATATATATATATATATATATATATATATATATATATATATATATATATATATATATATATATATATATATATATATATATATATGGATAGACAGATAGATAGATAGATATGTACATGTGTGTTTATACGTGAAATATCCACGAGGGCAGTGAGTGCTATTTACCGAATTTAAAAATGTATTTTCGTGACTTTTAATAAGTTTCACACTTTGATTATATTGCAGTCCACATCCCATACTTCCCACGTCGTATTTTCGGGCTAGTTTTCTAACATTAAACCGCCACCAAAATAACAACCATAATAATAAAAAAAAACACCTCCAACCAGACACATCCTGCGCAATTCCCCATCCACACCTTATGATCAATTTCCCCTGTGTGCCCCCCTCGAAGTGAGAGTGAAAGAAAAAAATAAACACGCCCCGTAACTGGTCCATTCGCGTGCGGGCCATCTTTCTCTCTCTCTCTCTTCCCCTATCACCGCATTCTTTCCCCCCATCCCCACCCCCCTCGAAATAATGTAACCTATTTCGCTCGCTCATGCACAGGGGCAGCAGCAAAAAGCATCCAGCATCCCTCAGCCTTTTCTTCTCCCTCGGAAATTGCAGTCCCGTTGTCCATTACGACGTCCATGTCCAAGTTCTTGAAGCGAGAAATTGCCTTGTAGCCTTTTAGTGGCCACCCCCGT
>CM063510.1:84764048-84766548 GCA_032207245.1 Pardosa pseudoannulata | reverse complement strand
CAAGTAATTTAATGACGCTCTAATTTAAAAACCTTTGTTTTGTCATTTGAAGTAATGTATTTTTTTTTAACTAACATATAAAATATATACTAAAAAACAGAAATTAAAGATATGCTCTCAATATTACTTTGGAAATATGTATGTTAGAAACAAAATTTTTATACCTACTTAAAGTAAAATATGCTTTATAATGTAATAATAAACTTTAAAAGGGTTTGATATTTTAAAATGTGAAAAAAGTAAAACTTTTAAGAAACTGTAATGTAAAAAAAAAAACCTATTGGGCTGTACAATAAAATATGTCATTCATATTATTATACATTCTATTTCATAGAAAAATGTGTTTTCAAATTTAAAATTCAAAACTTATCTAGCGTATAAGGGGATTTCTATTTTTTTAACCTGGTGTATTTATTTTTAATGCAATTGCATAGGACGAAATTAAATCCTTTGTATAAAATTACACGCTTATGGAAATTTATTCGAAACAGAGTAAAACCTTTATAATCATCTATATAATAATAGCCTAAGTTGTCTGTCCGCGAATTTATGAAGCGGTTGTACCTGGAATGGATACAGCCATCCATATTGGATTTTTTATGAGTTTGGGTTAGCAAGATTCAAAGCAAGTTCGAAATACACCACATCGAGCATTTAACGTTATTATTTCAAGCCTTATTCTCCCTCTTATTCTATACGAAATTCATTCTTGATATGAATTTAGTATAGAATAAGAGGGAGTTTGATATTTAAACTGAGCTGTGTTTACTCGACGTTCATATACTCTAATTAGTTACTTCATCATGTGTAGGCCTAGCACGTTCGGGTAGTGTACGTCGGGTATGTAGCGGGTCTGCCCATTTCATCATCTTACTTCTCGGGTTGACCGTTCTGTCCACGCTACAGCCAAACTTTTCTAAATGTCTAATTAATTTAATATTTTCTGCTTTTTCTTTTAAATTCTTATTTCTAAAGTTGTTTTATTATTTTTAAAATAAATGTTTACTATTTTTTCAACATATTATGACTTAAACTTTCTTCTCGTAATGTAATAATAGCCTAAGTTACCTGTCTACCTATCATCGAATCTATGAAGCGGTTGGACGTGGTATGGATAGAACAACCATATTGGATTTTTGATGAGTTAGGGTTAGCAAAATTCAAAGCGAGTAAAGTTTATCTTTTCCTAAACTATAGATCCGATTCTAAAATAAATTGGTATGAATAAGCGTCGTATCACAGCGAAAAATACTGTCATATTTAAAACGTTCGAAATCCACCTCGTCCCCCTTTTCGAGCGTTTAATGCCATTATATCAAGCCCTATTTTAGGAGCAGGCGATTAAATTTATCAATTTATCACATAATAAATAGGTAAAAATAACAATTTTTCTAGCATTATGACATCATTCCTTTAACTATCTCATTTAATCATTTCTTATTTTAAATTATTTAAATATCGTCTGAATTATTTTCATACGTTTTATCCTTAAACTTAGATATTACCTAAATAATTTTCTTTTATATTTGGCTTAAATAAGAGATTAGGTACATATGTTATAATTTTAATCGATTATTTTTGTCGAAAGATAATTCTCAGCCAAAAAACAAGCCATTTTTTTTACCTGCCTCATAGGCTACCTTTACAATTCTGGAAAATTAAAAATTTTACTGATCCCGTCATATGACGGGCTATATGCTAGTGGAATGTATAAGGGTGTTATAATGGTTTTTCACGTAGAAGATTTCATGTCTCTGAAATTGATAGATATTTCGAAGGTTACTTATATGCTCTTTTTTAAGAACAACGTAAGAGACCATAACTGCCGATTAACATCGCTTTATAATTTATAGAATCACATCAACAAATTTTAAATCAAATTATTATCACTAAAATATCACAAAAAGTTCTCTTTTTAGACTGAATTTTACAAGTGTTTTAATAACAATTTAACAATAGAAAATATATATATACATTCCATTTTAAATAGTATATTTTTTTATAAAATAAAAAACTACATCAAATAAAAAAATGAAATTTATTTACTCAAAAACAACATTTAAAATACATATATCATAAACTAAATTTTCATATCAGATTTAAGTTAAACTTTTGTAAATGAAATTTTAAATGTATTAATGATATTTAAATATCTAAAAAAGTAAAAACTGATGAGCTATTGAAAATTTAAAAAATATATCTCATTTATTGTGCTGTAAAACAAAATATATTCTTCCTATCAATATAATTGAGATTCATAGAATAAATTAGTTAATAAGATTCTATTTTATAAGAAAAGTTATTTTCTAATTTTGTAATTTCGAAAGTTATTTTGCTAGTATAGTGGCACCATATATTCCCAATTGGTATGTTAAAAAAAAATTTTTTTTCAAGTGATGAAAGAAAACAAATTTTTGTAAACTTAAAACGTTATTAAGTATCTGGGAAAACTTTTATTCTAAATAGAGCAGTACTTCATTTTTAAAAAAGGCTGATATAT